>PVHT020000885.1:607365-679500 GCA_004024745.2 Catagonus wagneri | reverse complement strand
GATAACCTTATTGGGGTTCCCTTGTATGTCATTTGTTTCTTTTCCCTAGCTGCTTTCAAAATTTTCTCTTTTTCTTTAATTTTGGTCATTTTGATTAATATGTGTCTGGGGGTGTTCCTCCTTGGGTTTATTTTATATGGTACTCGTTGTGCTTCCTGGATTTGAGTGAGTGGTTCCTTTCCCATATTAGGAAAGTTTTTGGCTTTGATCTCCTCGAATATATTTTCTGTCCCCTTCTCTCTCTCTTCTCCCTCTGGCACCCCTATAATACGGATGTGGTGCGTTTAACATTATCCAGAGTTCTCTGAGACTCAGCTCATTTCCTTTCAATCTTTTTTCTATTTTCTCGTCTGCATTAGTGATTTCCACTAATCTGTCCTCCACCTCACTGATTCATTCTGCTGCCTCCTGTATTCTACTCTTGGCTGCTTCTAATGAATTTTTTATTTCAGCGATTGTATTTTGCATCTCTTCTTGTTTAATTTTTACAGCTTGCATTTCTCTGCTCAGTGTTTCCTGTAAATGATCAATCTTTGCTTTCAGTCTATTTCCAATGCCTTGCATCATCTTCAGCATGAACAGTCTAAAGTCTCTTTCTGGGAGGCTGATAATCTCCTCATCACTGAGCTGTTTTTCTGGGCTTTTCTCTTTCTCCCTTATCTGAGTTAGAGTTTTCTGTCTTTTCATTTTTATAGGTTTTTGGTGTGGTGACCTTTGTGTCCTCAATAGAGTTGTAGCCTCTCTTAGTTCAGGTGTTTGCCTCCCCTGTGGCTAAGGTTGGTATGGAGGGGGCTTGCTGTAGGCTTCCTGATGGGAGGGAGTGATGCCTGCTCACTGGTAGATGGAGTTGATTCCTCTCCCTCTGATGGATGGGGCTTTGTCTCTGGATAAGATTAGAGGCTGGTTGTGTGCCTTAGGGGTCTTTAGGCAGCCTGTTTAATGATGGGTGGGGCTGAGATCCCATCTGGGTTGTTGTTTGGCCTGGGGCTTCTCAGGGCTGATGGGAGGGATCAGATTTTCCCAGAAATGGCCACCTCCAGAGAAATGCAGGCTGCTGAAAGTTCCCCGAGAGCTTCACCTCCAATGCCCTTCCCCCACAACAAGGCACAGTCACCCCTGTTTTCCCAGGAGATCCTCCAAGAATTGCAGTCAGGTTCCACCCGGATTCCTATGGAGACTGCTTTGCCCTGGGAGCCCGTGCACGTGAAAGTCTGTGTGTGCCTTTCAAGAATGGGGTCTCTGTTTCCCCCAGTCCTGTGGAGCTCCTGCACACAAGCCCCACTGGCCTTCAATGCCAGATGCTCCGGGGGCTCTTTCTCCCTGTGCCCGATCCCCGGGCGTGGGGATTTGACGTGAGGCTCAGAACTCTCAGTCCTGTAGCTGAGTCTCTGTGATGTAGTTACTTTCCAGTCTGTGGGGCTTCCCACCCGGGAGGTGTGTGGTTGCTTCTATAGCATAATTGCCCCTCCTACCTCTTGATGTGGTCTCCTCTTTGTCTTCTGGAGCAGAATATCTTTTTTGGAAGTTTACAGTCCATTTGGTTGAAGGTTGCTCAGCATTTGATTGTAGTTTTGCTGTTTTTTGGGAAAGAAATTGAGCTCCAGTCCTTCTATTCCGCCATCTTAATCCAATCTCCACAAGTTGTATTTTAAAAGCATTTTCATGGGTAAATCATTTTTCCATTGCAGAGATTCATTTATCTGTTATCTTGCTTCACTGAACAGCTCTATGACTGAACAAGAATTAGAGCTCATTCATTTTTTTTTTTGCCTTCTTGTAGCACATCCAGGAAACACAGTCCTCTTATTAACTTTTAGATATAGCTATGTGTCAATTCATTACACATTAGGTTTCTGAATTGATTGATTTTTTTTCTTTGTACTTGTATAAAATATTTACAGGATAAAAATAAATTATAAATGATAATTGGGAAAAATCCTATATTCATTTGACTTCTAGAGGGAAATGTCAACTTTATGAAATAGGAATTAGGTAAGAAAGTACTTCAAATAAAATATAAATTAAAAAGTGAGTAAGCCACAGCAGCTGTTATGCTTCTATCAGTTGGGTCTTTAATTCCTAAAGTGTTTTCCAAGAAAAAAAAATGTTTCTTAGGGAAGCTCCAGAAACAAACAACATACCAACCAAAACCAAAGAAAAAACATGCTATGGTCAATGTAATTTGGGGAAACAGAACATTCAATTTCACATTAGATTCGAGTATAATCTACCACATAAGGTATTCTGGAAGTCTCACAGAAAAGAAACTTATCTTACTTTAATTCAGCATTTTCCAAATATTTTATCATCACAGAACACCTTCTTTTTCATAGCAGCTATTAATATCCTGAGGCTCAAACGTTTCTCTGACACTTAGGAAATGGTCAGAGGCAGCAAAAACTCATCTTACTTTGAATACTTAAAAGCTGCTCTTGTACAATAAATTTTTGTGGAGTCTGATTTTTAGAAGCAAGTTCATTTTAAAGTTGTCAAATTTTCATCCCTGGAGTGTAAAAGTATTGACTGAACTTATTATTCATGCAGAACAACTCAAGAGAATAATTTTAACAAGCGCAGTTAAGTCAGATGCATGAATTAATTTCAAACAACAAACTATTTTTGGAAAAGGAGCATTTGGGGAAAGAAAAGTCAAAGATATCATGATGGCTTAACTAATAATTGTCCTAGATTGATTCTGGGAAAATAATATATGAATAAGGAAATTTACACCATTTACTTTCAATCATTATAAGATGTGTATGCTTCAGCTTTCCTTAAAATATGCATAGATTTTCCTTAGACACTCTGAAGGAGCTTTAGGTAGAATTGAGAATTTCAGGTGTGCCAACATAACATTGAATTTCACATCCAATTTCAGTTATCTATTTAATTCAAATTGGTTAACATTTTTGGATGCCATTCATTTTGCATCACCTTATTTGATTTTGTTGTATTTTATTTTATTATTTTTTAGGGCTGCACTCACGGCAAATGGAAGTTCCCAGGCTAGGGATCGAATAAGAGCTGTAGCCACCGGCCTATGCCACAGCCACAGCAATGCAAGCTCCGAGCCACATCTGCAACATCACAGCTCATGGCAATGCTGGATCCTTAATCCACTAGCAAGGCCAGGGATTGAACGTGTATCCTCATGGATAATAGTCAGATTCGTTTCTACTGAGCCACAGTGAGAATTCTTTATTTTACTTTAATATCAGCACCTGGAAGAAGTTATTGTCAGTACACACAAGAATGCTGAAATCCGTAGGAAGTAACTGCCTTGTCAAAAGCTTTGTAGTTGGTAGAGTCAAAATATAGATCCAGTTGTTCTTGCACCATCTCCAAGAATCTGTTCACATGACTGCAGTATTTTGCTAGTAGATTTTATCATGTGAGAGATTTGGTGGTATTTCTGCTAAGAATGCAGGCTCTGAAGACTGACTGGGTACAGACACTATTGCTGCTATGTCAGTATGAGTGACTTTGGAACATAATGTCTTTTTCTTTTCTTTTTTTTATAGCTGGTTTACAGTGTTCTGTCAGTTTTCTACCATACAGCAAGGCGACCCAGTCACACATACATGTATACATTCTTTTTTCTCACATTATCATGTTCCATCATAAATGACTAGATATAATTCCCAGTGCTATATAGCAGGATCTCATTGCTTATCCATTCCAAATGCCATACTTTGCAACTATTAACCCCAAATTCCCAATCCATCCCCCTCCCTCCCCCTCCCCCTTGGCAACCACAAGTCTGTGGGACATAATTTCTTTAAACATTATGTCATATTTATTAAATGGGAATAGCTTTTAAGAGGATTGAGTTAATAAATGTGAAGTACTTAGAACAGCACCTAGCACATAGTAAATGTTCTCCTAATGCTGTCCAAAACAATTTTAGTTGCTTTGGGATGTGTTTTATTAATTTAGGAATCAACTAGTTATTTCTCTTTTTTTCTTCTTGTATATTGAATTTTCAGTATTTATGAAATTTATTATAAACATTGCTTAAAGGTTCCAAAAACTCCGTTTGCGTTTTCTTATTACACCTTAAAATTTAGTGATTTCAACTTTTTGAATCTATTACTTTGGAATCTTCTCCCACATTTCTAAATACCTTGCAGTTCATTGTTCTTTCTATACCTTTAATGCTGAATTTTCATTGAACTCCCACAATGGGAAATTATTATTTAGCTTTCTGTCATGCAGCTACCTCTACCTCACATATTCATGCTTTTAATTTCTCTGTTGTCCCAATATAAACACAGTGGTTTTTGGTCAATTCTTTTTTCAACTTTGTGACCCAATGCTATTCATAGCTGAGTCACATATGCGGTAATCTCTGAAAAACTCTTCCTTTATCCCTGTATAATTAATTGTATTTCTTGCTTCATTACATTCCAATTAGAAGTCATTAACCTTCATATGGTGATAGAGGGTGTACCCAATGTGATATATTGAAAACCACCCAACCATCCCATAAGTGGAGACCTCTTTTTCCCCTAAACTTGCCCCTTGTCAGCAGGAAGCAGTCAGAGCAGTCACTGTCCCTTTTCCCCCACAGTAAGAATCTCCAACTTTAGAGGGGGTATTGAGTCTGAATGATAATTCAGGTAGTTAGTGTAGGACCATGGGCCTTGATATATTCTCTGATAGGGTCATTGATTAACGTCCATGAATTAAGGGTCCCAGGGAGTAACATCCCCACAGGCCTTGTTTACTATAGGGAGTCTATCTGTTTTATGTCCAGGTGGATGTTAATCTCCTCAACTGACAGAAAAGGAATGAGAGGGATGGGAACTCCCATTTTAGGGATGAGAAGAACAAGGAACCATAGACTTAATGGGATATATCCACCTCTAAGACCCCTAATGGACAAGTACTCTTATAGATAAACTGGACAAGGCCAATGGGAAAAAGAACTGATAACTGGGCTCCACATTGGTACTCCCATCTTTAAGAGATAAAACCCCTATGGAACAATAGACTGGGGACTCTTCCTCCTCCTCCCAGCGTCTGTGCTGGGAGCTATTTGCTTTCCTGTAATAAAGACTTTTGCTTGCTTGCAGAAACGAAACAAAACGAAACAAAAAACTCTTCCTTTATACCACAACTTTAGTTTTCCTTGGAGTTAATGATTACTTATGTTTTCCGGCTTGGTTTTCTGTAGACATATCATCAATTTATCCTTCTATTCTTCTTCAGTTGTATAACTCTCTCTTTGATGTACTAAACATATTTGATACAGTATTTGATGAACTTTCATCTTAAAAATCTCTTTCAGAGTCTCTTTTTTGGGGGGTGGGAGAGAAATACCTGTTATCACCCTAAGGTTTTCCTTTGCTTCTCCTTTGTGCCAAAACCCATGACTTCGTTGTTTCCATCCTTGGTTTGATGAAGTACATCCTCTCCTGACTTTCTAAAACATTTGTATTAGAGGTACTTTTTTTGAGACATTGCCTGTATAAAAAGCCTATGTTTTAGGAGTTCCCGTTGTAGCTCAAGAGGTTAAGGGCCTGATGTCTCCATGAGGATGTGGGTTCCATCCCTGGCCCTGCTCAGTGGGTTAGGGATTGGTCATTATCACAAGGTGCAGCATGTGTTATAGATGCAGCTGAGATCTGGTGTTGCTGTGGCTTTGGTATAGGCTGCAGCTACAGCTCTGATTCAACTCTTAGTCTAGAATCTTCCTTATGTCGCAGGTGCAGCTGTAAAAAGAAAAAAAAAAGGCTCTATTTTGCTTTCACATTTGAATAATAGTTTAGCTTATTTGGCATTCTTCTGTATTATAGTCCCAGCTTGACAGGTGATGCCCTTTATCCTTACCCTGTGGAGGATTCTGAATGTATTTGTGTCTCAGGATCTTGCTGCCATGGGGTTTATCTTTCTTGGTTTTCTTAATCAGTTACCATTTTCCAACTTCCAGATGTATACTGAAAATTTTATTTGGCCTTTTGAATTTATGACCAAGAGATAAAAACCAAACTTTCTATTATATCTTTTCTATAGGGTTTGAGGAAGGAGTGAAGGCTACTGCATGAGTTCAGCCCACCATTTTTAACTGGAAGGCTATCTTTTTTTTTTCCCTAAACACATTGTTAAAGATTTCTCCAATTTTTTATCAAAGGAAGCAAGAATATAGTCAAAAGAGCTCAGGAATGAGAGATAAAAATGGGCCTAAAATATGGCTCCATGTGATTCCAGCTTTAATGTGGATGATAGATAGGGAAAGAGGAGGCTGAATGTGGGAGATGATTTCGGAGGTTATTGCATCAATTCATGTAGGTTAAATTGAGGAGCCTGGTAGGGGTTGTAAAAATGAATTCAGAAGAAATAAAAAAAAATTGAGGAATACATGGGAGGGAATATTTGTTGAATGAGTGAGTGACTGGGGATATAGTTAGTCAAGCAGGGCTTCATTGTTTCTGCTTTGGGAAATTGAAAGGATGGTAATATCATTCTCTAAGGAAAAAAGGGAAGAAGATTTAGGGAAGCTTCTGATTTTAGTTGAAGTTGTTTTAATCCTTTATTCAGTACTCAATACCTCCGTATTTACAGGTGTCTGTGTACTTGAACGGGGAAAACTGGAGAGAGTGATATTCTAAAGATACCTATATGAGAGTTTTTAGTATGTAGATTGTCATTTCAAGCCATGAATGTAGATTTATCACCCAGTGAGAGTAAGAAAGTTAAGAGGAAAACTGAGGAGAGGACTTACTATCATTCAAGGTACAAATTTTTCTCTGTTCTTTGTGCCCAGCTTCAATACTGATAAACTTGGAACAGCCTGTGAGTATAATTGAATTCTCCATTAGAATCACTGATAGCACATTTTTCCCATTTGGCAAGGATCCTGCATAGTATGATATTCAGATTTCCTCTTCGTTTTTTTTTGTGTGTGTGTGTGTCTGTCTTTTTAGGCCCGCGTCCACGGCATATGGAGGTTCCCCGGATAGGGGTCTAATCAGAGCTGTTGCCTCTGGCCTCTGCCAGAGCCACAGCAATGCCAGCCAGATCTAAGCCACATCTGCGACCTACACCACAGCTCACGGCAAATGCCAGATCCTTAACCCACTGAGCGAGGCCAGGGATCAAACCCACTACTTCATGGTTCCTAGTTGGATTCGTTTCCACTGCACCATGACGGGAACTTCTCAGATTTCTTCTTCAGATGAAAGAAAGCAAAATAACAACATTAGTTAACATGTTGAAGTTGCCACTAACTTGTTTTCACATTTTCTCAGCATTTAACTGTATCAAGAAAAGAGTTGATTGCAGAAAATTTAGACAAAACAGAAAAATTATAAGAAAATAAAAACATAACTTATAATCCCATTACCTAGAGTAAAATATTTTAATACTTTACTGTATTTCCTTTGGGTTTTCATATTTTACAAAGTATATTTAATAAAATTGTGATTATAGTCTATATGTAATCTTTATGTCCTTACTTTATCACTTAACATTACATATTGTGAATTTTCTCAGAATTATATTTATTTTATTTATTTTTTATTTTTTTGTCTTTTTGCCTTTATGTGGAGCTGCACCCGCGGCATATGGAGCTTCCCAGGCTAGGGGTCTGACAGGAGCTATAGCTGCCGGCCTTCGCTACAGCCACAGCAGCGCGGGATCTGAGCCGCGTCTGCAATCTTCACCACAGCTCACGGCAGCGACGGATCCTTAACCCACTGAGCAAGGCCAGGGATCGAACCCGCAACCTCATGGTTCTTAGTCGGATTCGTTAACCACTGAGCCACGACGAGTACTCCCTGAATTATATTTAAATAATACTTTTTTTTAGAAGAAAATATGCAGAGGATTCAATACCATTCTGGGAGTTCCTATCGTGGCTCAGTGGTTAACAAAACTGACTAGTGTCCATGAGGACGCAGCTTCAATCCCTCGCCTCGCCTCGCTCAGTGGGTTAAGGATCTGGTATTGCTATGAGCTGTGGTGCAGGTCGCAGATGCTGCTTGGGTTTGTGTTGTTGTGGCTGTGGCGCAGGCCAGTGGCTACAGCTCCGACTGGACCACTAGCCTGGGAACCTCCATATGCCATGTGTGCGGCACTAAAAAGACAAAAAAAAAAAAAAAATCATTGTGATGTAATTTGGGGGAAAAAACAGTTTGGAGTGAAGATCTAGTTTTCCATAATTTATCTCATTCTTGAAATTTAAACTATTTAAAATTTAAAATAGCTTACACATTTACACATTTAAAATATGTTATCTTGCTTTCACTTTTAAAAAAGTAAGAACTCAAAAAAAAAAAAAAACAGCAAGAAGATTCTCATTTGTCTGCATTGTTTATAAGGTACTCACTGAATAGCAATAAATATATTGACTAAATATTAATAGTAATAATAGTAGAGCTATGGACTAGCAGCTGCTTTTAACCAGCATGCTTACAGTTCTTTATAAGCTTTGGTACTGATCCTTGCACACATTTGAGAGTTCATTGCTCACCTTTGAGAGGTACATTAACTCTTTCAAGTCCCAGGGGCACCATTTAGTAAATCACTTCTTTAGTGCTCTAAATGTACCTTAGTGCCCTGAAAGAGACACATTAATCTTCAGAACATCCCATGAGTACATAGGTCAGGAAATGAAATTTTCTTGATTTTCTCAGCTCAAAACATTATGAAGCTTATATAATTTCATCAGCAATCCTCATTGGATTCTATTTGCCTAAGTTCCTAAGCATTACTAAATTCAGTACCTAAAAAGGAATTATTCACACAGAAAATTTTTTCAATTGAATTCCTAGAGTAACTGGAAAGAAAAACCTTAACTCAGATCTAATTGCATTGTCAGAATCATTCTGAGTGGCTTACTGCAGAAATAACTTCCTTTAGTCATTCAAGGAAAATGAAGATGTAAAAATGGTATGAATACTTGAAGGCAACCATCAACTTTATGCTTAAAACTGGAATTTGCTGATTACTAGACAACAACAACAACAACAAAGATACTCCATAACTTATAACCCAAAAGGGAAAAAAAAAGTTCTGCTTAATTTCATCAATTTAATTTATAGACTATAAAGTAATTTCATAGCAACTTCTAAGTTAAAAGGAAAATATAATTATAATTAGTATGAGAAATTTTTAGACTGCTTTATTTAACTGTGTTTTTTTTTTCTTTTCAAATATTATGTTTCTCTGTCACCAAATTTGTCACAGTTTAAAGACATTATATCTCATAATTTGATTATTACTTTTTGTTCTCCCTCTGATTTTGGACACCTAAATAATAGGGAGAAATATAAGAAATCCCTTGCTTCCTTTTTTTTGTTAATACTGTCTACTTTTTAATTTAGTCAGATTCTATATTGAGGGATTTTAACCTTCACAAATAATTGTAATTCTAGGAGGAATAAAACACAGGTCTTCAAGGAATGTCTTCTTTGGAATGAGAAAATAGTCCATATAAAATTTTTAGCCTAATAGTGGCACATAACTAAGGCTCAGTAATGTTAGCCAAAATTTTTTAAAGTAAAAAAAAAAATAGAATGTATTTCAGTTGTTTGACTCTGAAGATTTCTGAAAACATTCATAATTATCAGTAGGTTTAACCTCACGTCTGAATTTAAGAGAACTCAACCATGAAGCCCATCAGACTCTCTTAGTAGCATGCCTAAGGGAAAGGAACGACCAAGGAGAGAAGTGCCGGGCCCTGAAAATCCAAACGCTTGTGAGGATGGCTCCTGAGGAAGAGATGGGGAATTGGTCTTCAGGTTCTCTTGCAACATGAAAAGGAGAATATCAAATTCAAGTTAACCTCAGATCAGAGCCCAGAGTCTGATGGGAGAGAAGTTGCTTAGACTCAGAAGTCTCAAAATAGTTCCAAGGATTCACAAAGGTGAGGAAGAAGAGTGGTCAAAGACCATCTGACCATTTTGTTGAACGACAGCTCTAGATAAGAATTTAAAGGATCAGATCCAGTACCCGGCAACCAGGAATAGTTAGGAGTTTATATGACAAGCAAAACTTTCAGCTAGAGAAGACTTCATTTCTTTTGCAGAAAACCCAGAATGCAATGAAGGTTTTGATATAGATGCCCATTCAGGAAACTGGCAAAATGCATTGTGATGAGAGAAAGGAAGAAGGCTCTCACTCAATGGGCACAAAAAATCCAGAATATGAGGATTTTAAAACTAGTTCCACTGCTGATGGGTATACAATCAAGATGGCTCCACTCATCTGCAGATAATCACATCTGGGTTGAGTTGAAACTTCAAAAAATCAACCTCCAGAGTATTTTAATTAGGTAATTTAGTATTCCTAATACTACTCTGTGACAGTAAATATATTATGTTAACTGTTCTACATAAATTATTTTAATTCTTATGATAACTCTGTAGTGTAGTATGGTTATCTTCATTACCCAAGGAAAAAACTGTGATTCAGAGACATTCAGGCATCAGTATCTTTTTGAGCTGGAATAATTCATCAGTGTGTTTAGCTTTAAAGGGCTTTGACCACACTGCCTTTTATTAGAGGGTTTTGAAATGATTAGGAAGGTGATGTTGTGCAAACTGTAAAGGAGTTTTATTGGCTCACAGGCTTGAGATGACCAGAGACAGGGCAGACTTTGCTTACTGTGATGGAGAGTTGAACTCTGCTGTTCTGTGTGTCAGCTCCCTGCCTCAACTCCTGTGTACTCGATGGCAGTAGGGCTATGTGTAACATCTGAATACATTGTCATGGTGGAAAATCCCCCAACCAGAAAGCAAAAACCCTGTGTTTCATTCTGGTTGGACAAAACTTATTTCACGTTCCCTGCACAATCACTGAAATGGGGATTTTGTGACTATACTAAATGGCTGAAGCCATTAGAGTTCCTTTCATGCTGTCAGTGGTGGGAACAACCCACTGCAAGTAAATAACTACTTCCCAGTGTCAAGGAAAAGCAGTGGATGCTTTTATGGGGTAGAAGAGGAACTCAGTAATTTCTACTACAATTTTTAGTAAATGTGGGGAAATCGTAGTAAAAATGATTATTGGAAAAACTTATGTCAGGTAACTATTTTTATTCTAGTAAATGCTCTTTATTTCAAAGTTAACTCTTTCCCAATATTTATTAAGTATCCATGTGCAATAAGTAAAAGAATAAATAAATCAGCATAATGGAAAAAGTTAAATGTCTGCAGTTTAATTTCATAAAATTTTAGGGAGACAGACATTCTAAAGTGGTGGAGTGAAAAAATAACATTGAAAATATTGCAGATATAAAAAACGTTTTGGTGATTATATTTGAAAAGGCAATTTGAAGATTATGTATAAGATAAAAATAAATGAATATTATTTTCATGAGTTACTATAATGAGTAGTTAGTATCCTGGTTATTGATCTTGCACAGGGACAATCACCTTAATGTAGTCATTAGTGATGACACTAAATTGGGACAGAGCTTCTCACAGCAGGCAGCACTAATAAACAAGGACCCTGTTTGAACCATAAGAAGAAGGAACAAAATGCTGTCATCATGGGTCCTTTCTTCATTTACAAAATACAGATAACATGCCCAGGAAAGTGCAAGGAAACTGTGAAGCAATCACATAAGAAGAGCAAATGAAATAATATGACAGTGAAATACTGTTCATTACAAGAGAATGGGCTGAAATAACAACTTTCTTTGCCCAAATATCACCTGATAGAACAGAAGCACAGGCTCCTTGAAGAGCCATCTCTTCTCCTTGTCTTATAAAACCTGCTAGACCTTAATATAGTTCAGGGCACACAGGCTGATCTCAATAAATATTTGTGGGACCCTTAAAGAGTGTGGTGATAAGCACTAGTAAGAGCAGTATTAAAAAAATAGCATCATTCTCAGAGATAGATTCCTTAGTGACTGAAGTACTTATCCTTAAGCAGGTGCTTCCTGAATTCAAAGAATTCCACTTCTGATATGTTTGCTCCTCAAGTTCCTTAAAAGACTTCTACCTGTTTAATTATCAGCATATCTCTTATTACTTCATAATAAAATAGATGCTATCAGTGGGGAAAATGCCTAGCCAACTCTTCTCCAGTTCTCATCTGTACCTGATAGTACCCACGTTTCCAGCTCCTATGGGTCACATATTCACCTGTACATTTTGCCCTGCCTTGAATTGTCCTGTCAGTTTTCTCTGGCCTTTTCAATGTAAGTTGCACCCTTCTGTTACCCTTCACCATAGAAATGTTCTGTTCCCTTCCTTCCTTGCTTATTTTTTGTAAATGAACAAATGATCTTTTCTTGAACTTTCACATCCTTCAAGTTGAGACTCCATCTGCCTCCTTGTTTTCATGTACAAATTATTTGAAAGACATTGCCCACAACAGTTTTCCCAACTTCCCCAGTTCCCCATGACCTATGTAATTGCATTGACTTCCATCACCACCATTCTAGTAAAATTACCCTCACAGACATCACAAGAGATTTAATTCCCAAAAAACAGTTGGACCATTTCCAAGCTCTTTGATATGTCTAAAGCATTTGTATTTATTTTCAACCACAGAGTCTTTTCTTTTCCTTTTTTTTTTGTCTTTTGTCATTTTTAGGGCCACACCTGTGGCATTGTGGAGGTTCCCAGGCTAGGGGTCTAATAGGAGCTATAGTTGCTGGCCTACGCCAGAGCCACAGCAATGCAGGATCCACGCTGCATCTGTCACCTACACCACAGGTCACAGCAACGCCGGATCCTTAACCCACTGAGCGAGGCCAGGGATCAAACCTGCAACCTCATGGTTCCTAATCAGATTCGTTTCCACTGAGCCATGGTGGGAGCTCCATTTCTTTAATGCTCTTTTATTCTCTTGTTTTTACCCTTCTTAGTTTTGTGTGCACACAGAAACCATAGGGCTTGTATTGTATTGTATTGTATTGTATTTTTCTTTTCAGGGCTGCACGCATGGCATGTGGATGTTCCCAGGCTAGAGGTCCAATAGAAGCTGTAGCCTCTGGCCTACGCCACGGCCACAGCAACACCAGGTCCAAGCTGTGTCTGTGACCTATACTACAGCTTATGGCAACGCTGGATCTTTAACCCACTGAGCAGGCTAGAGAGTGAACCTGCGTCCTCATGGATACGAGTCAGATTCATTTCCATTGAGTCATGGTGGGAACTCCATAGGGCTTCTATTTATCTTTGACCTTTGGTAGCAAGACTAACTTACTTTCAACATTCTGCTAGCCAAAGCTGTGCTCGCCCTCAGCATCCTGAAACTAACTCTTGATTGATTGCCCTTGATGTAACTTTTTCCTGCTAGCTACTTCTTTTTCTAAAATTCCTTAAATATAAGTGTTGTAGGCATCTTCTCATTTAGTGCCACATGCCTTTCCTTAATCTTTGTATGCTAATATATCTTAGTCTTTCTCCTGGATTGCTATTCTTTTCTTTAACTTCCTAGAAAAACACTAACTTCCCATTCCTTTATTTCCTCCCTCTCTCTCTCTCTTCTTAATTGAAGCCTTCTTCCAGCCTCATGGATTATTGCTTTGACTTCTTAACTTCTTGGCACCCAGCCCTCCAGTCTATACTCTGCATTATTGTTTCGTGGTATGCCAAAAAATAAATCCAGTACTACAATATTTTTACTTGTGCTCTACTCCAGAGAGAAATAATCTCCACATGGAAGTGCAAATACCCTTAAGTGGACACAAAACAATGTACATGGCTACAAGAACAAAACATCAAGTGTGTATTCCTCTATGCAAAAAGCCATTCTGAGCAAATGTCTGTTAAATGGAAGAATGCAAGAATTCCCTTATCAAAGCATGTAGTCAAAATGTGAAGTACTCATAGTACATTCTTACTTTTACATATTCTCCAAGATTTTACTGCAAATATATGTTGCAAAAAGTGTGGCATTTAAATTGCAATCTGTTGTATACTTTCTCTTATACTGCTCTAAATAAATATCTGAAACGCCTTGAGTGCTGAATGCCAGAAATGATTGAAATTTCCTCGAGCCATAAATTTAAAATGTGTTCTCTATGATGGTGAAGATTTTGCATTATGCAAAAGTTATAATTGGATAAATATTACAGAGTTCTCTATACCTAATGCTGCTCCTTTTAAAACTAGAAATAAGTTGTATCAGGGTACATGAAAGTATAAAGTAAAAGCTAAAAATGATACAAGTCAACATTTATTTTGTTTTATCTGATTCCAGTAGTCCCTAATTCAAACATACATACAGGCAGCTGAATTTTTGTTGTTGTTATTGTTAAATTCAGTGTAGCGTCTCACTGAATGAATAAGGATTTCAGTTTGTTGAGTGAGGAATTAGGTCCTTTTGATATTTCAGGGAGGCTGCCAAACCTTGGAGACTGTGACCTTCTGCTACCACTGCCAAGCTCTCAGAGTCATTTGTCACAGAGGTTTCCAAGCAGAGTTAGCCGAACAGATAAGTAGACATTACATTGCTGCTTAAAAACCTCTTATTTCAGGGCTGAATGATGTAGGAATTTCCCAAACACTTCCCAAGCAAACTGGAGAGTTACAAGCATTTAAAAAAATGCTAGATATTTTTAGAGGGGGTGAAAACCATATTTTATATAAGGAAGTCATTTTTAACCTAGGAATTACAATTTACTGGGTAGTTTAATCATTGAGAATTGGTTAACCTGATTTAATTACTATGTATAAGATCTAAGAGTAGAGAAATCAAATGTAAGCATTAACTTGTCCTAGTCACCGGTACAGAAGCAGCAGGAGTTAATAATGGGTGCTAGGATAAGTGCACAGGGAATACTGGTAATAGGGAAGCCGGCAATGAAAGAGTAAAGGGAAGAAGCTGAAGACTTTTTTTAACCTCATAATTTTGCCTAGAATCAGCTCAGTTGCCAGGTAAATAAAACTCTGTGGGTTTTTGGTGTTTTTTTGTGGAACAGAAATAATGTTTAAAATTATCCATTTCTGGAAACACTGCCAATCAAATGAAAAGATGACTGACATATTTGTTTCATTGGCAGATGGTTTAGATGTTGATTTTGTTAGTGTGTAAGCTGTTTGGCTTGGGTGTCTACATACCGCTTTTTGAAGGTGACTAAAAATCTCTGCACCTGCCAAATCTCATATTTAACATTCAACAGTTGGTGGTGCTGTCAGGAATATCATTCAGAGATAAAAATCTCTTTTACTCATGCCATTTTAGGCGGGCTGTTATCAAAAAGCAAGCAAACAGCAACCTGGATTAATTCACACTTAATGTCAGGATTCTGATTTTGGCCTTTGATCCTGTGAAGACACTTAATCTCATACTCAGCACTTAGCGTCATAAAATCATCACTGTAACACAAACATAAAATCGAAGAATGTAAGAAACAACTAGCATTTACCATATTTTAATTACCATCGTGACCTGAAAAAGAACCATCATCCCTAAAATTTGGGGAGCTTTAGTTTCATCATATTAATCTTTCTAATATGATATGGTAAACTTTTCTGTATTTTTCAGTTTCTAATTTGGATCATAATTGGGCTGTGTATTTTGTCCAGAACATATAGTTAGTGGTCTGATTACAAAGAAGCAAGAAGAAGTGCCTTATAAAAATATCCTATTGGTTATATCATGCTTCCATGAATATTCTAATAGACCATTGATTAAAATGTGATAGTTTCTTTTTTAATTAAAGAACAAATCAAAAGTGACCAGTTAAAAGTAGATACGATTTTATTTTATTTATTTATTTTTTTAAATTTTTTTTGTCTTTTTGCCTTTATGTAGAGCTGCACCTGTGGCATATGGATGTTCCCAGGCTAGGGGTCTAACAGGAGCTGTAGCTGCCGGCCTTCGCCACAGCCACAGCAACACAGGATCCGAGCCGCGTCTGCAACCTTCACCACAGCTCACAGCAACGCTGGATCCTTAACCCACTGAGCAAGGCCAGGGATCGAACCCGCAACCTCTTGATTCTTAGTCAGATTCGTTAACCACTGAGCCACAAAGGGAACTCCAGATACGATTTTAATACAAAAATATACCTGTACTTTTAAATCCATTGCTTACATAAAAACTTTAGCATCTCTTTATGATTTTTTTTGTCTTATCAGAGAATAATGCTCAATGCGATAATAGCAGCTATTTCAGCTATTAATATCTGCTATATCCTGGGCACTGTGCTAAGGGCAAGGGATAAAACAGTTGAAAAGAATGTATTCTCTGTTTTAGTGAAGTTTACAGTCTAAACATGAATTTTGAAAAACTTGTATGTAATGTTGAAGAGCAACCGTTCTTTACTGTGGCTGATTCTACAGTGTTAAGTATATCACCATGTTAAAGAAGTAAAATATCTCCACATGTTGAATTCCATTAAGTAACTTTATTTTTAAAATATATTTAAAAATTATTGGTTATGAATGATTTCACTTCTATGATTCTAAATTTCCATGTTTTTCCCAGTACATAATTACTGTCAAAATAGAGATGTTAATCAACCCCACTAAAAACTTCATTATTTTTTTTAGACACAAAGCAACGTTTATTCAACTTCCAGTTTTTGACTTATTTTGACTCATCTATTTACTTCTGTATATGATTTGCCATCAATTTACTTTGCAGGACATGCCTGAAAATTAGAGATCTCAAGGTTAAATGGTCTGTAGAGGCTGAGCTGGGCTCTGTAATTGCTCTGGGTATTTCAATACACACAATGCCTTTTTTTTTTTTTTCCAAGCTGAAATTATTGTGGCCAGATTTAAAGGGCCGTTTTTTTTAATCTGTGAGTTAAAACAGACTCCAGACTGCCTACTGAGGAAATTTGGGACCAGCCCTTCCCAATGGGCATTTTCTGAATAGAAACGAGGTAGCTATTATCCCAGCTCCTTCTAAGGCCCCTCCTCCTTTGGTAGAGATACTGGTCTCCTCCCAGGCTACAGAATAGTAAGGTGTGCAGCTCTGCTCTTCATCAACCAGACGAAGCACTCCAAGCACTTGTTAGGGAGTCTGATTACAAATTACTGCTGCTTATTACTCATCAAAACTTTAGTTGAGAGAATAATATCTGCTGAAAATTTCCTGAAGTGTATTTTAGTCCACATAGAGGAACCATTAAAACCAACCCATGGATTAATCCTGACAGAGAAATGCATGCCTAGACAACCAAACGTCCCCCACAGAAGTACTTCTAGTCAGTTCTGCTTTCACCTTGGCATTATGCCCTAAGCCTGCACTGCAGGACTCTGTAACAAATAGTCCATAAAACTCACTGATGTAGTTACTGCAACAATTTCTTGAGCATGCTGTTTACTATGTCACAGTGTCCTTTGTATGAGGACTCAAAGGAGAAATTTTCCTGTGGACTTGGTACCAGGAATAACTGTGCTTATTCTAGGCAACAGGTGAGTATCTTTTTCTATGGACACTGGGTAACATGTTTCCTCTAATGCCCCCTTTTCTTTGACTGCTTCAAAACTCAAAAGTCAGCTGTGTGGCCTGCCTCAAACAAGTTTAGGTGCCTTTATAACACCCTTGAATTCATCTCATGTTTCCCTTTTTGGCTTTCCTTCCCCTCTATTACCATTTATTTTTTTAGTTCAATTTATCTAAATATATGAAAGTTGCCATTGCTTTCATAAATCCTTTTCTGGAAAATATGATAAATAAGGAAGATTAATAATGTGAGATAATAAACAGCATATATTTTCCATTTTCGCATGTAAGTCCCCTTATTTGACTGAGAGACAATGAGCCAGCTTCTGCCCCAGGAGCAGTTGTCATAAAGAGACTGGGGGGAAAAAAAGCAAAATCAAACAAAAAACCCTCATTCTTAGCTCCTAATGGAACGTATAAAGGATGATATTGGAAAGTTACATTTTCACACCTTGTGACAAAAAATGAGTCTGTTAAGTAAATAAATACACTCATAATGAGTGTATATATAACTCTATAATCTAGGTGCTCTTCCTACCCTCTTTTAGAAATTGTCCTCTCCAAAGTCAGTAATGATATATTTATCATTATATGATATTATCATATCATATAATGGATATATTTAAATTTGCATTCCCAATTTTGTTCTGAGGCTCTGAGGAGCAGTTCCTGAACACCAAACTTCTTTTGGTTTAAATGATATAAGCCTGTCATTGTTCTCCTCCTCCTCCTCACGGTTTGGATATTTCTTTCTTGTATTTTTACTGTGAGAATTTGAATGGATGTCCTTCAGCTTAGAATATATATTCTGTTTGGGCTTTTCCTTCTCCTCTTATGTTTCCTACAACGGAGATTTTGTTCATTCTCTCAGCTAAAATGAGATACAGATATTCATCCCCAACCATATGTCTTTCAAACTCATATTCTAAACCCCAAATTGCTACCTGGATATTTTTCATCATATTTCTCACTATAGCTGCAAACACAACATATTAAAGCAAAATTATCAATATGCCCTAAAGCCATTGCCTGGTTACACCATTCTCTCAAGCCCCTGAACAAAAATATATACTTTGCTTTTCTCTCTTACCACACAAAATGAGTCAAAGACTTTCTTGTTACTAGCCTTACATCCAGATCTTTCCACTTCATTCCCATTGCCATCTCCCAGCATAGATTAACTTTTAAATCCTCTGTTTCCATGACTAGCTGTGATACTAAAGACATAGATTTTAGTGTTTAAATAAACCTAGATTAGACTACCTTGTGTGGCCCTTAGCAGATCACTTAAAATGTAGAGTTTTATCGTCTGTAAAGTGGAAATTAAAAAGAGTTTCCTTAGAAGTTTGATGTACTGACATCAAACCTGAAATTATCTAAAGACCTAGCACAAGTCTGACCTGTTTAGGAAAATCTGGTATCATAATTATTCCCAAAATTGGTCCATTCTTCCACCTCAGCTGCTGAGAATTACTGAAGAAAACCATACAATTCTGTAAATTCAGGGTCACAGGGAGTACCTAGTAGGCTTCGAATAAGAATTATTTTTTAAATCAGCGTCTTCCCCTTTTCCTTTCCGTACAGTTCTAGACCTTCACCACCCCCCATAAGCCATATTACCGGTTCTCTCCGTTTAACCTCGGATTTGATTTTTGTCTTCAACCTTACCTACACAGTTGAGGCCGCTAGGTATATTTATCTCATCTTTCTACCTTCACACCAATAAATTTATCTAACTGTACCCCCTCTCTTATTCCTTTGCTCCCAGTTTTAGGAAGAGAGTCATCCTTCCCTTTGTTCAGTGCCAGCCACTCACCTCTGCTTTTGATCACTTACTTATAATTATTATTTCATTCAGGAATTTTTTCCATTAATAATGCCCCCTTTCTGCTACGTCCTACCTACCCACATCCACTTAATCTTTGCCTTAATCTTTTAGTTTCATCTTTGAAACTTCTCATCCTGACATATCCTTCCCTGGTCTAAGATCTAAAAACTTAAGCTACCATCTTAATCCTCCTTTGCCCTTCCAGGCAAAATTTCTTTTTTTTTTTTCAGGTAAATTTTCTTAAAAGGATATTTTTTTATTCACTCTACATGCTTCCTCAGCTCTGTATTTCTTATCCTACTGGAAAGAGACTTGCTTTTCTACCCATCCCATAAATTAGACCATACCTAGGTTGCCAGTCATCGGGCTGTTCTAAAATAGGCCTCTTCACTGATTTGCATTTACCCAGGATGACCTCTTGAATTCTCTTTTCCTTTGGCTTTCATGGCACCACTGTTTCCTACTTTTAGAATTGTCCTTTTATAGTCTTTCTTATGAGCTCATTCTCCTCTGCCTGATGATTAGGTGTGCTACTTTGTTGTGAAATCTAATTTTTTGATACTTTTAACAATCATTTCTGTGCAGTTGATTCCCAATGATGTATTTATGTTTTTAGTCTTCAGCTTTTCTCTGAACTCCAGTCCTGCATATGCAATTATTGACTCAATTATTCAGCTAAGCCTCTTCATTGAACTTTTCCACAGGCACACCAAATTTAACTTGTCCAAAAGAGAACTTAAAGCTTAGCATCTCTCCTCAAAACCAATTTCTCCTCTTTTATCCCAAATTTCAGTTAATGATATTGTCATTACAATAGTGAGTTGCCTTTGTCAGACGTTCATTCTCCCACTTCTCTCCCCTCCATTGAATCAATGACTGAATGTTATATAACTAACTTACAAAATGATTCTCCAATTCATAGTTTTTCCTCCCTGCCTAACATCAATGATACTATTCAGTCCCTCAACATTTTTCACTTGGCCTAAGGAAATATATTGGTTTTTTTTTCTTCTTTTTCCAGCTGCACCTGCAGCATATGGAAGTTCCCTGGCTATGTGTCAAACTTGAGCTAAAGTTGCAGGCCTACAGCACAGCCATAGCAACATCAGATCCAAGCCACATCTGTGACCTACACTGCAGCTTGCAGCAGTGCTGGATCCTTAACCCACTGAATGAGGCCAGGGATTGAACTCATATCCTCACAAACTATGTCAGGTCCTCAACCCACAGAGCCACAAGGGGAATTCCAAGAAATATATTATAAAGAGTAAGCGTAAAAATATGTAATATAGCATATTGGCAAGGACTGTATACTTAGAACTATATTGAGTACGTTCAAATACTAGCTTCTATAACTTACTGGCTCTGCAGTCTTTGGCATCTTTTACAGCCTCTCTGTGCTTCAGTTTCTTCTACATCAAGAGGAATGTGATGGAAGTTCCATGATGGCTTAGCAGGTTAAGGATCTGTCATTGTCACTGCAGCAGCCCAAGTGGCTGCTGTGGCTTGGGTTTGTACCTGGCCCAGGAATTTCCACATAACATGGGTGCAGCCAAAAAAAAGAAAGAAGAGGAATATGGTATCTTTTCCTTGTCAACTATTACTTATTCCTTAAGGCCCAGTTAAGATGTCACCTGTTCAAGATTCCTAAGTGACCTTAAGTCAAATAACCATTTTCTATGATCCCTTGATATACTCTATAGCCTCTATTTTAAACATATTTCCATTTATTCTGCTATAGCATGTGTTCATTTAATGAAAATTAGCTCATTTATGATTCCTGAGTAGGGAAATGATGTCAGTATAAAGCAGAAGTTAATACAATATTCATTCATTCATAACTTTTTCAAGCCTGTTAATATTTTGAAGAGATCCATGGCAGACTTTCTCACAATCATAGAGGACATGTTAGTAATACATGAGAACCTTAAGGAAAAAGGCTGAAAATCTAAGAACGGCATGGAGTGAGTTGCTTTAAAAATTGCTACACTTTCCACAATGTTAATTTAGCTAGGGAATTTGAAAATACAGATGAAGTAACTATGAAGACATTTTCTCATGTGTTAAATACCCTGGATAATATTTTTCAGCTTTGAGGCATCTGATCTGTTATAGGTGAATGTTCTCAAAGACTGTAGAAGGACTCATGAGTACAAGGGTTAATAATCTGCAAAGAATCATCTGAATTTGTTACTAGATGCAAATGTCCAGGTAGGTATAGCTGTGGTACTTCTTTTATTGAGATTGTTACTGCTATTGTTAGTGCTCTGGGCTCAAAGTTACATAGGCTTTGAGTGGTCTGCACAATTCTGTTTTGCTTTTAAGCCCTGCTACTTTTAAGATATAATTTTCCAACACGAATATTTTTCAAGAAATATATATATATATATACCATAATTCCCTAACTCAGTAACATTTGATGGACTGAATGAAACTGCAGAAGGTACTGACTAAATGCTACTTCTTTTTCCTCATTTGTATTTCCCACTTTAGTCTCTCTTCCCTTAAATTCAACTAAAAATAAGGCTCTGTGTATGTAACTTCCCTAACAAAAATATTCCCATTGCTTCCGCAGTAAAGTTCAGGTCTCCTTACTTTAGTATCCAAGGCTGTACCTTATCTGCTGCCAGTCAATCACTCTGAATTCCCAGTGTTAGCTTATCAAGTCAGCTCACTGTATTACTGCTGTACGATGTGTATTTATTTCCTCTTATATATTGCTTATGCCTCTTTCTCACCATTTTCCCTAGAACGGACTCCCAACACAACTCTAATTATCAAAGTTCCTAGATTTATTTTCATGCTACCTCATCTCACTCTCCTCTCATTGAAGCAACTCTTGTAATAATTTGTAATATGAATTTTTCATTGACCAACTACTCTCATATATTTATCTTTTTATTAAATATGGTCTAACTCTAGGCAATATGAGGTAGGGCCTGAGACCTCACAATCTAAAAGAGAAACTTATAATTAGTAAAAAGCTGCTGGTGATTAAACAAAAAAAGAAAAATTGAGTAGGAGTTCCTGTTGTGGCTCAGTGGTTAACAAGCCCCACTAGTATTCATGAGGACGCGGGTTCAATCCCTGGCCTTGCTCAGGGGATTAAGGATCCAGCGTTGCCGTGAGTTGTGGTGTAGATCGCAGACGTGGCTCAGGTCCCACGTTGCTGTGTCTGTGGCGTAGGCCGGCAGCTACAGCTCTGATTGGACCTCTATCCTGGTAACTTCCATATGCTGCGGGTGCGGCCCTAAAATGACAAAAGACAAAAAAATAAAAATACAAAGAAGTAAATAGATAAAGTTAAACTAAGAGAGTCAGAATAAGTCGTATTAAACAAGTGAAAGCCAAGCACATCAATGAAGTATGCTAAGAGGTTACTGCAGCAGTTAATCTACATATAAGGCTTTGTGGATTTGAACTCTCCCTATTTCAGTGCAAAAGGGGAAAAAGAGAAAGAGAAAAGGAAAGAAGGGAAACAACTACATTAGGTAAATAAAGAATAAGTTAAAAAGTGAATCTAAGTTACAGAGTCCAATTAACAAAAAATTGTTAAAGAATGGAACAGTTAAAGAATGTTAAAACTTATTGCAGAAAATAAATGAAGAATTTGGTTCCCTTTTTTCTGTGTTCAGGGTGAATGAAGTACAAGACATTTAATACAAAAACTCTACCTCAATTTAAATTCAATTGCATTCTTTATCCCTTAAGCATTTGTCTATCTTGCCTCACTACCTAAGAATTCTTACTTACTTTAGTAACGGATGCTAATCATCCCAAACCAAAAGTTGATAGAAACAAATAAAAATACCCTGAGACTTTCCATAGACATATGTGCCTATGTAAATATATCTAGTGAAAGAATCAGGTGAATCCAAAATACACCAAAAATGCCCATGTGTAATGTAGAATATACTTTAAAAACCCTAGTATATTAATAGTAAGCCTACAGAAAAAGTAAGAATGAAAGTTTTTTAAAAAAACTTAACTAATGTACAGTCATTTGACTCTGAATTACACAGTTTAACCCAGTACTCCTAAAAATACATAGTTCTAAAATCCTTTTAATATTTTCTCGTAAGTGGAGGGATTTTGTTCTTCATTGATATTGTGAAATTATCTTAATACTTTCACTGGTAGTTAAATTTTTAAAGAACTTTAATTTTAATTTCTTTCTTAGGCTATTTATTAAGACTTTCTTGTGGAAGACTTTCTTAAAGAAATCTGTGTTATATTCTATAGTAAATCTTCTGAATCCACAGTTTGAATCTAATGCAGTTGAGGTTATTCCTCTCAATTAGTCCTTGGAAGCAACAATTATATTTTGCTTTGTTTAACTCTAGGCATGTCTTAGAATTTCATGATGATAACAAAGACCAATATTTATGGAGTGAATAGCGTGGTCAGCCACCGTTCCTGAGGCTTTACAGATATTAGCTCATTTAATCTGCCCCAGACATGTAAAATAAGTGATAACGTTATTCATGTTTTTTAAAGGAACAAACTGAGACCTCAAAAGTTTATGTAACTTTCCCAAATGCACATCATTAGAGAGCTGTCAGAGTGATATTTAAAACTATATCCGTTTTAAACTATGATCTTTATCCCATATTATGTAAAGTAAAAGAATTCTACTCTTCTTCATCAAATGAAATTTATTTAACTTTTCAGTATATTTTTCATATATATCTCTGAAACTGTAAGCAGCTCATCTTCATAATGGTGGCTGAAAATATAAGCTAATATTTGTATGGTAAGAAAGTACAATATGATTTTTAAACATTATTAAGAAAATGTTGATTCCAAAATGGAGTTAAGATTATTTAATGATATTAATCTTCCTATTTCTCTCAGATCTAGAATTTCAATGTCATTCATTTGTCAGAAATATTCAGCATGTGAAGTCTTTCCTATGTTCTTGTAAAGAGACTATTGAGATAAAGGGAGACTTTTCATTGCTGAGAGGGCTGAACAAGTGTCAAGCTGGTCATTTTTCAGTTTACAGGCCGATTAGTTACAACAGTTCAACTAGAAAGTCATTGCCTAGGGCACTGTTTAAAGTGGTAGATTCTATGATATAAACTGGCAAAGGAACATTAAAGCAAGTGAGAGAAGAGGGTCCTTTTGGGGAGGAATGTGGTAAAAAACATGAAAAACAAAATACACTTTGAGATTCTCCTCTAGGACTTGATGGGAAGGCCACCCACACAAGTCATCTTTTATGGTAACTACACAAAAGAGAGCACCCTCCTCGTATGTTTGCATCTATTTCGTGTTCCTTTTTTTTGTGTAGGGTAATGTGATTTAGCACTGGTGTCTGCTGGATAAAAAGATCTGATTAATGTGTGGCACTTTGTGTTATAGCATATACACCCATGTAAGTGATGGAAGACCCTCACATAATTGGATCTGAAATGGAATAAAATGATGAAAAATTTAGCATAGCCTTTGTCTTTATATGCTACAGTGGGGACAGCCAAGAGGTCAGGATATTCAAAAGTGATCAGGGGCATTTTATAGTCTATGCTGGTAAAAATTTGTTTAACACAATCCCATGATTAAAAGGAATGTGCATCCTGCTGTGGCACCAAGGTACAAGAGAGGGAATAATAAATTAGTGCCATTGACAAGATGTCATTTGTTATCTACTTTAAAATGTCAGGTCATGTCATTGTGGTGAAATATTTTCTCTCTTGATATATGTCTTACAAAGCAGGTTCAATGTTTGGCACTATTCTATTTCAATAAAAGAAAACAGCTTTTAATCTGGAAAGCACTGTCACCAGGAGGAAAATAAGGTCATTTGAGACTCTTATTTAGTCGTTTTTCCACAGCCCTCCATTAGCACTATATTTCAATAGCCCAGTTGGTCCAAATTCTTTCTTTAATTTATCTTTTGATGAAAATAATTATCCATCTGCTCTCTTGGCCAAAGGCAGGGAGAAAAGGGGATTTTAGATATCGCAAGGTTATGAAAAGGCCAAAACCTAGTAATTGCACATTCTTAATGTGCTTTACCTATGTGATTGTTAGAATCCTCATAACTCCTTCTCTCCAGAAGGCTCAGGTTATAAACATAGAAAACAAAGTTCTCCTAGGTTATATCAATTAAAAACAAATGAAAAAAATTAATGCCAAAAAAGGAGAAAAAATGTAAAAGTTACATATTTGTGGGCTATGGTACTCTTACACTGGTACCTAATACAAATTACTATGAATGCAAATGTTGTCAGGATATTAAAAACTCAGTTGTTTTATGTGCTTAAGACACATTTTTCACCTCTGCATTTTCAATGTGAACTCATTATAGTGACATTGGACAGAATATTTTTGTCCTGCACTAAACCAGTTGAATTACGGATCCATGTTCCCATTGATCTGGAAGAGCAAAATCTCTTTTGGATGTAGTGATGCAGGAGAAGGGAATATCACTTCCCGGGACATGCTCAAGTCCCTGGGATGGGACACGAAGTGAGGGGTGCTTGGCTTTGCGTAGGAAAGAATTGAAGAGTGAGCTGAAGTAGAGTGAGAGCTGGTTTATTCATGGAGATACACACTCCATAGACAGAATATGGTCCTTCTCAGAAGGCAAGAGTGCCCTGGGGTATAAGGTTGTTAGTTTTTATGGGCTGGGTGATTTCATACGCTAATGAGTGGGTGGAATATTCTTGCTGTCCCAGGGTAAAGGTGGGGACTTCTAGGAGTTGGACCACTGGCCACTTTTTGGCCTTTTGTGGTCAGCGCCAGAACTGTCATGACATGAGTGAGAGTGCTTTTTTCAATATTATAATAAAAGTATAATGAGCTAAAGGTCAGTGACTGGAATGTGCTCTATGCCATCTTGGTTTGAGCTGGTTCCAGCCAGTCATATCCTGTTTTTCTCAATGGCTGCGTTCTCCTCATTCTTTTAACAGTTGAGCCCTGCCCCCTTCCTGTCTCAGTAGGAAACAAATACCCAACAAGAGAGTAAGTAAGAAGGTATCTATCTTTTCTCTTGTTAGACCTACCTTAGCTCAAAAATTTACACTCCGAATTGCTAAAAAAACAAAGTGAGAAAGAACAAAATAGCTCTGAGCAGTGTCATAAAAGAAAGTCAGTGTAGATGGGCTAAGACCTAATAAGATGTCTTAAGAATAGTATTTAGCATATAACCCAGCATTAAAATTTGCCTTAAGGGTGAGCTACCATGAGGGTTAGCTCAGAGGTTTAATGAGGATTGTTATAAAGAGTTGAAAAGGTGGGTTTATGGACACCCAAACCTAACTTCAGACCAAATGACATCTCTTTCTTATTGCTTTCATTTTTTTTTTAAAGGCATTGGTCTGGTACTAAAGCAGGTTTGGAAATAGAAATCTCTTTATCAGAAATCAACTGTGTAAATCAGTACTGCAAATTCAGATGTCCCCAATAGCCAAGCCAATCATCCTTTGAACCAGGCACTGGGAGTGCTCCATCGGAATGGAGCTTCTCTGCTACAGCTTGCTCTTGCCAAATCTCATTTTTCGGTAGTAGAATTATAATTTAAAATTTCAGATTTTATTTATGTGAAATCTTCTGAATGTTTAAGATATATAAAAAATAATCATCAGTCCAAACTAAAATTGTCTGCAAGTAGTATGTGACCACTTTCCAGTTGCTGTAAATTATTTTTCAAATTATTGAGGCATGTTTATTCAAAACTTTGTAGCAAATAAACTACATAGACTGGATGTGCATTATTATTTGCACTTTAATTTGCATTATTATTATCTTATTATAAACTAGAAGAAATTGAAGAGGGTATTACAAGTGAACAGAAATTCTGTTGAGCTTATACAGCCTCTAGTCATATTCAGAAATCTAAAGAGAAAAAGGAAGAAATACCATCTTCTAGGAGCTTAGCAATTGGTGGAAAGGGCAGCATAAGCAAATAAACTAAAGGATAAGAACAGTCATGAAAGACTACTGATCTTTAAAGACTTCTGTACACACAAGGAAAATCTTCTGCCTGATAATCTAACTCCCTCTGTGATTGCATTTAAATGAATTTCCTATGGTGGAGACAGCTGCTCCTTCCGTTATAGTTAAAAATATCAAGTCTCTATGTTCCTTTTATTTAAAATATCTACATAGCTAACTAATTTAGGTGAAGATTAAATTGTGCTGCATCCATACATTCATTCTTTAAACTCGTTAGTGCTTTTAATGCATTAAGAGCTAAGCATATCTATGTTTATGAAAAAGAAAAATTTACAGAAATTTCACAAAACAAAACATGTTACCAAAGACATGTAAAAATTAAAGGGGTTGGGCTTTCAAAATTTAAGGTGGAATGGTCAAATGTTCTTTAATATATCTTTATTTTTTTGGCTGCATCTTAGGCATGTAGAAGGGCAGGGATTAAACCCAAACTATAGCTGAAGCAACATTGGCTACTTTAACCCATTGCACTGGGCTGGGGATTGAACCCTCACCTCTGGAGTGACCTGAGCCACTGCAATCAGATTCTTAATCTACTGTGCCATGGTGTGAACTCCCTCTTTGTTATACCTTTATTGTAGTTAGCAAAGATAATAAATTGTCTCCAAATTCTCCAGAAGAACCAAAACCCAACAGTGTAACCTATAGAGAAGCGGTAACATTGCACAAAAGATACCTAATGTTGCAGAATGGTTCATTGAAACATTAGCTTGAATTTTGCATGGGTTGCTACAAACACTTTCCTTTCTGATTCCAAGAAGATAATCAATATGTTTTCTTCACTGGGGGTCTGCAAAGTAGTCAGGGCCAAAGGAAATATTCCTAGGAACAAGAAGGTAAACAGTCTCCTAGGTTCTATTTGTAAGAATTACGGAATTCTGTGGAACTGTCCAAGAAGGGAAAGAGTGAAAAAAAGCAAGTTACTAAATGAGGAAACATTGACAGAAATTTTCCTTCCAAAAGCGTAAAAGGAATAAGGATTATAGGAGTCCCATAGCATCTTGGAAATGACAGGATCTCACGGGAGAAAGTCTGTGCAATGCTCTTAGAAAGGCTGAACACTTGAAACCCAACATCACCACCTTGCAAATCAGCAGTGGATTAGTTTGGCATCTGCATCATTAAGACTAAGCGGATTAGACACTAAGCCCAACAACTATGGCCAGTGTAGACTAAAACCAGAAGGCCCTTCCCACACATTTCTGTAGCCTATAAGAATCTAAGGAACTTTGTTCTGTTGTCTATGTTTCTCCTCTAAATAGTCTTTAGCAAACTGCGCCAAGGCTCCTGACTTAAACCTCTCATTACCAGTGCTTTAGCCAAGGTAGCCAACAAGCTCTCTGTTGCTAAAACCAGAGGATACTTACTAAGGAATTTGTTTGAATTACTATTTGTGACATGGTCCATAGTTGCTTTCTTCTTGAAATGCTATCTCCCATTACATTCTGTGATTGTGTGTGTGTGTTTCTCTTATCTGTGGATAATCCTTCATACACTCCTTTTTGGAATTTCTTGCCTTTACCCATTTCATAGAAGTTTTCCTTCCCAATGCTAACTCTCCTTTGCACTATTTCCTTTTCACTCCACATATTCTCCTGGGTGATCCCGTTGTCTCAAAATCATCTCAGTTTAAACATTACCATTCTCCAAGAAATTATTCTTGACTCTCTAAGTAAGCATAGCTCATTTGTCCTTCCGTGTGATCTTTGAGAAATCAACCTTATTACATCATGTGTCATATATGTCTCTAGACTATGACCATCTTAGTATAAAAACGAATCTTATTCACTGTTTCATCCTCAAGGAATTGCACAGTATCAGACATGTAATAGCCATTCAATAATCAGATACTGATTTTTTTTAAATGGTTAGAATAGTGGGATATCCTCATTGTCTCTCTGTCCTAATTCCATGGGCATAGAGAGATAACATATTTTACTTTTATTTTTTTAATTCTGAATACTGAAGTCATTTAATTCAGTCATCCCTTCAGTGTCTAAGATCAATCCTTTGCTTAAACTAGAGTTGGAGTTGTCAGTCGATTATAGAAAAGCAGGAGTGCAAGGACAAAGAATCGAAATTGTACTAACTTTGTGCTGTGGTTTGATATGAACTTGTTCTTATAGCTGTGTCAACTTTACCTTTTTGCTTCAGTTTTTTAAAACTTGGCTTCTGCCTAACCTATTCCTGCATCTGTGTCTCAGCTAATAGCCCAGTCTCTATGGGATTGTCCCTGTCTTATTCTTGACTGCCTTTTTCCCATCAATTGGAATCTGCCTAAACTTCACCTCCTTAAGGTAAAATAATTCTGTTGACTAGGTTGTATTTTCCTGCCGTGTGTTCTCAGGATAGCACTTACTCAAAATACTTTTACACTACTTATGTAATTTTAAGTGTTAAGTTAGTAATTGTTTATCTCCCTCACTAAATCGTTGGCTCTGTGAAAGCAAACATCCTATTTACCCTATTCAAAACTCTTATTTTGAGTCACTAGTATAGGGTCTGGCATATAGCATATATTCAATAGTATGTAAGTAAAGAATGAATGAAACCAGCCCCATTGGCCAGGACTATCTCCCCGCAACACATTTCCTGAGGGCCAGCTGCCTCTTCCTCTTGATCTTTGTCTTTGGATGCTCTACACATCCAGTAGTAGATTAGTCCTACTGCTACTTTGGATTAACCCAGTTCACTGGTACTCACTACTGGTCTGAAATATGGGTGGCCATTTGGTACCATACCTCTGTGTGTGGCTTTTCTCTCAGCAGCTAAAGTTTAATTTTCCTCCATAATAATCATGTAATCCCAGATCTCAGATCCCCTCAGACTGCCTTATTCAGCAACAGTTACCTAAATCTCATCTAATTTTGTCTAAATTGAGACAAATTGCTTTTGTAGCCCGAGAGAGATTGCATAGGGTTTGACCCAAAGGGCTGACACTGCTGAGGTTATATTTGACATCTTTCACATCAGGAACTGCCATGATAAGACAAACTTTAGCTCTACTTTAAGCAGGATTTCCAAGTAGAAGGCCAGTTTAAAATGCACCCCCCCCCAATCAGCATGAGAAAATGATAAACACACTAATGTCTGTAAAGAGACAGGGAAAACATGGATGTGGATATTCCAGAAAGACAGAGAAGTTCTGCATTCTGTAGAGAAGTAAATTTTGCCTTAAAATCAGTTGTTGAAAGGCTGGTATTTAAGGGCGGTTAAACATTAAGAAAGTAAGCAAAACCTAAGCAGAAGTGAAGATACAGTCAGTAGTCTGCTCAGTATATTTTAGACTTACTGTCCTGTTTTAGAGTTTAAGTAGAACCTGTTCCTTTGTATTAAGAAGCTATAAGTTTATCACCTCTTCCATCATTTGTATCTCTGCATGAAGGCTGTGCTCTATCCTGTCTCTAGTAGAAATCTGCCTATGCAGAATATAAAGACATGCAGTTATCAACTGCAAGTTTATGTTTCTTTGAACTGTGGATTACATAAAATGGACATGTTTATTTTGTAAATTTAGGCTTGACACAATTACTAGATTTTCTAGAACTTAAACCATTCTGTCTGGGCTCTTAGCGATATAAAGACTTATCGCTGAATCCCCTCTTGACAGAAGGGATCTTCACTTTTAAAGAGAAGACTGCTTCTGTAGCCTTTTGAAATAATGCCCTGGAAGAGATTTTTGACATTTAAAATAGCTTAAATAATATAAATAAAGTAATCACATAGATTTTTATCATTCTCTCAGAAAGATTTGCCAAATCAGTTTCTTTCTTAAGCACCTAAACAATTCATTACTTATTTTATCTCCTCAGAGGTATGTTAACATTTGCATTCTAATGTTTCAAAAGGTTTCTGTGCACACAGGAATTTCTAGTAAAAAATATATCTTTTCATAAATATGTCATTATATCATTGAGACTTGCCTCAGCACACATTTTATCTATATACTTGCAATTTGGTGTACCAAATAAGTGTCTGACCAAATCAAAGGTGATGTATAAATGATCACAACAAAAGTGTACATCGTGATAAACTCACTGCTAAACACGTCTTATAATGCATACAGTGATTAAGAAAGGACAGCTGAATGAGTTGGCAACTTTGTTAATAAAGTCAGGCCATATTTTCATCTACTGTTTTTCTGTGATAGGAAATAACTTCCAATAGGTAGAATAAAAAATAATAACTATATATCTATATATTGATTCTTTGTTTACCGAAGTTAAATAAACCCTTTCCTTCCTCCTTCGCTCCCTTCCTTCCTAAATGTTCTTGCTGCATATTTTGTGCAGTTTTTAATGGAGATCTAATGATATAATATGTGGTCATTATTAATTAGTTTAAGTTACAGTGGGACAAATAAATGTACATACAATAACATTTCCTTGTAATTTAATTTAGTCGTTTTAAATAAAGATAAAATTGGAAGATCATAGAGAAGATTAATTTTAGTTGGAGACTACATGTGAAACAACCTTGAAAGATGTAACAAAGGAAAGGATATTTTTCAGTAATTTATTTTACACATTATTTTAATTATGTGTATTTTTTGTTTTGTTTTGTTTTGTCCTGGAGGTTCCCAGGCCGTGTCTGAGACCTAAACCACAGCCCATGGCAACACCAGATCCTTAACCCACTGAGCAAGGCCGGGGAAAGAACCCGTGTCCTCATGGATTCTAATCAGGTTTATTAACCACTGAGCCATGATGGGAAGTACAATTTTAATTATCTGTAGTATCATCACGTTTGTTTCTGGCAAAATATTCTACCAATTAAATATTGTTTTTCTGATATTACAGATAAGAAATCTTGTTTGTTTGTTTATTTACTGAAGGCCACACCCACGACATGTGGAAGTTCTCAGTTTGGAGATGGAATCCCTGAACCTGTGCAGCAGTGACCCAAGCTTCGGCATTAACAATGCAGGGTCCTTAACCTGCTGTACCACAGGTGGACTGCGAAGTCTTGTCTGAGAGAGTTAAGATCCTTAGCCTATGCCCCTTGCTGACCCAGGCCTGTTTCTCTGACTTTATTTCCTATTGTCCTCTCCCTCATCTATGATGGCACTTTTTCTTTTAGAAGGTGAGGCATGTTCCCACCTTTGGCTTATTACATTAACTCTTCTCTCCTTTCTTCTGTAGGAGAGAAAGAAATTTTCCTCTACCCTTCTAGGTTCTTTTGGCTGGTCTTAGAATTAAATTGATATGATACAGATTAACAGGATAAAATCAAAATTTTAATAACATATAGACATGGGAGAGTTCAGGAAAAATTGAGTAACGGCCAGATGGCATAAATCCTCAACTGAATTACCATCTTCAACTAAAGACTGGAAGATCTTGAGGGTGGAAAAAATGATTATGGAAGGTTACCAGGAGAAGCACAGAAAACAAAGCTGTGTTGTTATGCACATTTATGCCTCCGTTGATGAGAGTTTCTAGATTCTTGGTCACCATTATCAATGGAGATTTCTCTCACAAATTTTAATTTTTGTTTTATAAAAGGGTAACTCCTACGTGGTTTTCAGAGTGTTTCCCATGTTTGCTGTTTCTTAGAAAATAACCAACTTAAAATAATTAATATGCCAAGGACATCTTTTCAGATGGCAAATTCTGCTCCCCTATACTTCCTAATTTTAGCTACTTCTTATTATTCACCTATGACCTCCTCAAGGACACCTTTTATTTGGAGTTTCTCAATCTGAAGAACTATCACACTCAAAGAGACACTGCTCCCACCCGCCCCTTAGCTGTGATATTCCCATCTTTTCCACAGCATTCCTTACAACATTTGCTGCCCTTAGCAGCTCAAAGTCCATTTCCTTTGTCTCATTATTTTGTTAAAATGCTGTATAAACCCAAGCTCTGATCACTCTTTTGAATTACTCATTACGAAGTGCTTCTGTGTGTAGTATGATGCACAGGTTAATAAACTTATGTATTTCTCTTATTAATCTATTTTAGTCACTTTATAAGGCCTCAATCAGAGAAGCCAAGAAAGGAAGAGGAAAAAGATTAATTTTCTTCTGCTACAGTAATCATCATAATTTAAGTACTCAGTAAATATATTTGAAGTAAGTAGGTTTAGGTTATCTAATGTTTTATCTCTCTGTATACACATCTTTCTTTCAGTTTGTGATCTTTCTCTTTATCTGTGCTAAGTATTGAGTATTTATAATGTCAGCATTTTTAAAGTATATTTTTAAAGTACATTTTTGAGCTTAGAAACTTCAGAGCATGGGTTATTTTTATAATTATTTATTTTTAAATCTTGTAGCAATAGGTTAAAATCTCAATGTTATAAAATCTTAAGTGCCTTCCAGAGACATATTTAGAAAACACAAAATGGTTTTTGACAGATACCAAAATATGACTAAGATAGTTATTACCTATTAATTTTTATGTTAAGGTTCAATTGAATATTTATGTTGAATTTCTTCTTAGTCTCTTCTGATCTGTATGTTCATAACTTTCCCCCTGAGTTTGTATTTTCGTAACATTCCCTCTCATCTGAATATCTCGAATAATCATGTATTTGCTGCATCACATGTTTTGGAGTCTGAATCACAAAGATCTGAAGCAAAGTCCAGGCAATGCCATTTTCAGACTGTATAACTCAAGAGAAATTTCCTGAGACATTTCCTCTTCAAATCCTTGTTTTCTTTGTATAAATGTAATAGTACTTACATTCAATTCACTGTGGGACTGCATTAAATTGAATGAGTGATAGTATGTGCAAATGCCTGTATTAGAACTTGAACACTAGTGCACTTATAGAATTATCAGTTTTCTCAGAAAAATAACCAATATGGCGATTATTTTGGCAGAAGATGTCAGTCACATTCAACCCAACTTCATTATATGTAGAGGGGTCCTGCTAAATATCTAAACTTTAGTTAATAATTATGTGCAGAAATTTGTAAAATAATTTGCCTTTTATGAAAAGTTTTTGCCATTCTCTGTTTTTTCTCTAAAATATAATGTGCCTATATAAATAATTTATTAAAGATAAGGGAGGTAGAAAGTTCATTCACTTGTTGTAAAAGCCCATGATTTAAAAAAATATATCCACTAAGGCAAAAACAACTTATTTAACAACTAAAGATTCCACTTCCAGGATTTAGTAACCACAGCCCACCATCTAGAACCCACTGAATGCAGCTATGGAATTTAGAAAAATGCACAGGACAGATATTCGAAAACTCTGGAATGTAAATAATAACAGGAGGATTGAATATTAGTACTAATGTTCAATACTAATTTGAATATTAGTATTAAAAGCACCATTGACCATCAGTCAATCTACCGTTATTTTCCCTGCTAGCATGAATTCAGTGCTGCCTGAAATTTAGAGGAGAAAATCACTGCAGAGAGAGCTCCAGGAAAAATGCACTAGTCCAGCTTGAAGAGCAAAAAAGAGATGTCATAAGGCTCAGGAAAAGTAAAGTCACCAGTTTTTGTTTTTGTTTTTTATTTGCTTTTCTTTGTTTAGCTTTGTTCTTTCTCTTCTGAAACCAAGGACCCTATAGAACCCTCTTGGTAAAAAAGCCTCATTCTGTCTCCTGTTTCTTGTTTGTAGGGAAAAGGCTTCAGCCTCCTAGACCAGCCCTTTGTTACAAAGAGCAGATTCAAACAGTTACTAATTAGCTAAGGGAGAAAATGCAGAAACAAAGGAGGAACAGTCAAGAACCAATTGTGCACTTAAAGGTAGGGTCCTGGTTCCTTCTCAAGAAATATATATGACAATGTCTCCTGAGGTCTTCTGCAGGTACCAAGTTTCTCTATCCCTTCTCTTACCTAGGTGGAGGATAGTAACTTAAAGCTGGGCACAAGATTCCCGGAATGCCACACTGCTACCTCACAGCCAACCAATCAGAAGAAAGTCACACCCCTTGCAGCGTTCACCCCAAATTTTGCCTATAAAAAGTCCCAGCATCAAGGAATTCAGAGTTTTTGAGCACAAGCCACCATCTCCTTGCTTGGCCCTGCAGTAGGCCTTTTTCCGTTTCAGATTGCAACTCTTGATTTGTTTGGCCTCAGTGTGTTTTGGCACACAAACTTTGGCTCAGTAACACAAGAACAAGAAAAAGGGGAGATGCAGAGAACTGGAACATGACTGGGTCATGGTGCAGGGGGTTGAACTCAGAAGACTGACCCCTTAATGTTGTTTATAAGTTTAACTCTGAGCTAAGTAAGTGAATCTGCCTCTAAATGAAACTGAACTGGACCCTGTGGGGCTCCTAGACTAGGATATATATGACAATATCACTGAGCTTTTCTATAGAACTAAAACCACCAATAAATGGAAGATGTTAGCTACTTAATGAAGCATTCTTCATTCCAGAGAGAAAGTCATAGTTTAATAACCTGGAGAACCAAAGAAGCTCAACAGGAGAGCACCACCCACCCACCCCACCTCCCGCCCCAAAAGGCCAGATTATAGGAACACAGGCTTTACACACACCTTGATCCTTTTCAGTAGCAATCCTGCCCTTGAACCATCGCCATAAAACTATTCACCAGATCCTTCCAGGGAGATGCACAGTATTTGAAGATTTGAGTCCTCTCTGCTCCCCATGCCTGGCAAAGCAATAAAGCTATTTTTTTCTCCTTCACTCCAAACTGCATCTCTGCAATGATTCAGTTCAGTGTTGGTGCACTCAGGCTAGGTATCAGCAACTTAAACAGCATACACGGCGTTTGGAAACTGACTACAAGATAGAACATTACTCAAGTTCCAGACTTGGTGGTGAATGTGTGACATAGTTTAGACTAGCACTACATTGGTTTGAAAAATAACCTCTGATATTAGAATCACAACTCACAGGATACTGGTTGGAACTTGTAGCCTGAGCCCAGCTGGGTCAATTGTTTGTAAAACAAAAATCTCTTTTTAAATATTTATTTATATATGCATATATATGTCTGTCTGTCTGTCTATCTATCTATCTATAAAATTTGGCTTCTTACAAAACAAAAATGTCAACATTCTCTATAGATGTTAAATAAGACTCAGAGTCATAACATTAAAATATATATAGAACAACATCCAGATTTACTCAACACATGATGAATTGAGAAAAATCTCAACTTGATTGGGAAAGTTACTAACACCAAGATGACACAGATATTGAAATTATTGGACAAAAACTTTGGATTTTGTTAAAATTATAAACTCCTACTCTGTGAAAAAACAAAACAAAACAAAAAAATGAACATTGTTGGAAATTAAATTACATGCCATAGATGGGGAGAAAATGTTTGCAGAACACATATTTGATGAAGAACTAGTATCCAAAATACATAAGGAACTCTTAAAACTCAACAATAAGGGGGAAAAATTGTGAGTAAAAAATCTGAGTATATATCTCACTGAAAAAGACATGCCAAATGGCAAATTTTTATATGATAGGAAGTTCAACATTATATGTCACTAGGGAATTGCAAATTAATAAGATAACCACTGCATACCTGTTAGAATGGTGAGACTCCAAAACACAGATATACTTAAATACGAAGTATATATATAGTACTTATAACATGCTACATGTTATTTATAATTATAAATTATATATGCAAATTATTTGGATATATGCAAGCTAACTCTAAAATTGATGAAAAGGCAAAAAAATGAAGTCAAAACAACTTTGAGAAAGAATGCATCTGAAGGATTCTCACTATCAGATTTCTAAACTTAATATATATGCGGTGTTAATGTCAGTGTGTTATTGGTGGAGAGATAGACATTTAGATCCATGGAACAGAACAGAGGCAGTAACAGATCCACACAAATGTGACCCATTGATTTTTGACACCCAAGTAAAGATAATTAAGTAGAGAAAGGGTAGTCTTTCAACAAAGAGAACAAATTGATACCTAAATCCAAAAAAAGGACCTCACACCTTATATAAACATTAATTAAAAATGCATCATAGCTCCAAATGTAAAATTATTACACATATAGGAAAAAATAGAAAATATCTGTGGCCTATGGTTATTTATGACAAAAGATTTGTTAAATACCTTTTAGACCATCCAAACAGCACCTTTCCCATTTCAAAGCGAGACTTTCCTAGGTCAGTGCTTTTCAATTTTTGCCCATAGGAGACACTAGGCATTGTTGAGACATTTTCATTTGCCACAGTCTTAAAGTGTGTGTGTGTGTTGTGCTTGTGTGTTGAAGGTAATGGTGGTGGTGCAACTGGCATCTACTGGGTGGGGGCCATGGATGCTGGTAAACATCTTAAGTACACAGGACAGCCTCCTCCACGGTTACCTTGGCCAAAATGTCAGAAGTGTTAAAGCTGAGAAATCTTGCTCAGGTATTTTGTTTTGTTTTTCTTTTTTTTTCCATAAGTCAGACTCTTTAAAAATCATTTTCCGTTTATCTGATTAATAAGGAAAAAAATCTTGATATCATTTGATATGGAAAACTTAACAGATTTTTTTAATACTAACAGACATTTCCAGTCAGGGTTCTAACAGGAAAAGTACAGATTATCAGAATTAAAAAAAAAAAATCTTGCCTCACTGCCAGACATTTACAAACAACAACAACAAAAATTTATTTCCCTAGTTGCAGGGAAACAAATGATGGATTTCAGGTCAGTTATTACTGCGACACTTAAACAGTTCATATTTTTACAGACATTTATAACTGGAAAAGGCAACAACCCTAGCAAAGTATGACAGAAACTCAAGGAAATCAGACATTCCTAATGACTCTATTCTGATTTAGCACTAGTCTCTGGTGATTTCTTTTCAAGGACTTGAGAGCTCAGGCTTCTGATCTTGAGGAGAAAATCCAAGCGTGGGTAGGAATCCTCTCTGTTTGCATAGCCTTAGCTCATGTACATTGCCAGTTTGGCCAGAGATCTCCCAGCAGGAGGGGTTCTTTCACACAGAATGCCTGAAAACCCACATGTCCAGGGTTGATTTCATTTGTTTTCTTTGGGAGGTCTCTTGAGGGCTTAAGACAATTAAAGGGCTAATCAGCTCCTCCTTGCCTATAGGGTGTTCAAGTTAGTTTCTTCATAGCAAAGTCACCATTAAACACATTTTCCTTTTTCATCTCTAGCTCTGTCCTCCACCTGGGACAAAGCTGAAAAGCAGCCACCTCTGAGAGCAACATGCTTTTACTGGTTTGGGAAAGGTCTTAAGCTAGATGTGCAGGTAGGGTGATGCTGAGAAAATGAGGTATACCCTCTATGACAGTAATTTTCATCCACGGGTGATTTTACCACCTGGGGGACATTTATCAATATCTAGAGACATTTTTAGTTGTCATAATTGGGTGTGATACTAGCATTTAATGCAAGGAGACAAGATATGCTACTACTAAATATTCTGTAATGCTTAAGACAAACCCTTACCACAAAGAATTATCTGGCCCAAAATATCAATGCTGCAAAAAAACACTGCTCTGTGGCGTCATCATCTTCACAAGCATTGGATACATTTTTCCAATTTACTCATCTTCTAATACTAAGTTACATGGGGCAGACCTTAGATGAATGATCTTTAGAGATAATGTCTTTAAGAATGCATTTGTTTTGCAGTATTTCTCAAAGCATAAAGCTTTAGAAGTACTTGTGTTACTTTCTTAATTGTCTGAGCAGGCTCGGTAGGAATCTTTTGCAGTTTGGTTGAACTTTCCATGTCCAAGGGTCTTTGTTAACTTGCGTTTAATATGTATCTTCCAATTTCAGTGCACAAATGTTTAAAATAAAGTATATGCTTCACAGTTACTTGTGGTAAAAATGCTTGAAGGTGAAACATATTATGTGATTCTTTTGAAATACTGCTATAGACCTCTGCTTCATTCTTTTCTTAAACATATCTGGAGAGGTTACATGCCAGTATATTCCATTTATCCCTAAATGACCAATGCCAAAAAAAATTATATCTGGATTGTGTAGAAATATAAAATTAATCATTAAATTTATGCTATTTTAACTAATTGAATCAAATGCCTGAGTCAATTTGTCACCTGAAACACACAAAGCACTATCTTTTATGATTTTGTCAAGCATTTATAATATGTATGAAACTATTCATTGGTTTGTAGCCATTAAGTGCAGCTCAGCTTGCTTTGTGCCTAGGATATTACTTTAATATGATGCTAGATTGTAAAATGATATTTAACAAAATTTTTTTTAAAGAATGGTATAAAATTTAATTTAGCTAAGTCTTGAACTATAATTAAGTTCATAGTGAGATTAAAAATAAGTACCGTCTGTAACCAAAATGGACTACTGCACCAAGGATCTTCCACTTCAGGCTGCAATAGGGAATCGATACTAAAGTCTATTCAAGCTCAGAAAAATGGAGACTTGAGTAATTGGCCAGTTAATTTAATAAATGTAGACAGCTGACCTAGATAAATCAGATTGTAAAGAACTCTTTTACTTCATTAGCATTTTTGGCCTAAATTATCCAGATAATTATTCTAATTTTCCACATCACTTTGCCCATATTGACAGAATGTCTTTCAGTTTTTCATGTAAATGCATTTCTTCTGTGCTGCTTAAAGCTCAGCAATGTGTGTCTTTTATGATGCAAATTTAGCATTTTCCTATTTTTTTGATACTTTTCAAAATGCTATATTTTCTGTTTGTATAACCTTTAACTCACTATTAGTAATTTGACTATGATTGTACCAAGAGGCTTATTTATGCATTATACAGTTCTGAATAGAAAACATTTTGGCTATTCTGCTCTATTTTTTTCTTCATTTATGTGTGGATTATTCAAATTTCTGCAGAGCATGCCTTTCCTTTTCCTTTGCGCCTAGTATACTTTTAATCAGTTGGTAAAACTAGTTCATTTGCTGACCTGGTTTATACCTAGTTATATGGCAGTGTTCTATTCAAGATATTTCATGCTTCAGTTTTTCTATGTCGAATAGAAAATTATTATCATGAATAAATTGAGATTATTTGATTATTTAAATGAGATTATAGAGAATATTATTGCATATACTCCAAGACAAATTAGGGTCGGGGGAGGATATGAGAAGTATGGAAGGTGAAACAAAAGCATTGATTAATTCTTTTTCATAGTTTCATTCATCCATTGGTTATAATATAGATGTTGCAATTATTTTGCATAAGGAAATAATATAACTGAGAAACTATAGAAACTTGAATCATATTTGCTAGGCATCACTTATCATTTGATTAGTGAATCCAACTCCTATTTATTATTATTCTCTATAGTATTTTGCTTCTAATTTTAGTAGTAGCATGATACAACTACATAATTTTTTCTTTATTCTAAATTTTCAGATTCTCCACTGTTGTGATTTTACAATTGTAGCTACTCTGAAGCCAGTATATTAATTAACTGTTGTTTGTATAATACACATTTCCTATATTTAGTGAAGTAAAAAAAAAGCATTTATTATAACTCATAAGTCTACAGGTCATTTGGGCTATTCTGCTAAGTGGTTACTTGAATTGCATATACATATGAAGTCTATTGTCAGGTTGTCTAGGGGCTGGCTGATGTTTAATTACCTCACTCACAAGTCTGAAGGTTAGCTGTCAGCGGTGGAAATAGAATAAAATAGGTCACATGACTCTCATCATCCAGCATATTAGTGGATCTGGTTCACATAGCTTTTCTCAGGGTTCCACAAGTGGGATGCAGAAATAAACAAGGCTTAGGAGTCACAGAATACAATTTCTGTTGTACTCTATTGGTCACCACAAATTAAAAAGACAGCTCAGATTTAAAGGATGAGAAATGAATACTACTGCTTAATGTATGATTTTCAGTGTTATATTGCACATAGTATGGCCAGAGAGAAAAGATTAACTGTAACCATTTCTGTGAGTGATAGTTCACGGTCCACTTCCTGACCACCATTGTTTATATCCATCGTATTTCAAGAGACTCAAAATTCTGATCCACTTACAGAATTAGGCTCAGGGTATAGGATTTCATGATCTACATCAGATTTTGATGTCATTCTTACAGTATAATTTGTATAAAAGATAAATCATCTAACCTCATATGTATAATTTATAAGGGGGAACAGAGACAGATGAACTGTAAGACCCACTGGCACCCAAGGAGGGAAAGAATCAGAGGTGCATTGTAGTCACCGGTCCTTTGCTCTTCTGAAATCCTGCCAGGTTGTATCATGACATCTAAGTTTGGAGGAGTTTATGTATATGAGTTTTTGTGAATGTTTTTGTGTATTTGCAGGTAGGTAGGTAATTGTGTGATTTTTAAAAACCTTTTCACAGCAATGTAGTTATTCTGAAAGTGTATTATTGTCAGTAATTTAACACTAGACTGGGTGATTTAGAAAGTGTGAGTGAACAAAAACTGCACTTAAAATCACTATGTTTATGTCCTCCTTCAGAGGTAGCCAAAAGGAGCATAGTACCATTTTGTCTTTTGTCTTTTATGTGGGTTTTTTTCCCTTTTTTTCCTTTCTTTCTTTCTTTCTTTTTTTTTAACAGCTGCACTTGCAACATATAGAAGTTCTCCGGACTAGAGGTTGAGTCAGAGCTGCAGCTGCAGGCCTACTCCCCAGCTACAGCAACACTGGATTCAGGCCATATCTGCAACCTACACTGCAGCTTGTGGCAACACCAGATCCTTAACCCACTGATGAATGAGGCCAGGGATCAAACCCACATCCTCACAGAAACTAGTTGAATTCTTAACCCGATATGATGGGAACTCCACATATATGTTTTTAAGTGTTTTAAAACTGCATTCAATTGTTACTAAACTTTTAAAGATACGAAAGTGTATACAGTATGTTGGATAATATAGTATATACACAATCTATGTAATTTTATGAAAAATATTTTTTTTACTATAGTAGTTTGCTCACATAAAATTATTAGAAATGATAGTATTTGCCTAAACAGAATGGATATTTTGCATCATCCATGTGCAGTCATTGATCTCCGTCAACTAAACTTTTAATTTTACATTGAGAGCTTTTGCATTCTCTTTTTTAACTTATTTAAATATGTGTTTTTTTATTTTTATTTTTGTCTTAGATTGATTCTGAATTTGTAAAGCATGTTTTTTTTGCATTTTCAAGAATAAGCAGAGAAGTTGGATTTGAGTGATGGAGTGAGGAATGTTGGATGGGAGGGAAACATGTAAAATTTTTAAAAGTGGCCATCTTGAAAATAGGCAGGACCTTACAGACCATGGCATGGACTTTAAATTTTATTCTAACGTATGAGTAAACACTGGAGAGCTTGATTGAGACACACATGACAAATATGGTTACGTGTATAAGAAGAATAATTGATGAGGAAGGTGCAAGAGCAGTGGGACAAAGAGTAGATAAACTAGAGGGCAACTTAAAGGGTCCATTGGTGAGAAGATGGTGTCTTGAAGAGGGCAGTCATTATGTAGCTTATGAGAAATAACTGGGCTCTGAATATATTTTTAATGCAGAATTGGAAAACTTTACTGGTAAATCAGATGGAAAGTATGAGAGAAAAAGTAAGTAGGGATGGGTAAGGCTTCTGCTTTGAACTAGTACATGAATAAAAGTACCACTTTTTAAAACAAAAAGAAGCTTAATAATTTGAGAGGTTGGTTATTATTATTATTGGTGGCGTTGGTGATATTGTTGTAAATTATCTTGTGATATCTTGAAACATGTCTCTTTCCTCCAAAGTCATTTCCAGTGTTTATTATCATGGTCTTTATATTTCAAGCTTTTGATTGTTATAAATTGATTTTTTTTCAGGTAGCTATGGTGTTTTTCCTTCACTCCCATATATGTAATTTTCCCTCACTCCTACTTATGTAAGTCTATTTTCAACCAGGTCTCTCTCATAAAAAAGAATGTTGACAGATAATTTTGTGTCACTTGGTATGGGCTGATAATAAATAAATTTTGATTAATTGAGTGGTTTAAGAAACTAAGAATGGATATGCTTTGCTCTAGAATGCCAGCTTCCTAAATCTTCTGCTGTATTGTGGCTTAATTTGGTTTTACTTGTGGTCATAAGCCAAGTGCATGAGGAAGGAGTAAAGGAATACAGAGTGGGTTAGAAAATGCCAAGTTTTACAGATATTCATCTAAGACAATTTCATTTAATTATGTTTTTAGCCTTATTTCTCATTACTTTCCTCTGTACCTTCTCATCTCAAGATGGAGCATATTTTTTTCCTGAAAAATTGGTTATTGCTTGAATTGAATCCAATTGTACAAAATTTGTGTTTATATAACAAAATTTGTTTATTTAACCTAATTTTTCAAATTTATCATTAAATTTCTCATGATATTCTTTCATTATCTTTTAAACATCTTCAGTGTTTATGTAATATTTTTCACTCCAAAAGTTATATTTGTATTAGTACCTACTTTTTTCTTAATTGCCTTCCAAATTTATCAATTTTATTCATTGAAAAACCCCACAAATATTATATTCTTAAATTAATTCCGTTGAATGCATATTTTCTGTTTTAGTGGCATCTGCTTTATATTTCCTTCTTTCTACTTTCTTTGCACTTATTCTGTTGTCTGTTCTCACATATTAAATTGTCCACCTATTTAAATAAATTTAGGGTTTTTTCCCTAGCATAAACATTTAAAACCATTAAAAAAATTCGCTTTATGCAGAGCTTTAACTGTATTCCACAAATTTTGTTCTAAATATTCCCTAGGTTTCATTATAATGTATTCTTTAGGAGTTTCCATTATGGCTCAGCAGAAACCGATCTGACTAGCATCCATGAGGACGCAGGTTTGATCCCTGGCCTCACTCAGTGGGTTAAGGATCTAGTGTTGCCATGAGCTGTGGTGTAGATGTCAGACTTGGCTCAGATTGGCATTGTTGTGACTGTGGTATAGGTCAGCAGCTGCAGCTCTGATTTGACCCCTAGCCTGGGAACCTCCATATGCCATGGGGGCAGCCCTAAAAAGACCAAAAAATATTATTCTTTATCTATAAGTTATTTAAATGTTTATTCTTTTTAAAATTTTATTTGTTAAAATGTGACACCCATTTAAAAATGCATATAAACATATAGCCTAGTGGATGCTGACAAGTGAATACACCAATGTAACTACCATTCATTTAAAAAAATAGAGCATTGCCAGCAGCCTAGAAGATTTCTTCTTTTCAAGCACTCCTATGCCTAATGGCTAAAAATATCTTTACTTCTAGTATTACAGTTTAGTTTAAATGTAGTAAAACCTTATTGTATGAGGATTATCACTACTCCCTGCTGTGTCCAGCGCTGCAGGGCAACCCAGGGAATCCTGGAAGAGGGACAGCAAGCTATAACAAAACACACAGGACTCTTTTAGATTTACAAAGTGGGGGCCCAGGAGGCACTCTGTTCAGGCACCTAGCCCACATGACTTTTATTGAGGAACATGATGAGATTAGTGTGGAAGGTGACAAGATTAGTGGGCAGGAATAGTTATAAGCAATAAGGAGGTTATCTTCTTAGTGATAAGGGTGTATCCTTAAGACATAATACAGCTCTTTATATAATAACATAGTTGATGCATTAAGTCCTTTATCTTGTCATTGAAGGAGATTCTGTACTTTAGAACTCTGTGTCCACAGATATTTGCCTTCTGCAGAGTTCAGCTCTTCCATGGTCTCCAACAACTCCCCCATCACACTTTTTTACTCACCTTTTCCCCTCAAATTTGTGTTGCGGAATTCATCCATATTACTCTGCATAGTTGTAGTTGGTTCATTTTTATCATTCTGTGTATTTTTATTTTATGGCATATTATAATTATCCATTACAACATTTATGACCATTATGATATTTTTCAGTGTTTAATTATTACAAATAATTTTTGCTGAACACTCTTGGTGAACCTATACACACATTTATTTTGAACATACACCTGGAAATATAGGTGCTAAAACATGGTATATGCATGTTTAAACTTAGCAGATATTTACAAACAGCTTTCCAAAGTGGTGACACCAATTTATAATGTAACCGTGTATTAGAATTATGAGTACCAAAACAAATGCATATATAAAATCCTGATTTTTGACAGATATGAAGCAGAAATGCAATGTGAAAAGCATGATCTTTTCAATAAATGATGCTGGGTCAATTGGATATTTATAAGGGAAAAATATATTTAGTACCTCTCCCTTCATCTTACACCTTTCCTAAATATATCATACCTTCCCTAAAAATCAATTCCATATGGATTGCAAGTCTAAATGCCAGAGAATTTTAGGGAAAAAAAAAGCATAGGAAAATATATTTATGGAATTAAAATAAGCAAAGCTTTCTTACTCAGGGCACAGAAACACTAACTCTTAAAAATGATAAATTAGATAATTGGATTAATGACTTTTTTCATCAAGACTACATTAAAGTGTGAAGAACAAACTAAATAAATAGTTTGTCGGGAAAAAAGTCAAATATGCCAAAAGTATCATAATATATTGACAATTTAATAAAAAAGGAGACAAGCCAATTGACTTTCTTAACAGTTAACTTCAGCTAGTATTTCACAAAAAAATGCAATGAAATGGAAATTAATTATATATGAAAAATAGGTCAGCATATTTAGTCATAAGGAAAATGCTCATATTTCTCCATGTGATAAGGGTTAAAATGGAAAGCACCAAAAATATCAAGTGCTCCAATATGTGGAAAGACTAGAAATACTTTTCTTAATTTCAAAGATATTCCTACTTGCTTTGTCTGCCATTCCCAATTGATAATGCTGTTTTTGTGTTGTTTTGTTTTGTTTTATCACAATCTGGTGACAGACTTTAAGTTCCAGTTGATATATTTACCTGCTTATTTAGTATGTTATTCCTGGTGTAGACATTGTCTCAATTTCTATTAACTATAAAAATTTGAATCAAACAGCAAGAGCCTAAAATCTTTTTATTAGTGACAATATAAATTCTTTACTCTCTAACCAAAAACAACTTTTTTCTAGGGTCAAAGTTTAAATGAATTCATGTTCCCATTATTTCTTGAAATTTAAAGTTCTCTCATCATTCATCAATTTTTTTCACTCATTTTGTTATTCTTTTTTTTCACTCAGTTGGAATATATTAAATACCTTCTACAAATGTGCACTGTGAAATGCTGTAAGATAAAAAATTCAGCTTCTGTGTCAAGCAGTCCAGAATATATTTAGGAGAAATATATAAGTACTACCATACTTTGTGAGTAATACATTTTACATTTTGATCAATTTTTTTGAAGGATTAGACTTTATATGTTATGTTTACATGTGCTTGACTTAGAATCTTACAATGTAAAATGCATATCATTTCACTTTGTTAGGTGAATGAGTTCTTAACTCTAACTTGAAATTTATTTATAAAATAGTCCCAGTCAGACTGAAAAAAAAAAATGCTGATGTACTGCCCAAGAGTGAACACTTTAATTACTTCTCTAAGATTGTTCAGTTTCAGAGCTTTTGATCTCCTTTTACATTTAAATCACATCTATTCACTTATTAATATATTCATTCAAGAGATGTGCTTTCAAAGATAATGCTAGGTACTGTGATTAAAACTAAAGAAATAAACCCTGTCTTTAAACATTGCAAGATTGTTTAGGGCTATGAAAACATGTGTATACAACCACAAGACAAAGTAGAAAGCAATATGTGGGGAGAGATCTACGAGTGATTTAAGCTAAGTTCTAGGTGTTTATAGCGGCATAAAGGAGGGAAAGAAGAATCCACTTTGGTTGGCAGAACCAGGGAGAAAAAAAGTCAGAGCGATTAACTTATGACCTGGCCATTTAAAAAGGACAAGCATTAAAAAAGGACAACATGAACCAGGGATGGCAATAGGTCATACAGATTTGAAGAGCAGATTGGCTGTAAAGTTGATTACTTACAGAGTAGTATATAATATACATATATATATATGTATATATATATACATATATATATAGCAGAGTAACATGAGATGATTCTAGAAAGGTTTCCTCCTACCAGGTGACAAGAGTCGTGACTGCCACACTGAGGAATACAGTTAGCATATGGTTAAGAATATCAATTCTGAAGCCAGACCACGTGTTTGAAACTCAGGTCACTAGATCTCTGTGATATTAGACAAGAGCCTTCTATTCTCTGTGCCTCAATTTCTTCCTAATAGTACATGCCTTGTAGGCTTGGATGAAAAAATTAAATGACGTTATATGCCAACTGCTTATAACAGTGTCTTGTGTTGTAAGTGCTTGAGTTTCAAGAAATGTTATTTATTATTTTACTATGATTATGCAGGTAACATATACCTTGACATTTGTAGGCAAGTAAATTTTTTAGCTACATATTTTTGTAGTAAAAAAAGAGGACTTGAAAAGAATGGGTAGAATATTTCTCTTAAAATAGTAATTTCTTTTTTTCCCAGTTCTATGCAACATAAGTAGATTCAAATATACTTATATATTTTGTGAAATTTAGAGGCAATTTATATTATTAATAAAATCTCATGAAATATTGTATTATTTTAAATTGAAATTTTTCAAATGAGGTGGTAATGGGATTTTTCTAGATTTGGCATAGAAATTACGTATTTTTCTATTTCTACTTTGCTTTATCTTTCCTTAAAGAAAGGTAGAATTCGTAGCTTTCTCAGTATATAAATTTGAAGTGAAATCTTTCCAGAAGCCAATAAAAATGTTTAAAAAAATAATAAAAGCAATATGTCTTTTTTCAGAAAAAGAACCAAAATTAGTTTTTATGTGTGTTATAGTGTTATGAAAATGTGCTATCTGAAATAGTATTCTCTATGGACTTATTATGCTGTGGTTTAATGTTTCAATAGATAATTTGATATTGGATAGATAATTTGAAGCATGTAAGCATTTGGCACATATTTCCAGTGAGTTTAGGATACCATATATTTCTAGTTAAACTTGAAATATGAAATCATAATTTAGTCAAATGGTCTTTATATTATAAATGCAAAATTTTATACAGGTCAAAATAACTATCAGTGTTCAATATAATTTTGTTTTTTCCATTTGTCCTCTGAGTTTTCTCATATTTTAGAGATTTTATCTGTAAGAAAAATCTTCCCATAGTATTCATGGTTTTTCTTCAATTGCCCAAGAATTTAATAACTTATTTTCTTTACACACACACACACACACACACACACACACACACACAAGCACACACATTATGTATCTTTCTTATGTTTTCATGCTGTTAACAATGAAGTGGAGAATTATTGGCTTTTAGATATGGTAAGAATTTCATAATTAAATATAATGATTAACACAAGATATTAATCTGATAGCTGTAGTATACTTCTTGAATGGCTTTTTGCATTCCAGTCTTTGGTGAATTCTGTCTGCAACAAAGTCTGTCCAAAAAAATTCTTTTTTTTTAATTGAAGTATATTTAATTTACAAGGCTTTAATAATTTCTGCTGTACAGCAATGTGACACAGTCATACGTATACACGTATCTATGCTCACTGATTGTTTTCCCACATAGATTATCACAGAATAATGGGTAGAGTTCTCTGTGCTATACAGCAGGTCTCCACTGGCCAATCATTCCATATACGTCAGTGTGTGTATGCCAATCCCAGACCGCTAGTCCATCCCTTCCACCCTCTGTCCCCTTTGGTAACCATAAGGCAACCATAAGTTCCTGGGCTAGGGGTCAAATCAGAACTCCAGCTGCTAGCCTATGCCACAGCCACAGCACTGGTGACCTACACTGCAGCTCACTGCAACACCAGGATTTTTAACCCCCTGAGGGAGGTCAGGGATGAAACCTGCATCCTCATGGATACTAGTCAGGTTCATTACCACTGAGCCACAAAGGGAGCTCCTGTACCACATCGTTCCCACTCATTCCTCTGTTGATGGACATTTGGGTTGCTTCCATGTCTTGGCTATTGTAAATAGTGCTGCATTGCACATTGGGGTCATGTCTCTTTTCATCTTATGGTTTTCTTCGAATAGATACCCAGAGTGGGATTGCTGGATTGTATGGTAATTCTATTTTTAGGTTTTTCCATAATGTTTTCCATAATGGCTGCACCAATGTACATTCCCACCAACAGTGTAAGAGGGTTCCTTTTTCTCCACTCCTTCTCCAGTGTTTATTATTTGTAGACTTTTTGATGATGGCCTTTCTAACTGGTGTAATGTGGTACCTCATAGTAGTTTTGATTTCTCTTTCTCTAATAATTAGTGATGCCGAGCATCTTTTCATGTGTTTTTTTGGGTGGGATCTGTATGTCTTCTTGTTCTTCTGAATATGGGAAGCCCTTCTTGGTCTTCCCTTACTCTCCAAGCCCTCTACGGCCTATCTGTAAAGTTGCACCATTCTTTTTTTTTTTTTTTGTCTTTTGTCATTTTAGGGCTGCATTGTGGCATGTGGAGGTTCCCAGGCTAGGGGTCTATTTGGAGCTACAGCTGCTGGCCTACCCCACAGCAACAGCAACGCAGGATCCAAGCCACATCTGCAACCTACACCACAGCCCACGGCAACACTGGATCCTTAACCCACTGAGCGAGGCTAGGGATCTAACCCACAACCTCATGGTTCCTAGTCGGATTCATTTCTGCTGAGCAACGACAGGAACTCCAAGCAGCACCATTCCTAATTTTTAATCTTTTTCTTAAATGCGACTGAACAGACTTAACAAAATAGTGCATATTCTGCACATGTTTAGAAGGCGTGGACTTCCAAAGGGGTTGAAGGTTGAGTAAACAGAACTTTTCATTCATCATCCTTTGTCTTTGGAAGATTTCCTTCCTGTTTAGTTTATTTTTCTTCTTTTTATGCCCATTGATTACTTCCTTTCTCTGCCACAGATAGCCATTCTAATGCATTTATATATGTATATATACACACACACACATATATATACACTTTTGATTATATGTGTTTTTGAAAATTTCATGTTGTTTTATGTACATGTAGATATTTTTATTGTAACGACTTGTGGTATATATCACATTGTTTATTTTTTTCATTCAGTATTATCTTTAAAATTCCATCCTCATTATTAAATGTAAAAGTGGCCCATTTCTTCCAGTTGCTGTTGCTGTGTGTTTTCCATGCTCCATAGTGTGCGTGTGTATGTATGTGTGTGCAATCTCACACCTACACATTAATATATAGATATGTAAATATATGTGAGTTGTGTGTGTATATATATATATGATATATATTTGGTATTACATGCACACACATGCGTCATATAATTGTGTGACTATATGTAATTATATATACAAATATATTTTAAATATTTCATATATATAATTATATATTTATAATTTTTACTAATTTCCCTTTCTATCTATGCTTTAATGCCGTATTTAAATGACATCTCTATGAAATTCCCCCTTCCCCATTTAGACAGTTAATGATACCCTCCTTTGTGCTACATTAAAACTTTGTATCTTTCAGCTAAGTCATTATTAGTTCAATTATGTTGAATTTATATATGCGATTGGGAAAAAAATGAACTGTTATTCCCCCATATCATCATAAAAGCAAATTCAGGATCCTAGTACTATGCAAGGAGTAATTTCAAAATAGAATTTTTTTATAGCTAAAGAGCTATTTAAAATTAAAATATCTAATCAGATTTAAGGTTGGGGGAAATGAGATATTTCTCATAGGGTACAATCTACAAGTTATAAGATTAACAAGTTTTGGGAATCTAATGTACAGCATGGTGATCATAGATGATAGTGCTGTATAATATTCTTGAATGTTGCTAAGAAAGTAGATCTCAAATGTTCTCACCCCACACACACACACACAAACCATAAGAGTTTTGTGATGGGATGTAGGTTGTAGCATATATAGTAATATGGTAGTGATCATTTTGCAATTTATAACTATATCAACATATTGTGCACCTTAAATTTACAAAGTTATATGTCAATTATATCTCAATAAAACTGGAAAAATGTTTATTTTATTCTAAACGCATCTAAGGAGGCATAAAATGATAGTATGTGGGGAGTGAGGCCAGAATCAATGAAAAAAAAAAATAGAGGACTCCATTTAGTAAAAGTTATTCCTTTTTTGTTTGGAGCTCAGTTGGCATTAATAATTATAGGACAGTTACAGTATGTGCTTTGAATTCAATAATCAGGGTATGTCATAGTCAGAATTGACTAATATGTGCCCAAAAGGAACACGTAACCCCAAAATATCAGTGACTCACCTGTACCAAAAGTATTCCTTGGTCATATTCAGTACTTTCTGCATCTGAGTAAATCTTCGGGTCAACTTTTCTCCTTGTATTGGCTCAGCATTCCAGGCTGCTTTGACTTAACATTTTTACATCGGTTTGTGCTATGACCTCTGGTGCTGGAAAACAGATTGTTGGAGATAGGCATTCTAGCAAATGAATTCTTCTACTTACTTTATTGCCTAAGACACATCACTTCGTCTTGTCTGTTTTTAAGAGGGACCAGGAAATGTAGTCTTTCTGAGTGCCCTAAAGGAAAGGAGTAGTAATTTTCCCACCACAAGAGAAGTAATGTGTTTGTGTGTGTATTTAGAGAAACAGAAAAAGCAAATGGAGAGACAGAAAGAGACCCAAAGTTCATGATAATCATATGGAAACATAGGAGTTATATTTAACATTCGCCCAAGATATATCAAAGAGGATCTATTTTAAGTATCTAAGGCCCCTTTGCTTATAGATATCTATGTATCTTTGTGTCTATCTCCCCTGCTCTTATGGGAAATTCTCAGAACTAGGATTTTGTTTTTCTTTGTTTCCTTACAGTCTAAGTCAGTTTTGCCACATCTTTCCTTTATTTCCAAAAGCCAATGAGGTTTAGACTGCTTAAAAACTTTGGGAATCAGTATTAAAGAAAATACATAAGAAGAGAATTTAAAGAACAGCCTCTTGGCCTAGATAAGAAGACTCTTCATTCTTTTGAGCTAATTTCAATCTTATATAAAATAAAAATAATATCTTTTTACAGTTTAACACATCATGATATTATACTTTTAGTACCTGGATTGCTTAGCATTAAAACTCATACTTCAGTCACTGCAGAACACAAGAAGTGGGATGATTTTATCTCCTTGGTTATACAAAAGCATTCCTGGTGATGTTTCTGGGTAACACGCCTATCATATTTAGGAGTCAAATGAACAAGCAAAGTTAAATCAGTGAAATTTTATGTTTCTCATAATTTAAATTTCACTTTTACTGAAAGTTGTCTTTTTGTACCCTTTATGCCATATAAACCCTAATGCAAGATTGTTCCAGCTATGTTTCAACACATAGTAAGTAGTAATAGGCACAGTAAGGTAAAATGAGCAATGCTACTTAAGTATCTAGCAGTAACAAACGGGTCCTCTAGCCACGCTAGACCCGGCCAGGCAGCACTGAGGGTGTCTCTATATTCATATACCTGTAATTCAGGTTAAGAGTTTCTGTCTTGGAGAATCAAGTCTTTAAAAAGCTAAAGACCAATGAGTTTGCCTGCTTTATACTTTAGTCAGTCATTGCAAATATTCATTCAGTACCCTCTGTGTATCAAGCACCTTGATAGCTGCTGGGTACGTGCAGTGGAGAGTAACACTATAGATGTTAAGTGTCTTATCTATCAGACACTTAATTATTAACTTCTCACATATGAAGCTTCTCACATATACCATGTTTTTGTTCCATTTTATTTTGAGCCATAAAATAAGTGCATTTTGTCTTTATTTTTGGATGGTAATGCAACTAAAGATATATAAATTAAGTTGTAAAGACAATTCTATCTCTACTGTCAGTTGATAATTCTGTTACATTGCAATATAAACCTTGAAATGATCAGATTTCCAAAAAACAACTCTTGGTTAGAGGATAAAAGGATTTTCTGATCTATGGCCATTATAAGGAATTGAAATAAAAAACTACAGCTTATAAAAGCAACAAGCTATAGTGAAACATCTTCAACATTAATGTGTGTCAGCATCACCTCAGGAGTTTGTGAAAAATGCAAATCCTTAGCCTTTATTCCAGAGACTCTGTTTCAATAAGGCTTCTGTGAAAATGCCAAAACAATTTTTTAAAATAACCTCTGGATAATTATTACAGATGGGACCCTGGGACCCAAACTCATAGAGTACCGTTGTTATGGGAGAATAATTGATTTAGGCGTTGGGATCTGGATTTGAATTCTGCTTCTGTCTCAAATACTATGTGTGTTAGTTATGTATTTCCACATAGTAACTACAACTCACCAACTTAAAGAAAAAATACACACTTATTCACATATTCTGTGGGTCAGGAGTTGGGAACATCTTATCTGGGTCATCTACTAGAGGTTTCACAAGGCTAGAATTCCAGGGTTGTCCAGAGCAGGGTTCTCATCTAGCAGATCAACTTGGGAATGATCCACTTACAAGCTCCTTCAGTGTGTTGACAGAAATCTCTTTGTTATGCTTGTAGGACTGAGAATTTCAGTTCCCTGCTGACAGCCATGAGATCAATCCTAGAGGCTGCCGTCAGTTCCTGGAGGGCCCCCCACCATTCCTTGACACCTGGGCTTCTCCAGCATAGCAGCTTACTTCGGCAAGGCAGCAGGTAAGTCTCCAGCAGAAATTCCCTGGAAGATCCACATAAAGTAACATAAACACCAAGTGATGTCTCACCACTTATGCTGTATTCTTAGATAAAATTGCAGGTTCTGCTCACTCTTAAGGTGTGAACACGAGGAGGCCCTGCTCATGGGAAGCCACCTGAGAATGTGTCAGCCAGCCACAGTGTGACTTTAGGGAAGTTGTTTAGCACGAGGAATTCTTAACTTCCTTATCTAAAAAGGAAGTCATTAACACATGCCTTAGGAAGTAACATGTGACAGTCCCGGTGTAGCTATTTTTATTAGTACACTGACCAAGAAGAAACCCACAAGAGAAACCATAGGGCTTTAATGTGATATCTATAAAGTCCCTCCAGTGTTGTGATTTAATGTCCAAAAATTGTGTTCACTCTTTTATTATTGAATATGACATATCTTCAGAGCCTAACATAGGGTCTGCCTCATGGTAGACAGTCAATAAGTATTTTTTTCAATTAATAGTAATTTTGGAAAATTCCTTTTATTTCTTTAAATATAATTTTAGGATGTCCTTTCTAAAGATCGATGAGAGGATGATCTCTCATAGCCATGCTTTACTGAAGCATAATTTCAATCTGAGGGTGAAAACTGAATGTATCCAGTGGAAATAAAAGCAAAAACATCCAAAAGACCATGTAGGAAGTGTTTTTATAGGCAAAAGAACATGTATAATGTCCTGTGCACAAGAACAGCAACAACTTCAGCTTGGAGTTCATAACATAACTGTCTTGACAGCCTCCCATTTTAGAGCGTAAGCAGTTAGCAGTGTGATGAGCTTTCTTTCTGCTCATATTCAAAGGCTTAGCGTTTTCCGCCACTGGCTGTTTTCCTCAGTCCTTTCACTCCACTTTTTTCCAACATATCAAAAAAAAAAAAAAGTGTGTAGATATCTGAAGATAATGACTTGAATGCTGATCCCAAAGACATAATTAAGTGGGGAAACTGAAAAAAAATTGCTACAAATAATCTCCTTACTTCTGTTGCATTTTCATCCTGTTTCCTAAGTTATTCTCTTATTTTTTTTTCTGTTAGAGCCTTTTTTTACAGAAAATGTGGCAGGTAGAGATATGAGAATTAGAATGTTTAATGTAGTAGTAAATACTATAGATAAAAAAGTAAAATATTCTTCCCTTCTTATCATATCAATGAATACAGGTCGCAACACAATAAGTCTTTAGAAAAACACAAGCGAAAGAATAATGAGATTTACTTTTCAAGCAGATAAACTCATAAGCTCTAAAAAAATATAATTTTTCCATAATGTGTCATCATTTCTTAAGTTATTCAATCCAGTCCCTGACCCCAGTGTATATATTGTGTAAATCCTTTCTCTTTGCTTCATGGTAAACTCATTACATTTATAAACAGTTGTTCTACCCAGTAAGTGTCAATTTCTTGTGTTTAAATAACCTATGTCAATCTGGCACATTTTTTCATCATGCGGTGTATTACAGTTCTGGAAATATTTTTGCCAATAGCCAAGAGAGTTTTTTTTTTTTAACCACAGACTTCCAAATTAACCAATAGTTCAATCATTTTGGAAACTGGTACTGCTAAGTAAAAATAAGATAAATTCTATTTAATAAATATTTTCTGAAATGGGATACAAGGTAAGTAGGTAGGTAGGCAGATGATATGTTATGAAAAATTGGCAAAATGAATAATGAAATGTTGAATGTGAACTGAATATGAAGATCATTAGCTCAAACGCTAAATTATTAAGCGCTGGTGTAAGCACATAAAGCTGGCTTGGGTAAAAGCTGGGAGTGAGATATCTAGCCCTGAAGGTCCTGGTCTAGTATTCCTTCTCCTGAGCCATGCTAACTCCATTTGTTTGAAAAATGGAGCTTAGAGAAGTGGGTAATAAAAATTCATAACCTTCCCCCATATTATGCATACTCTCCTTTTTATGCTTAGCAATCAGGATTTTTCATGCTTTTCTAAATGCTCTTATAAAGTCCTCAGAATAATCCAAGCAGCTGCCAAAAGGGTGGATTGTATGGCTACAAACCTCTATGCATTCACGCCTCACAATCTGGGGAAAATAACAAGGAAATAATTTAAAAGTAAATACAAAGCTCTTGGGGATTAACTCAGATAATTTGTCTGAATTTATGGAAGAAATAATGCTACCACTGCTGCCTAACTTCACGTTTCTTTTCGTTACACGTGTGAATGGATTCAAAACAGTACACTTTTCTAACAGTAAAAAAAACTAATGTAGCTTTTTTGGAGTTTCTACTCTTTTGCTTTATAGGAAAGGATATTCATAGTAAGTATGTTCTTTCAGTATGTGCTCTAATGTGTGTGCTACATGCATTTTCAGCAGCGCCTCAGTAGAATGTTCTACTTGAAGCTCTGTGCTTTCATCTAATGAAAATGAACCACATTACATTCAATGCAGAACATAAAAGAAGGATCTTTCAGGAATCAGGACGAGTAATTTATCAGTTTCACCCTCAAAGTAAACCAGGAAGACTGTGGGTCAGATTTGGGGCCAGTCATGTACATCAACACATTCATTTTAAAAGACCTGATTTCCAGGGGTCATTAGGGGACCTTTCAAGGTTTGGGGTACATAAAGTCTTAAAAGTTAATTGCAGGCACAAATAAAACAGTGATTGTTTCAGACTTCATAGTCTTCATTTAGCTAGCCAACCCTGTGGTCATGTATTTCATGCATTCATTTTCAGAATGAGATGAGATAGTTAGCTATGCATCTGATATACAGCTTCTAATGTAATAAATTTGGTTTAAACTCTATTGGTTAGACCCTCAGTTGAGGCTGTCATATAGTGAAACAGAACTGCAGTTGGTTTGGCTTTAAAATTTTCCATCTCCAGCTCTTTTGGGAAATGTTATCCATAAAAAATGAATTGCACCAGGATTTCCTGACTGGTGGTGTGTGTGGGCAGAGATGAAGTGCTCTGTATCCCATTGTGTGCTGTAGTATATAATCGGTGACTACATCCTCTAGGGAGCCTTCAAAAGCCGGCAGAATATCTCCTATTGCCCCCTCTATGGGTTGTAAATGAAAAGATAATTTGTAAGGTGATTTTTTTTTTTTTAATGTAAGTGTACAGTAATGCAGTCTATAGGATTAGCATCAAACTGAGAAACTGAGATTTCATAGATAAGATATTTGGTCTGATATTCCGTGCACAGGTTAGAAGTGTTTTCTATAAACAGACAGCCTCCTATGCATTGTATGTTACATGGCAGGTGTTTAATGTGAAGTTAAAAATAGTAAAAACATAATAAATGCGAAAAATAATTCTAACTTTAAGTACTGTAATTATCCCAGTCTCCTTTTACCAGAATAAAGTCAATCAAGTATTTCTAATTATAACTATTTCTAATCATATTTATGTAATATACACCAAGAAAGTATATGATGTTATAAACATTTAGGGAAGCATTTTTTCTCCTCAGTAGGAATTTGAAAGACCTAAGTGAGGTTGTAGATTACATTCCTTTGGTGAGTTTTTAAACACCTTTATTTATATAAGAAATACATATTTTAAGTAATAATATTTGTTTTTCATATTTTGTCAAGAATATATTAGATTGGCAGTCAGGCAGCCATAAAAAGAATTTGATTTACCAATATTACACAAATTGCCCCACAGAATTTCTTATCCTCTACAGGGTATGTAGTCTATATGATATAACATATGTGGCCTTGCAATTAAATGTGATAAATTTGCAAGGGAGGCAATAGTAAAAGCTTTGGAGAAGACAGACCTGAGTGTAAGTCCTGGATCTGTGTGACTTCAGTCAAATCATTGAACTATCTTAAGCCTCAGTATCTTCAACAATAAAAGAAATAATAACTGTACTTAAATTCAGGGGTGGTTGGCGGGTTCAAAAAAAGTATTATCTGCTCTGATTAACTCAGCAAACGGTAGCTGATCATTGCATTATTTGTAATAGTCTTGGTAATGTTAACAGTAGTAGTAGCATCGATAGTAATAGTAGTACTAAATAATAATTAAATTTGAAATTAAGAGGAATATCTACTAACTTATCCAAGAGCTTTGAGGAAGGTTTTCCAGGAAATACATGATTTAGGTTGTTAAGGAAAAGAAGTTTTCTAGTTTAGGACACACTGTAAGAACATTGTAGTCAGAGAAAAATTTGAAAAAGTATGTGTAATAGTACAGAGTTGCATATTTAGCTAATAATGAGAGGTGCAATATAGGTAGAATACAAGATGGAGAAGCAAAATGCTAAGTTTTGCTAGCATTTGGAACACATTTCCTTTCTAAGCTGAGAAGTTAGCCTGTAGGTAACTGGGAACGAAAAAAGATTTTTAAGCAGCAGGATGACAAAATCTAGTCTATATCCCCTCCAGCATTTTCTAAGGAGAATGGAGATTGATCACTATCCCCACAGATTTCTCTGCAACCCCCAATGCTAAAGTTAAGTTTAGTTTTTGTTCAACAATTACATTTTGAGCAAAGAAAGTTGTCAGGCACCTCTCTGGAATTCTGTGAGTAACTAAGATATTTTGTGCTGATGGGCTTAATTATTGTATGGAAATAGGAAGTTAGAGATCATCTACTGAGAGATGGTGAGGATTGGGAATCTTAAGTGAAGGGGGAAAATTTTCTTCTTGTTTTTATTTTATTTTATTTTAGTAGAAATTGATACTGGAAAGGGACAGGTAAAATTTAAATTTCCTCATTGCAGATTGCCTTAGATTGGAGACCATTGCTGTGTGTTCCTTTAATTTGTAGGAGTACCAGGGTGTGGAAGAAGGAGGGGGGGTGACTGATCCAGATAGGAGTGTGTCTGGGCCTGGGCAATGACACTTTCCTATGACATTAAAGTAAAGAATTTGAAGGATCTGGAAAAACAGTCGTAAGGATGATCAAACTGCAATAAACAAAATAATGCAGATGCAACACCAGGAAGAAATGAAAGATCCAATATTGTATATTGCTTAGAGTCTAATGAGTAAGTTTAATTGGAGGGAGAAAATTGAAGATAATATAGTGAGTTTAGAGAGTATACTGGAATATGAGAGACCTTTTCTGTAGAATGTGGTAGTCAGAATAATGGCCCCCAAAGATTTCCACATCATGAACCCCCAAAATCTGTGGTTATGTAAGAGACTTTCCTAATACGATTTATTTAAGAATTGAGATGGAAAGATTACCCTTGTTATCCAAGTGGACCAATGTAACCACAAGAGTTCTTATCAGAAGAAGATAAAGCTCCCAAGTTTTCAGTAAGAGGTACGCCAAAGGAAGCAAGTGATGTGAGTGATGTGAAGAAGAGGCCATGAGCCAAGGAATGCAGGCAGTCTCAGAAACTGGAAAAGAGAAGGAACAAATTCTCCTCAGGAGGCTTCAGAAAAAACAAGCTCAGCAAACACCTCAGTCTTAGCTTTCTGTCCCTATGAAAAGAAATGTGTTTTGCTTTAAGCTGCTAAGTTTGTGGTAATTTATTTTGGCAGCTGTAGGAAGCTAATACAGAGGTCTCTTGGTGTCAGAAGGTGTGAGTGACCAAAACTGGAATTGCATTACCAAACTTGAAGTTGAGACGTTAACTGAGTGACCCTTGGAAACAGAAAGGGATGTGATCTTGCTATGAAAGTCTTATACAAATTCAATAAATAATCGGAGATGCTGCTTCCACTATAGGCTTTTAAACCTCCAGAGAAACTGCTTTTTTCCTCCTAAAGCACTTTGATTGTAATTGTATCTGTTAGTTAGAACATCATAAAAAATAGCGCAGAGTGGGTGTCTTCAACAACAGAAATTTATTTCTTCACAGTTCTGGAGGCTAGAAGTACAAAATCTAGGTGTTGATAGGGCCATTTTTCTCCTGAAGTTCTCCCTCCCAGGCTTGTAGCTGGTTATCTTCTGTGTTTTTGCATGCTTATCTTTTGGTGTGTATATGTGTCCTGATTTCTTCTTCTTACAAGGACACCTGTCATATTGAATTAATACCCACCCATATGACCTCATTTTTCCTTATTTACCTCTTTAAAGGTTCTATCTCCAAATGCAGTCACATTCTGAGGTACCGAGCATTAGGACCTCAACATATGATTGGGAATGTGGAGGTGAGGCAGGACATAATTAAGTCCATAATACTCTTCTATAGCATTTATTACAGCTGTCTTGCTCTGGTTTGAGGTCTTATTTTGTTTTTGTTTTTGTTTTTCTTTTATCTCTGATGGGATCCAAACCTTCTTGAGGAGCAGTGCACTCTAATTCAAATTAATATCTTCACAATGCCCATCACTGTTTCTTGCATGTTATAGATGCTTAATACATTAGTAATTAAATTATCACTTTGATAATCCAGGTTTCAAATGTCTATATCTCATTTCTAAAAGTGGTAATTACCCATCTAGTATTAGATGCTAATCATTTTCTACATTTTTACATGTCTTTAATAATTCTGAGATCATTCTTCCTTTCTCCATAATGGTTTATAGAGATTAGATGATAATGTAATATATTCTTTATGAGTGAAATATATATGTATATAGTTTTGTCTCAATCAGAGAACATCAACAAACAAAATCAAATATAAAGCTAATCTTCATTTCTCCATAAATTGTATCATTCAATCCCTTTTAATAAAAGTTTATTTTAATTCTATCTATCCAATACTATGTCAATGATAAAATTTTATATAAATGAGATATGCGGTATATAATATCACTAGCTAGGAAGAATTTTATAGCTATACTTTGCATATATTTATAAAATCTTTACAAAAATGACAGTGGTGAAAATTGTTATATGAAGTACAGTTGTATCTAGTCATTCATTCATTTATCATCAGATATATGTGGAAGATTTTTTATGTGCTACTATGAAACAACGTAGACTGATGAAGCTTACATAGAGAGGTAATAGAGAAAACCTTTAATGAAACACTTGGACAAATAAGTTTGTTTACAACTGCAGTAAGTGCTATAAAGAAGACATATAAGGTGCTGTAGAGCCTTGTAATGGGAGTTTTACGTAACTATAATTGACAGGGAAAGTTTTATACAAGAAGTTTGCTTTTTCATGAATGATCTCAAGCAAGAAGAGGAATCACTAGATGAAGAGAAGAGGAAGACCATTTCAGCAAGATGGCAGGAAGTGCAAAGTCTCCATGGCAAGACAGAGCTAGAACAGTAGAAGGAGCTGAAAAATGAGAACAGGAGGAACAAGGAGAGATAAGAGGAGTGTGGGGACTCACTGTGGAGGCCTCGAGAACACATGCTGAAGTCTTTCCCAAGAAAAACGGGAAGTCATAGCTGAATCTTAAGGGAGAAAGTGTCATGATTGGTTTAGAGTTTCAGAAACACTATTTTACTTGAGGGTTCATTATTAACTTTGAGAGAAACCAGAATGAATAAGGTAGGTCAGCTGAAAGACAGTTTCATTGACCCACAGATTGAAGATGGCAACTTGAATTAAGTGGTAAACTACAGAAATGTGGAAAGATTTTTGAGATATTACACACAATCTCAGACCAAAGGTGATATTAATGTCATATTTTCATGTCACTTTATGTTCAAGCACATTTATATACATATTTCGCAAGTTAAGTCCAGTCCCCTTAAAGTATAAAAAAGTAAACATACAAGTTTGATAGAAGGGTAGGTGGTTGAGACAAAGAGGAGAGGAGTGTCGGGGGGTCCTTGTTTCGCTATGAATTTCGAATATTTTATCTTAAACATTTGTGTAAGTTTTGAATTCCATGTCATAATATTTGTATTGATTTTATTATAAAAATATTTCATTTTTCTCCTCCCAAATTTTCAGTGATATCCTTTCCATTGGGTGATGCACCATCTTTTTTCTAAGACTTCTGTACCCCTGATTACCCATTTTCCTCCTGGGAATCCTTGTTTTCCATTCTGAGAATCCAAGTCATACTCTATATCATTTCACACTCACAGCCATTCAGAGAAAGGGCTATGCCAGACAGAGCCATTACTGTTTCAGAGATGAAAAAGCTGAGGCCAAGAGTGACCATGAGACCGCCCCCCCAAGTCTGACTGCTGGAAGTGAACAGAGCTAGAACTGTGTAACCGTCATCAACTCAGTAAAATTTTTGTTTTGTCAGATCTTAACAGCAAGGCTATAACAGATCAAAGGTTAGCTAATTTCTGCCATCACAGTATTGGTAAAATTAAAATGTAATAAAACTCAATTGGCTTCAGGTGCTAAGTCCATACAGACTCTAAAATTGAAATAGGCATTGCCAAGAAAAAGCTGAAAAGGTCTATTTCAAAATTTAGTTAGTATATGGAATCAATTGCAGTTTTAATAGGAATCATGCTTTATCGCAGGCAGTGTAAGAATTACATGCTGCTGCATCAAGGTAACATGGAAATAGCAACATCATAACAAATAAAACAAAAGAGTACATCCTTGGAAATTATTAGGGACCTTGGTAATTCTTGACACAATTTTTAAAGTTATTCATTCTAGAAAACTCAAAAAAGCATAAAAGGTCAGTGAGACATGAAAGCTTTCCTATATCATTTGGAAATAAAAAATGAATAGTTTTGGAAAAGAGCCTGATGAGAAATCACTGTGGGAAAATGCATAGTAGGTGGCAGCAAGCTCTAAAATCTATAGTAAAAAACTTGTTGACATTGCCTTTGGCTACGAAGAAGAGTCTAGTTTTTTGAGTTATAATTGTTTTTACACAGTATGTTTTATGTGCATATTTGCATAAAAATAACCAGCATCTTCAGGATTGTGGATTTGCTGACTTCACAAAGCATAGAATTTGATTGTGAATAATTGCCAGTAGTATGTAGAAGACGTTTAGTAGTTGATACTTGAAATGAAAAGTGAGGACCAGCCTTCTTTTATTTTTTTTTCCAATGTACTCTTCAAATGCCATTGTTGCGCATGACACCTTGGCAGGCTCTTTTCCCAGCCGGAGGAAAGTAAAGCAAAACTGAGGTTTACTAACTTCAAAATGTGTGTCATTGAAGAATTAAAATAAAAGCTGTATTATAGTCAGTGAATATGTTTCCTTTCATTATGTCCTGAAACAAAGAAGTGAGTAGAAACCATGTTAAGCTTGGATAAATATGAAACCAAATATGAAAACAAAATAATAAAAATAAACAAAGAGACAAAACAAGAGATGGTTGCTACATAAAAACAAAACTTCTATTTTTCATTGTCCGGAAAGAACCACAACAGTTTCTAAAGTCTATATCCAAGTTGTCTGACCAAATTAACAATATTTGGTTTATAGCACATCCCAGAGGAAGGGAAAATATGAGAGAAGTAAATGACCAGCCTTAAGAAAACTAAGGCATTTTATGTACTGATGGAATTTATAAAGCTTTCATTTCAATAGAAAATGATTACTCCGTGGTCTTACTTGGAAGTATATACATATTTTTAAATGTAGGATAGTAACAGATAGATAAAAACTACCTATCCCACCTTGTAGGTAGATTTCCAGAGACAGAAACTCAGACGCAACGATGGATTATAATTGTAGTATCAGTACATTTTTAACATCGCTTAAAATAAGTATCGGAGGCAGAGTATAATGAAGAGAGTCTTGATGATGGGGTAGGTAAGAGCGTGATCTTTGGAGCTGACTGGTTAGACTCAAATCCCAGCCTTGCCTTTTAGTAGTTACATGACCTTCAGCAAAAAACTTAATTGTTTAATGTCTCACTTTGTTCATCTATAGAATGTGGTCAATAATAGTAAATCCCTCCTTTAATAACTGTGAATAATAGCTGAGTAAAAGGGAACTCTTCAAATATTTTCTAACCTGTTTTAAGAACTACAAAAGTGTTAGCTATTGTAATATAGGAAACAAACCAACCCCCCCACCAGTTATCAATAAGTGGATACAGACGTTATAATTATTTTGTGCCAAACCCTGTGCTTGTGATTTCTGGCATATTGATTTACTTTCTGCTTAAAATATTTCTGCAAAGTACATATTAAATTACTTGCATGTTAAAGATAAGAAAGGCAGAGATGTCACATTCCTTGTGGAGCCTTTTGTGATTTTTTGGGAACAGATATGTTGCCTTTCCTCTGAGTTTCTGTAGTACACTGTGACGTTTGTTCTCCATTGTTAAAGCTGCCATGCAGTACTATAATTGCCTATTTTAATTTTCTATCTTCCAGGCCATACAGTCAATTCTGTGATGACATGGTCTGTGTCTTGTCCATTTATAAATCTTGAGTGTTTAGCAGAGTGCCTGTCATTAGTTAGCAGGTCAATAAACATCTGTTTGTTAAACATCCTGTGAAATTCTCTAGAACAAGTTCTGTAGATTGACCCCACATCCATTGTTAATCACCCTTTATCTTGTCTCCTTTACTGTAGATACTGTAGATCTATAGAAATAGTTTGTATAACTACTGAAAAACTCTGTCTCTTATCCAGCCCTCTTGCAGCTAGGAGTCACCATGTGACACAGTTCTGGCCAATGAGCTATACATGAAACAACTACACAAGGAAAGGGTCATGGTATAGGAAGCTTTTGTTTTTCTTCTAAAAAGGAGATAAAGATAACAGTTCCCATTACTTCTCTCCCTTTTTTTTTAATTCTGTTTTTATAGTAAATGTGAGAAGTATGGCATTCATCTTAAGATCGCAAAGTGATAAGCCACAGTGGTAGGAGCTGAAATTGTGCATCCTTGCCAAAATGCATATGTTGATATCCTAAACTCTAGTACTTAAGAATGACTATCTTTGGAGACAGAATCTTTAGAGAGGTAGTTAAAATGAAGTCATTGGGCTGGCCCCCAATCTGCTATGACCAATGTCGTTATAAAGAGAGGAGTTTGGGACACACACACATGCACAGGGGGGACATCATATGAAGACACAAGGAGAAGAGGACCATTTACAAGCCAAGGAGAAAGGCCTTACAATGAGACTAACTCTTCTGACAACTAGATCTTACACTTCTAGCCTCTAGAACTATGAAAAAATTAATTTCTGTTTTAAGCCACCTAGTTTGTGGTCCTTTATTATGGCAGCCCTAGCAAACTAATAAACATGCAGACCCAGGCCAACATATAAGAATGACACAGCAGGGAAACTCAAAGGGCTTGAGTGGGTAAACCAACCTCAATAACTGCCTAACTTCAGACTTACCTGAGATAAATTATATCTAATTGTTTGAGCCATTTTAAGTCCATTTCTGCTAACTTTAATAGCTATTTAGAACTCTCTTTTTTTCTTTGATTCCTAAGTGAGTTTGACTTGATTCAGAGTTTGGCATGAGAAGCATTCTATTACCAAAATCTGGGTCAATATGCTTACCTGTCTGTCCAGATGAAGTAAACCAACTAGAATTGGACCAGAAAATTCAAATGGCAGTTGCAACACCAACATAAGGACAATGACTAATTTAAAATAATATTTTTTGGAATGAGTCTATTAACAACTGATATTCTCTCTGAGAATATGATTAAATGGGGGTTATGTATAAATACCCAACAATTTCTTAGAGTACGTGTTTGTTATTTAAAAACAATAACAACAACAGGAGTTCCTACCGTGGCTCAGTTATTGCATTCCAGGGGGTTTTATCACCTGATTCATAGCCCCAAATTCCGGGTTTCAAACAGTAACAAATTTCCTCCTGAGGTTCTTCTCTTTGTGACTATCCTTGGTATTAGTTTTCTAAGCCTAGGTTCCTTGGCAGATATTTACTAAAGCAAATCTTATGTGTAAATGCTGACTTGAGGGAGCCAGTATAATCACAGGGAAACAAGAGCGAGCGTAAGGGAAATAAAACAGTGAAGAGGGCAAGCAAGTTTAAAGTTGCATGTCACTAAACTGCCCCAGCTTCCCAGGAAATGCAGTCAGCTGCTTATTAGTCTTGTGAAATATCTGCAGAGATACTTTATGACACCACTTTCTCAAAACTCTCAGGAGACCAAGAGAAAGCAATCTTTCAGTGGGCTTTTCCCATTCTTTGTCTTTCTTTGGTCAGAGATCATTTCATGGGATCTTTCCTTTCCCACTCTTCTGCATTTCGGGTGGCTGTTGGGGAACCTGGCTCCTCCATGAGTCCATCTGGGTAGCACTGACGAACCAGAGCTACTTCATCTCATACCATGAGGTACATGAGGTACAGTAGCATTCTTGCTGAAACTCTGCTCTCACTCTTGGGGTGGTAGGATAATTTGAAATGTTAAAGATGAGGCAAATGCAGTCATGAACAGAGCTTGGCTTTGAGCCCATAGGAAGCGTGAAAACCATCAGAGGGGCCACTCTGTGTAGGAAGCAGGACCGATGGCGAACTTCCAGACCAAGGGTTGGAGTAGAGCTGAGAGATCTGGAAGGCTCACAAACTGGCTTGAATACAATACAGTTTTTAGTAATTTACTTGTCTGTGAGCTTACATGTTCCTTTTTGGCTAATCCTGAGGCATCATTACACTACTAGATGTATTTGCTTAGGACAAACAGACTCCTAGTCTGTATATGTGCTATCATCATTCTTGCTGTGTACATGTATGAAGTTAACACGAGTCTTAATATTTGCTTATTTGCTTTAATTTCACCATAACTTGATGCTTCAGAACCTACTTTTGAACCATTTGTAAAGTAATCATCAAATTCTTCCAATTTACCCCCTTTTGATTGCATGTTATGATGATACTTTTAAACCTTTGAGGTTGAAGTTTAAATAAAAGCAGCAGGCATCATATCCAGCAAAAGGAGAAGGGCCCTTACATGAGTAGCATGTACTCTTCCTACAGCTCTGTTGGTCACAGAAGCATAAGCCAAGCTGAAGCTTGTAATGCTGAGTGACCGCAGTGCATAGAGCTCCCTGCCCTCACATGTGAGATAGGTAGCCTAGGAAAGAAATGAATTTTATTATGTTAAGCTAGAAAGATTCAGGGATATTGTACTACTGAACATAACCTAATCAGAGTCCTAAAAGGAAGCTCCTTCAAACTAGATGATTGAGGAAATTTAAATGAAGACAGTATTTTACAAAGTTGTGGTCACGGGAGGTTAGGGAAACTAACTGGGAAGGCTATAGTATCCTGGGGCTTATGGCATTAGACAGATGCCAGGACCATTAGGAGTGAGAAGGTCAGATGAAGGAGAGTTAATTACTAGAACCTGTGTAGTACAGTTGTGTGGAGAGGGCCTGACAATAATTGCAGACCTCACTGGAAGAATCTGGACAGCCTGTGGTAACTTGAGCGGAAAAATCCAAGAGAATAAGTAACCTACTTTCCTTTTACCCTTTGATTTCCTTCCATTGATTTATATTGACGAACACTCTTGGAAGATGGAAGACAAAAAAATCTACTGATGTAGATAGTAACATCAAGCATTAAACTCCCTGTCCGCCTCTCCCCACCCAAGGTATGAAGTAGTGAAGAGAAGTGTAAACGATAGATGTAGAGAAGCAAATGAAAATATCCTATCCTGATTTATACAGAAATTGGTATTGCATGCTTCTGTGACAACAAAGCTAAAACGCAGGATTCCTATAAAGGCTTGATAACAAGTAGGGAGATATGATATTGGTGTCTGAAAGAATGGTCCATGTTATGCAGGGCCAAAGCACTTGGTAACATTTCCACCTCTGCCTAGAAGGTAGCTTATATACCTCATGAATTTTTAGTCCTAGAAGCGGTGGAAAAATAGAATGTTAATGGTTTGTAGTTGTTGTTATTGACTGTTTGGCAAGATGTCAGAGGAAAAAGATGAGTTCTAGAAAACAGATTTAAAAGAAATAGAAATAGTCCACAAATTGAGGACTTGTTGGTTTGGAAGCAGAACCTTTCACCCCAAACTCTAAAAAAAAAATTAAATGGAGAAATCCTATGCTTTAAAAAGGCCAATTAAAATTCAGACTCTTGGCAAGCATCAAATCAAGGGCAGGGCCGTTAAACTCATTATTAAAACCTCTAAACGGTTTATGACAACACATAGGGGGAAAAACATCCTTTTAATTAGTCAGAATATCTTCAGAAAAGTATTTCGATTTCCTACCAAAACCTGATAGGATCCTGAAACCTGCAGTTAAGACAAGAGAGAAAGCCATGGGGGTTTAGTCAATAAAATCAGAGCACCTGAGACACAGGACTGCCAGGATTTCCGCCCCCTGACTTGACAGTCTAAGAAACAGGTGTCAGGGTGAAGCCTCTGAAGGCCTTAGGCCCTGGTGACTGTAGTGGGAAGAGCACCCTGCTGGTCTTTTAGACATGAGGCAAGAGTAAGAAAAATGTTTGGTTCTGTTAAACCACTGAGTTTTGTGGTTATTATCACCTAACACATCTTGCACATACAAGCTAATGATCAAGTTTTAAGATATGTATTGTAGTGGTAACTATGGAAATGCAAACTGAACAAGTGAAGCCATAACAGGCATGTCCTATACAAACAGAAAAGTCATGAATAACTGCAACCAAGATGAAATGACTGGTACATCCCTTTAGGCTCATTTATGCCCTTTCATTTCAGAGCATAATAGTTAATTAGAAAGAAAAAAAAAAGAATTGCTATAAAGACCATGAATTTTGCTTTTTGGGTTTTTGGGTTTTTTTTGGTGTTTTTTTCTTTTTAGGCTGCACCAGTTGCATATGGAGGTTGTCAGGATAGGGGTCGAATCGGAGCTACATCTGCCAGCCTACACCACAGCCGCAGCAATATGGGATCTGTGCCATATCTGTGACCCACACCACAGCTCAGGCAACACCAGATCCTTAACCCACTTAGCAAGGTCCAGGATGGAACCTGCGTCCTCGGATACTACTCAGATGCCTTTCCACAGAGCCATGATGGGAACTCCCTTGAAGAACTTTACATTTTAATTTTGTAAAATATATATGAGTAAACTTTTTTCCTTGAAAACTACTAATCAGCTCATGCAATTTTAAGTATTTTCAGACACTGTTTTGATCTGTTCAGAAAATAATGAAGACCTAAGCATAAAGAACAGGGGTTCATGAGCAGGGTATGGATGTTTTCATTGATCTTTCTAATGTAACCTCTAGAATTTCAGGGAGAAATTCTGTCCTGTAGTACAAAATATATTTGGCTTTGCTCCTGGTTCTTGGCGTAGAGTTCATAAAACCCTTGGAACTTCCTGAGTGATGGGTGTCTTTTGTTATTCATAAGGCCCTTTGCATCCTGCCTGACTTTATGCTAATCATTTGACCCCTAGTAAGTCCCTAGATAGCTTCAGGATGAGGACTGGAACCAACTGCATGATCAGAGAGTGGAACTTGCAGCCTGATCCCCCAGCCCCCTGGGAGTAGGGCTGGAGACTGAGCTCAGTCATCAGTGGTCTGCGATCTAATCAATCATGCCTCTGCAATGAAATAGTGAATAAAGGCTGAATAACAGCATTTGGGAGGTTTCTGGGTTGGTGAACACATTGAGATTCTGAGAAAGGATGCTCCTAGAGGGGACATGGAAGCTCTGTCACCCCACCCTAGACCCCTACCATGGCATACCTTGTCCTATTCATCTCTTCCATCTATTTGTCCTTTCCTGTTACAAACATAGTGCTTCCCTGAGATCTGTGAATTGCTCTGGTGAATTATCAAATCTGAGGGGAAGGTTGAGGGAAGCCTGAAACCAACCAAGCACATGCGTGAATTACCTGAGGACCCTGTTCATGTTGGCTCCTCCAGTCTATGGGGCAGTCTCATGGGGTTGAGTCTTTAACATGTGGGATCTAGGCTAACTCAGTGTAGCTGGTGTCAGAATTGAATTGAATTGAACAACCAGTTGGGTGTTGGAAAACTGTTAGAAAAGACTTATTACCTCTAGACTCAGAAAATGACAAAGTTTAGTCTCAGTATTCTCTGAAACTGAAGTATACCGGGCAGTACTTAGACTAGGATCTCTGCGGACAGAACAGCCATGAAGAAATGTACCATATGTCTGTTGAAAAATCATATTCTGATTGGAATATAGAAAAGCATCCTTTTTCAGAGGCTAGGAAATCTATGTGAAGCAGATTTAATTTCCACATGTGGATAAAGCTGAAAAAGAGTTATTAGAAGTAGCAATGAATGAGAGTGAGCTTGTTTCTTTTATTTTTCATAATTTTGTTTATTATTCACTTTTAAATTGCTTGAGTCCTTTTATCTCTACGGATGTTCCATTATCTTACCAGTTTTTGTTTGTGGTACTTCCTTTTACATTCAGTTGTTTTCATGATTATTTAACCCTTGACTTCTTTACAGGTGTATTCCAGGGTGCGAGTTTTACCTTCCTCAATAGCTTGCTCTTAGTCCCTATCTTTTTCAGCTGAACATCTGTTTGTTCCTGTATTCATACTCTTCAGTCTTATAATCTAGCCATGCCCAGGATTTCCTCAGGCCAATCTGTTAGTTGGGAAATAATCAGCATTGGCTCCAAAGAACAATATTCTCAGAATGATGGAAGTTCAGGAAAGCTTCAGGCTCTTAGAAATTCAAAAAAAGGTTCAATATGTTAAACAGCGCACAACACTGAGAAATTCCATAGAAAATCTTGATTTGGAAACAAAGTATGTCTTTAGGCAATAAACCTCCACTTCCAACTCTCTATAGATTATAGAGAGCAAGATATAGCTCCACAGGAGAATGAAAGGATGGAGCGAGCTAAGGGAGAACACCTTTGAATCCTACATGGGAATGTGGACATTTATCAGGACATCATTCAATACTACTGAGAAGAATCCAGAAATGCTATAAGGCATTCTTTCTGACCTGCAGCTACCAGGTAACTCCTTTGGCTGCCAAATTCCATTAAGAAAAGAAAAGGTGTCCCACTTTCATTTCAAAGTTACAAAAAAAAACTTACTAAAATTCTCTAAGCAAAAAAACAATGAAATTAAAAAAAAAGAGTTCCCGTCATGGTGCAGCAGAAACAAATCTGACTAGGAGCCATGAGGTCATGGGTTCGATCCCTGGCCTTGCTCAGTGGGTTAAGGATCTAGGGTCACCATGAGCTGCGGTGTCGTTCGCAGACGCGGCTCGGATCTGGCATTACTGTGACTGTGGTAACCTGGAAGCTGTAGTTTTGATTCGACTCCTAGCCTGGGAACCTCCATATGCCACGGGTGTGGCCCTAAAAAAGCAAAAAGTAAAACTCTCCTAAGAAAAAAGGATAATTTATTGTCTTATGGAACTATAATGTCCAAGAAAAGATCTGATCAGTTGTAGCTTGATACGAAGTGTTAATGGGTGTTGAGACCCGACTCTTGCCATTTTTTGACTCTTCTTTCCCTCATTTTGGCCTAATTACAAACTCTTCTTAATAGTCAGGTGGCTAACACAAGTGTCACCTTTACTGGCTTTATTCTTCCAGGGTTAAGTCTGGTGTAAAAAAGGTAGTCTTCTGTTTGAAATGTCTGACTAACATCTCAACATCTCTGTAGGTTACATCCCTTCTCTGAATTAATCAGTGTCACCAAGGGAAAAATGATATGTTTAGTGGTTCTGGGTCATCTGATAGATAAATATTAGAGCTACTGGCCTCATTTTACAACCATTACAATATCCTCCTATATCCTTGAGCATTACTATGAAGGGCAAGAGAGACAAAAGCTAATGAAAACAAAGTTCCTTCCGGCACTGGATAGGATATATAGTATAGTTCATTAACATTTTATGATGACATATGAAGGTAAAAAGCATTTTAATCTGCCTGAAGGAGGCTGAACTGTAGACCAACATTTGTGGATAAGAAGGCTGAAGGAATAAATATCAGAACTTGGAAGCTCAACTGCCCCCTTCAGGCCCAGTATAGCTAAGAGTTCAGGATGCAGTCTTGCCTAGCCCAAAGTCTTGATAGAAAGCCCAACACGAGGCGAGGTACAACACAGCTATAAGGCAGTGTCATTAAGGGATAGTACACAGAACAGATATTGCTGAATAAGCTTCAGTCTAAATCTTCCTGAGCTTATGCAATTAGGGTCGGTTATCTCCCTGAATTTATTATTATAGAGCTAAAATAAACTTCAGCTACCCAGAGGTCTTTGTGATTCAAGTTAACAAGTTATTGAACTAGTTTTAGAGTCCATATTTCCCTCTCCATCTGACAGAGACATAACTGGAAGGATCTGATCGTCTCAGAGATAATATCAAGGAAAGGAGAAATAACTAATATCTGTTAAATCCTAACCATGTACAAGGCTTTTATTTTTATTATCTATTTTACATAAATTATTTCTTCTAATTCTTCCAACAGCTTGAAAAATATTGTTATATCCTTTAGGGTTTTAAAATAAAAACCTAGGAGTTCCCGTCGTGGCGCAGTGGTTAACGAATCCGACTAGGAACCATGAGGTTGCGGGTTCGGTCCCTGGCCTTGCTCAGTGGGTTAACGATCCGGCGTTGCCGTGAGCTGTGGTGTAGGTTGCAGACGCGGCTCGGATCCTGCGTTGCTGTGGCCGTGGCGTAGGCCAGTGGCTACAGCTCCGATAAGACCCCTAGCCTGGGAACCTCCA
>PVHT020000885.1:594152-606365 GCA_004024745.2 Catagonus wagneri | reverse complement strand
TCGGTCCCTGGCCTTGCTCAGTGGGTTAACGATCCGGCGTTGCCGTGAGCTGTGGTGTAGGTTGCAGACGCGGCTCGGATCCTGCGTTGCTGTGGCCGTGGCGTAGGCCAGTGGCTACAGCTCCGATAAGACCCCTAGCCTGGGAACCTCCACATGCCGCAGGTGCGGCCCTAAAATGACAAAAGGCAAAAAAAAAAAATAAATAAATAAAATAAAATAAAATAAAAACCTAAAACATTTCAATGAGGCAGGAAAAATTCCTCTGCTTTTTGTTCTGTTCAGGCCCTCAGTGGATTGGTCTTGGATGATGCTATTCTCCATGAAGAGGGCATCTGTTTTGCTGAGGGCAACAATGCTATTTAGCATTCACATGCTAATGATCCAGAAACTCAGATACCCTCAGAAAGAACGTTTAATCCAGGTGCCCCATGACCTGTTAAATTGACATGAAAAATTAACCACCTCAGCTACCTTAAGAAATCCTCAGGAAGACTGGTGAACCAGGTAGACAATAGAAGGGAGGCAGAGCTAAGGGCTAGTCACAATAACAGCACAGGTGACACAGTTTGTGTTGCCCCCATCAGCCACTCTCTAAAGGTCATTCAAATCTAGAACCAACCATTTCAATAGCTAAAAATTCCTGATTGCCCTTGCATTTTTGTATAATAATCATAGACACCAAAATTCTGGATAAGAATACCTAGTGGTCTACACTAAAGCCTCAAATCCAAATTTTAACAGTCTCTGGAGTGGAAGAGAAAATAGTTATTTTATTTTACTTTTGTAGTAGGAGGTGGGTCAATACCTCCTAACTATATTGAAATTTCCTCCAAGTAAATGTATATGCAGATGATAAGTGGCCAAAACACATAAATGATAACTATAATCTAGTTGACATTTTTCTGTATGCTCACTGGGTACAGGTAATTTTCATATTGATGTCAACCCAAATACTAAGTGGATATAGGAAGAAGGCATATGTGGATTCACCACATCTTGCAGATGGAAACCTGAGGAATATTTGTTCTATGACAGCATTAATGATTAGTCTGTGACTTGCAGAAAATGTAAGTCATGTTCTCTATCTATAGTTAGTTTTAAGAGGAGGTATGTTCAGCGGGTCCGTGACTGTGGCTCCAAAAACACTGAGAAAAAAACAGCCTCTTTGGTTATTGTCCAACTTAAAAGTAAACAGCAAGCTGCATGATAAATGTCATTCCTTCCTTTTTATTTTCTTCCAATTTAGTAGTAATCTGTTGAAATTTTTTAAATCAGCAAATTTTTAAGATTTTTACTTTTTCCATTATACTTGATTTACAGTGTTCTGTCAATTTACACTCTACAGCAAAGTGACCCATTCATACATATGTATATATTCTTTTTCTCACATTATCCTCAGTCATGTTCCATCACAAGTGACTGTATATAGTTCCCTGTGCTATACAGCAGGGTCTCATTGCTTATCCACTTCAAATGCAATAGTTTATATCTATTAACCCCAGATTCCCACTCCATCCCACTCCCTGCCCCTCTCCCTTGGCAACCACAAGTCTGTTTTCAAGTCCTTGAGTTTCTTTTCTGTGAAAATGTTCATTTATGCCCGATATTAGATTCCAGATATGGTATTTGTCTCTCTTTCTGACTTACCTCACTTAGTATGAGAGTCTCTAGTTTCACCGTGTTGCTGCAAATGACATTATTTTGTTCTTTTTTATGACTGAGTCATATTCCATTGTGTATATCTAACACATTTTCTTAATCCATTTATCTGTTGATGGTCATTTAGGTTGTTTGGCTATCGTGAATAGTGCTGCAGAGAATATATGGGTGCATGTATCTTTTTCAAGGAAAGTTTTGTCTGGATATATGCCCAAGAGTGGGCTTGCTGGATCATGTGGTAGTTCTATATTTAGTTTTCTGAGGTATCTCTATACTGTTTTCTGTAGTGGTTGTACCAAGTTACATTCCCACCAACAGGGTAGGAGGGTTTCCTTTTCTCCACATCCTCTCCAGCATTTGCTTTTTGCTGACTTGTTAATGATGGTCATTCTGCAGTGTGAGGTGATACCTCATTGTTTAAAGAAGGAAAAAATAAAAGAATGAAAGAAGGATATATATGTCTTTTCTGGTTTTGTGTTTATTTTTAGCTAGGGTCATATTATAGATATTTAATAATTTAAGGATATTTTTAACATAAAAATATTCTTGAACCATTTTTGCTCTTTCTATATATGTTTCTGAGAATTAATTTTATTCTGTTACTTCAGAGATGCATCTCATTCTTTAGCCAAGCCTTATTGTTGAACACTTAGAGTCTTACTAATACTTTGCTCTATTTAGCTGACTGGTTTTAAGTTATCTGCCCAGAATATGATGATTTGTTTATATTTTGGAATTTCTCTCCCTCTCCCCTAGTTGCTCTCTGATTTATTTTGGTTGTAATTTCTTGTCTTTATCAAACAGTATATGCTCAATATTTCTGTAAATGAATTCATAGGTAGCTGGGGTAGGAACTGTGTAACCACTTTTTATTTCATGGCCCTGTCTCGCTGGCCATAGCTAAATGGACATCAGTTGAACACTTAGTTGAAGCTGAGCAAATGAGAATCCCTTCTCTAGAAATTTTGAATTGAGGCCAAGTGAATGTAGTCTCAGACTTGGCTTTCTTCCTGAATAGGAATATATAGATATGGGCTTTATGATAAGAGTATCTTCTAGCTGGTAGACTATATGAATAGCAGACTGTCTGCAGAGAATCATAAGACAAAAATGCTAAATGAAAAACTTAAGAAGAGAGGGAGGAAGTACTAAAGATGAGTATCCTGATGTTTTTTAAGATTGTTATTATTATATGTATAAAAAATTTAAAATGTGCTCTTTTGGTTAGCAGTGGTTCTCAATTTTTAATGTACTTCAAAATCACCAAAGATGTCTGTCCAGATGCTTTTATCCAAAGTTGAAATGTTTTGACCCAGTGAATTTTGAGTGGTCCCAGGAATTTACATATGTATTAAGCTTTCCAGTTCATTGTAGTGCAGGTGGTATAAGAGCCACTATTTGGGAAATGCTGCACTGTGTCATGTTCCCTCTTTAGTGCTTTGTTTAGATGCCTTTCGTCCAGGCTTGTTTCCCAACATCATTGTCATCTAACTGCTTCCCAAGAACCAAATCTCCTTTTTAAGCACTGTATACATTTACTACATATAATATCGTGTGCAGCAAGTACAAAACGATCTCTCTGCTTCTCCTCTAGTCATCTATCAAACCATATACCTAAATTCTCAAAACAAGAAAGTAATGCTGGCATTTATTTTAGTTAAATCAGAGCTAGCCATTCAACAGAGGTCTGTGTATTTCAAAAGCTTTTGTTGTCCAAAAGGAAAAAAATAAAATAAATGCTTTTTTATCATCCTTATTAGATTTTTTCCCTGAAGACAAAAGGAAACGTATTGTGAAATTACCTTTAAGATCACATATTGAAACTTGTCATTGTAAAAGGCAGATTCACAAACAAGTACATAGAAAATCCTTGGCTTTGAAGTTTATAAAGTTTTATGACTTTATAATCATTCTAAGAGCAAACTTTGATGCCTTTAGTAACTTTTAGTTGCCTGGTCCCATTAGGATATGATGGCAAGACCAGAGAATTAACCCAAATTTCAATTTAAAAAGCAGAATATTTTTATTTTATTAGCAGGTAAATTCTTGTAATGGAATACATTCAGTCTTCTAAACATGCTAGGATATTTAGTTTCATTTACAGCATTGCAATGAGAGTTAATGAGGAAGCATAATTATCTAATCTGTGTTTATATCCTTTTCCTTTTATTTTCATTTTTAGCACCTTCACATCTTTTTCTTCAGGATAGATGCTAGTTTGCCAGCAGTTCTATTTTATTATAACCTATATATGCTATAAATAAACATGGTATACAGGAAAGAGAATTGTTTATTTTCTCTGAACCATCCAACTTCCTTCTGTGACAGGCAGCAGAGTTCAGCCTAATGAAGGTTGGGAGGCACTATGAATTCATCAGTCAGAACACACATTAAGACTGGATATTGTGAACTAGAACTGTATTAACATTTTGGTCATTAAACCTGCTTAATTAAATGTAATTATATTTCCCCCACATTATAACATAGGCACACTAACCACATTGCCTTTTCTGTCCTAGAAAAGAAAACTTCATTCCAGTGTAAGTCAACAGTTTAGATTTTCATACATATCTTTGAGATGAATTAGATTAGATTTCATTACCACAGAAAGAAATAAGAAAGATCAGTATGTTTATTTGATAGTGCCAGACTAAATGTTGACAGAAGATATTGAGTGTTTTGTATAGATCACTATTAATTAGTTAATTTCCATGTAAATACCACTGTCTGTCAGTCTTGTGTTCTTTTTCTGTAAAGTGAATGATATACTCAGGAGTAGTCAAGTCAAACTAGTCAAACAAGAAATATAGATTTAATGATTGGATAATAAAAATCTGAATTTGCAAAACACAGCTAAGTGCTTTCATTTCATTAGGATCTCAGTCAGGTATTTAATAGACATTGTTGCACTGGAGAAATGCAAAGGTAATTCAGACATGCAAATAAATGCAAAATAGGAACTGAATCATACAAATAAACTGCATTTCATGAATTCAGAGGAGGGAAAGAACTCTGATTGCTAGAGTTTTAAGAAGACATCGTTGAAGAAGTGAAGTATTCACTGGACTTTTGAGTTTGGTTATAATTTTTGCAGGAAGATAAAAGTTTACTTCATGAACTGTGACACCAGTATAAAAAGGAGAAAAGTATTTGAATTTGACTGAATTAAAGAACTCGTGATGGAAGTACTAAGAAAAATGTTTTTAAAGCAGTTGGAAAGAAATCATTAAATGCCAGACGGAGACTAAATTTTTTGTAGAGGAGAAGGAGCCACTGGAGTTTTTGAGTGGTGAGCACAAGGGAAGATATTGAGTCAAAATCTTTCACCTTGCATATTGTGCTCTTCAACTTTTAATCAAGTCTGTACTGATCAATTACAATGTCTCACGGTCATGGTCAAAGCAAAACCACAATGTGGGCTTGAATCAGCCTTTTACCTGTCTTTAGCTCAGATAATAAATTTAGGACAGGAATACGTTTGAAGGGTAGCGGAAGCTGGCAGCTATATCCTTAACCAGTGTTCCCTGATCTGTGCTGGCAAAAGTGAAGTGATAAATATGCAGTGGAGACCAAAGTGTTGTATGGTTTATTTGATGATGGTGATTTGGGCATGGCTATATGGTACAGTGTGCTTAAGGTAACTCGGGTAGGACAATTCTTAGCTGTAGTGTGAGGAAATTTTTCTTCAGTGGACTATCAGTTGTCACTCTTGTTTCCTTAAAAAAAATGGTAATTATATTATTGCTCTGAATAAGGTAGAAATACAATAATATCAGTGTTTATTTCCTTTCCATTCAAGTTGTTTTCATGTACTGGAAATATATCAATTGTGCGCAACACAAATTATGCTGTTTCTCTGACAGGACAGGTCATAAATGAAACATACTGACGATTCACAGTGTGCACTGGTTGCTTACAGTTCCATTTGTGGAAAATGCATGCCTTCTCTCTGTGACAACTTCATCGATTTATTCATGAAGCACTTTGGTTTGAGAGTGAAAAGTTACAGGCACACCCACCAGGATTTTAGGATCTCCTTTCTATGTATGTCAAACATTTCAGTGTATAATAAAAATTTGGCATAATGAGTCTTAGCTTGAGGGAGAGCAAACTTACCAAATATAAAGAAAGATAAATTTTGCTTCTCAGGGATTACCATAGTGAGATTAATATGATGTAAAATTTCTCTAGCTCATTTGGATGTTTTATTACCAGCTTCTAGTTTGCCTATATATTTCAGAATGGACATAACTCTTGGATTAATAAACTTAAAGTAGTTTAATGGAGACGTTTCATACTTTCCTTTCTGGGACATTCCTAAAGAAAAAGATATGGTGATCTTTAAAAGATGAATGAAACTCTATTGATTTTACAACGTGATTCCCAGAAATGTATTTAAAGGTAATTTCCCTCTAGGTAGTAGATATTCGAAATAGTGTGGGGTAAGAAGATCTAAAAGCTGCTCTCTAAAGTTACTGTAATCTACTTTAGACCAAGGTTTCTCAACTTCAGCTTTATTGACATTTTGGATCAGAAATTATTTTGTTGTTAGAAGGCTGTCTTGTGCATTATAGAATGTTTAGTAGCATCTTCAGCTTCTCCCTATGAGATTCCAGTAGCACTTCTCAAGTTGTGAAAACCAAAAATACTTCCCGCCCTTTCTGAAAAAAATGTTTGAGAATAAGAGTATTTACCAGTGCATTAGTTATTATGGCTGTGTGTAACAAATTAGCCCTAAACTCAACATTTCTGTGGGTCAAGAATTTAAACATGGCATAAATGGGTCTCTCCATAAGAATCTCTCAAAAGGCTAAAGTCAAGTTGCTGGTAAGAGTCAGGGTATCTGAAGGTTCAACTGGAGAAGGATGTGCTTTTGAGCATTTGCTTATTGGCAGCATTTTGTTCCTGGAGAGACTGGGGGCCTCACTGCCCTGCTGGCTCTTGGCTGGAGGTCATCCCATGCCTTGCAGCCACTTGGCTGCCAGAAAGCTGCCTTCAAATTGTACAAGCCGAGAAGTTCCTGTTCTGGCTCAGCATAAATGAATCTGACGAGCATCCATGAGCATGGAGGTTTGATCAGTGGCCTTGCTCAGTGGGTTAAAGATCCTGCATTGCTCTGAGCTGTCATGTAGGTCACAGACATGGCTTGGATCTGGCATTGCTGTGGCTGTGGTGTAGGCCGGTGGCTAGCTCTGACTCAGCCCCTAGCCTGGGAACCTCTGTAAGCCACGGGTGCAGCCCTAAAAAGACAAAAATTTAAATAAAATGAAATGAAATAAAATTGTACAAGCCAAAAAGGCAATGCTGAGAATCTGCCAGCTGCATGGAAGTCACAATCTTTTGTAACATATCGTGGGCTCCCTCAGTGTTGTTACACTCTATTACTAAGAATCAGTTACTAAAGGAGGCAGGATTGTGTAAGGCTATGAATAGTGGGAAGTGGAAAGAATTGAGGGGCCATCCTCAAGTCAGCTTACCACAATCAAGTTGGCAAAATCTGATGGCTCACAAACTGGGTCAGTGTTTTTCAGTCTTCTGCTTTCTGGAACCATCACAACTGCTCCTGCCATCCCTATCACATCCTAAATAGCCAGTAATGAGGACACTAGGTTATAAAGACAATCTAAAAACTCACCACCACATAAAAGAAGCTTCAGATCTATGAGATAAATCTATTTGATTTGGACTGGCAGTAATCTTACAAGGTGATGAAAAACATTAGGTTTTGAAATAGCTTCAAATTCTTAACTTTTATCTGTAGTAAAATGAGGGCAGCAGGAATTGCCCTAGCCAAAGTCAATGCTTTTATGAAGAATTAGCATTTTAAGTCCCCTTTTATCCTCACCTAACAGAGGAAGAACATTAGCCAGAGTGGTTTGACTAATAAGCAACAAGGATGTACAGAATTGCTTCAGTTAGATCTATTTCACTGTATTTGTCAAATTCAGATATTTTTGACCACATCTTATAGTGAGCAGCACATTTTATAGCATGTCCCAGAACATACACACACACAGAGGTATATACATTTATGCACATGCAAAGTAAGCATTTCACCACATATTATTCACCTCCTGATTTATTCTGATTCTCTGTTATCCTATTCTATTATCATCCATTCCATCCTATTCTATATCATTCCATTTTATTCCATGCTATCCTAGCCTATCCTATCCCATCCCATCCCATCCTGTCCCACCCTGTCCTATCTTATTCTACACTGTTTTATTTAATTTCATTTTAAAAACTGATGCTCCAGATCTGTTAAGTCATTACTTTTATTTTCTGTCTTAACCCAATTGATACTATTTGGACCACTCACCTACTCCAAGTTGTTGGTAAGATGTTGCTGAAGTTCTTATAATTAATCATATTTACAAGATCATAGTCAGTCTAGAAAGACATAATTAGAATTAAATCTCCCATTACATGTTGCCACCATGACCATCTGAGCAACATAGTTATAAAAACAAAAGTCAGAATGGAAACAACATAGGTGTCCATTAGTGAATGAATGGATAAAGAAAATATGGTATATATGTAAGTGAATATTACTCAGCCATAAAAAAGAATAACATCTTGTCATGTGACAGTATGGTTGAAACTTGAGGGCATTATGCTAAGTGAAATGAGTCAGACAAGGAAAGACAAATATCATATCATCTCAGTTATATGTGCAATAATAACAAAAACTCATAAATACAGAGCTTTATTGATGGTTGCTAGAGATAGGGGATGGGGACTAGGAAAATGGATGAAGAGAGTCAAAAAAATATAAACTTCCAGTTATAAAGTAAATAAGTCATGGGGATTTAGTGTACAGAATATTAACTATGTTAATAATAATGCATTGGATATTTAAAAGTTTTGAAGAGATCTTTTTTTTTTTTTTGTCTTTTTGCCTTTTATCTAGAGCCGCACCTGTGTCATATGGAGGTTCCCACGCTAGGGGTCTAATCGGAGCTACAGCTGCTGGCCTTCACCACAGCCACAACAACGCAGGATCTGAGCAGCGTCTGCAACCTTCACCACAGCTCACGGCAACGCCGGATCCTTAACCCACTGAGCAAGGCCAGGGATCAAACCCACAACCTCACGGTTCTTAGTCGGATTCGTTAACCACTGAGCCACGAAGGGAACTCTGAAGAGATAAGATCTTAAAAGTGCTCATCACAAGAAAAAATATTCTATGTATCATAATAGATGTTAGCTAGACTTATTGTGGTGGTCATTTCACACTGTATACAAATTTCAAATCATTCTGTTGTACATCTGAAACAAAGGTTATGTGTTAATTACACGTCAATAAAAAATAGGTTAAAAAAGCAATAAAATGTAAAAGCAAAAGTCAGAGAAAAGTTTTTCTTCTGGCAAATTATCCTCATTTATTACATATCATACATCTAAGATTATTAATGATAGGCCTTCTAGTGTCATGATACTAAGATGAACTTCTCATCCTTCTCTCTCCTTTATGCTTTTGAAGATGTAAATGTATTTTTGTCCATTTAATTCCTGCTTCTTAATGATTTATGTAAATAAGAATGCACTTCCCAAGTGTAAAGCCCTTCTCTGTAATGCCTTACTCATTTTTGTATAGAATTATCTCAAAATCCAAACTATATCCTGACAACATTGACTTTTTACGGAAGAAAGTCATCAAATAAAAAACTATTTTATCTTTATTCAATCAATATTTGTCCCAAAGACAAAATGTATAGAAAAAAAGGGGTAAGAGATCACTAGGCCAATCTCACTGACATCTCTGAGAGTCAGCTTTTTAAAAAGAAGATTTTTCCACACAACTAGAATTATTTATTTCTCATTAAATGCCAAGACACTACAGAGTAGTGTACTTCTTTGATTTTTTTTTTTTTTTTTTCCTTTTCAGGGCCACACTTATGACATATGGAAGTTCCTGAGCTTGGGGTTAAATCGGAGCTACAGCTGCCAGCCTATGCCACAGCCACAACAAAATGGGATCCAAGCCGCATCTATGACTTACACCACTGCACACAAAGCCAGATCCCCGAACCACTAAGGCCAGGGATCCAACCCTCATCCTTATGGATACTAATCGGATTCGTTTCCACTGCGCCATGACGGGAACTCCCTTCTTTGATATTTAGATGTTTACTATATGCAGGCCCAACAACCTTCACCAATGCTACCAGTGAACTTTGCTATTGCCATCAACCACCAGGGTATTTCAGCATCTGTTAACGTATCTAACTAACTTTAGTAAAAATCGTCTGTGGGCATGATGGCAGTAACAGCCCAAGAGCTTGGCTTTATCAGCACCTTGAATGCTAACCATGGATCTCTGAAAAGAAAGTGAAGCAGGTTGGCATTTTCTGTCTTTGGATCATGTCATAGGTTAGCATTATTTCTTAATGTTAAAGATTTTTACACATCTGCTTAAATATAAAAGTAAAATTGCACACCTTTGCATTTCTGGAAGGCTGGTGGATAAGTAAGAAAAAAAGACTAACTTATGTATTACATAGTTTTAAAACTCTCAGAAAATATAGTGAAGAAATTTGGCCTTTGAAATTCGTTTTAGGTATTTGTGCATACTTCCTGGTTTGAAGGTAGCATATGCCAGTATAAAATTGTAACTCTAAAAAACAAAAACAAAAAATCAGTCTATACCAATTTTTTGTAACTTTCTTAACCCTTCTTTCTATACCTTCGCCCCATCTACACTGAAGGTCTGCAACTTTGTGTCCCAGTAGGCCACTTTTTGAGTATCATCAAAAGGAGGCACTAATGTGTTAGGAGAAGCAAACATAGTCCTCAATCTTTGTCTTTCTGTCTCTCCCCCACGCCCACCCCCTTCCTCTTGCTCTCATACTCTCTCACACTTACTCTCACTCTAGCTCTTTTTCTTCTCTCAGGCATTGCTTCTAGAGCATTGGCCACCAAAGGTGGGGGCTTTTCTTCTGTGCTCCAAGGCTCTGGTACTAACACTTCTTCCCTTGTGATAGTGCTAATCACAATTTCCAATATTTGAGTTAACAGACATTCCAATTTTTGCTTTTTCTGTTTTCAAAAACCTGCATAAACAATTCCCTACATTAATGTTTTTTATGTGAAATACTTAGTATTGTTTCTATTTTCCTGATTGTAGGCTGCCCAATACAACCTTAAATTTAGATATCGCCTTTGGTCACTAACTAGGTAGGTAATCCTAGATACATCATTTAAATATTTTAAGCTTTATCTGTGAATAAAAGACAAACAAAATAATATCCACATTCAGGACTGTGGTGAAATTTAATAAGGTGGTATCTTTAATTTTATTTTTTTATTTTTATTTTTACATTATACCCAGCTGTACAGCGTGGTGACAGGGTTACACATACATACATGGATTCATCACAAGTGGTTAGACATAGTTCCCAGTGCTATACAGTAGGATCTCCTTGCTTTTCCAGACCAGAGGCAACAGTCTACAACTATTAACCCCAGATCCCCCTACTATCCCATTCCCTCCCCCACCCTTTTGGCAACCACAAGTCTGTTCTACAAGTCCTTGATTTTCTTTTCTGCATGAAGGTTCATTTGTGCAGTATATTAGATTCCAGTTATTAGTGATATCATGTGGTATCTGTCTTTCTCCTTCTGACTTACTTCACTCAGTATGAGGGTCTCTAATTCCATCCATGTTGCTGCAAATGACATTATTTTATTCTTTTTTATGGCTGAGTAGTATTCCATTGTGTATATATACCATATCTTCCTAATCCAATCATCTGTCGATGGACATTTGGGTTGTTTCCATGTCTTGGCTATTGTGAATAGTGCTGCAATGAACAATGTCTATGCAGGTGTCTTTTTCAAGGAAAGTTTTGCCTGGGTATATGCCCAAGAGTGGGATTGCTGGGTCATATGGTAGTTCTATGTATAATTTTCTAAGGTACCTCCATACTGTTTTCTGTAGTGGTTGTACCAGCTTACATTCCCACCAACAGTGCAGGAGAGTTCCCTGTTCTCCACACCCCCTCCAGCAATTGTTGTTTGTGGACTTATTAATGATGGCCATTCTGACTGGTGTGCGGTGGTATCTCGTGGTAGTTTTGATTTGCATTTCTCTAATCATCAGTGATGTTGAGCATTTTTTCATGTGCTTGTTGGCCATCTGCATCTCTTCTTTGGAGAAATGTCTATTCAGGTCCTTTGCCCATTTTTCAGTGGGGTTGCTGGTTTTTTTGCTGTTGAGCTGCATAAGTTGTTTATATAGTTTTGAGATTAAGCCCTTGTCAGTTGCATCATTTGACACTATTTTCTCCCATTCTGTAAATTGTCTTTTTGTTTTCTTTTTGGTTTCCTTTGCTGTGTAAAAGCTCGTCAGCTTGATTAGGTCCCATTGGTTTATCTTTTCTTTGATTTCTGTTGCTTTGGGAGACTGACCTGAGAAAACATTTGTAAGGCTGATGTCAGAGAATGTTTTACCAATGTTTTCCTCCAGGAGTTTAATGGTGTAAGATGGTATCTTTTTTTTTTTTTTCATATTAACAATGAATTTTATTTCAGTTATAGGTGTACAAAGAT
>PVHT020000885.1:516148-593152 GCA_004024745.2 Catagonus wagneri | reverse complement strand
ATGAATTTTATTTCAGTTATAGGTGTACAAAGATCATAAGTCAATACAATAGATTTTGTGTCCCAAACCCAAAGTGCATCCCCCCACCCCCCAGATTGTCTTATTTGAAAAACCAAGGTTTTCCAAAATCTGTGAGTCATTGTCTGTTCTTCAAAGATGTTCATTGTGTCTCTTTAGTTTCCATATGTAAGCGGTAGCATTGGGTGTTGCTGTTTAATTGTCTGACTGGTTCCACTTCGTATGATAATTTCTAGGTTCATCCATGTTGCTATAAATGTTATTCTGTTCCTTTTAATGGCTGAGTAATATTCCATTAGGTGTATATACCATATCTTCCCTATCCACTCCTCTGTCGATGGGCATTTAGGTTGTTTCCATGACCTGGCTTCTTCCCTCTCTAGCTGCTTTGGATGTAAAGTTAGGTTGTTTATTGGAGCTTTTTCTTGTTTCCTGAGGTTGGCTTGTATTGCTATATACTTTCCTTTTAGCGCTGCTTTTGCTGAATCCCAGAGGTTTTGGAGTGTCGTGTCTTTGTTGTCATTTGCTTCTAGGTATTTTTTAATTTCCTCTTCGATTTCTTCAGTGATCCATTGGTTGTTTGGCTCACCAGTAAAGGCATATATACAATAAAGATACTAAATCATCCATGCACAACTATGCTACCAAAATCAGAAATCGTGAGAAAAGAGCACAAATGCAGGTCACTGGAGACGCACGTGCAATTAAGAAACCAACAACTTAAAACAATCTCATTTGTATATAGACTCCTATATCAAAGCTTCAGGGTTAAAAAAAAAAGCAACAAAAACCCCAAACAGTTAATACAATGGCAATAAGAACATATGTATCAGTAATTACCTTAAATGTTAATGGACTGAATGCCCCAACCAAAAGACATAGACTAGCTGAATGGATACAAAAACAAGAAGATGGTATTTTTAATGTACATGACACATAGTGGGTACTAAAAACTTTTAGGAATAATGTTTGTAATAGATATTTCTGTAGAACTTTCTTTTCATCTAAATAGATGAATCCTATATATAAAACAGTAATGTTCAATGAGCTAATATTTTGCATGAAGTGACAAAGAGATAGTCCAATTGATTAAATACTGGCTTGAAAATTATCACATAGGTTTTGAAATTTTACTTGCTCATTGCATTTCATCCTGATGTGTTATGTTTTTAAGGTTGAATGATGCTAAATGTGTCCTGTATCATATCTCTAGGGTTTGATCTTCAAAGATCCAGTACTGAATCAGAACCAGGTTTTGTTGTGAGACAGAGTGAGTAACCAGTCCTGAATAGGTCTTTGCATACAGCGTTGTGGAATGTATTTAATTTTCAAAGAAAAATATGTATAACAAATATGTATACTAGAGGGTTCCTGTTGTGGCTCAGCAGAAATGAATCTGACTAGCATCCATGAAGATGCAGGTTCAATCCCCGGCCTCACTCAGTGGGTTAATGATCCAGCATTGCTGTGAGCTCTGGTGTAGGTTGCAGACATGGCTTGGATCCCCGAGTTGCTGTGGCCCTGGCATAGGCTGGTGGCTACAGCTCCAATTTGACCCCTAGCCTGGGAATTTCCATATGCTGTGGGTGTGGCCATAAAAAGCAAAGAAAAAATATATACCAAAATGAAAAAAAAGAAACAAAACAATCTTTCTTTTGGTAATAACTTTAGATTTACAAGATGTTGCAAAAATAGTGTAGAGATATCTTACATATCCTTTGCCTTTTTTTCCTAGTGGTAATATTTTACACATCTCCTGTGGCATAGGCCGGCAGGGGTCACAGCCTGGCATAGGAATTGAAGTCTAGGTTCCCCATGAAGCCTACCATGAGTTTGGAGGTGGGGGTGCTCAGTACCACCATCCCTGCTTCCTGCTCAGGCTTCCCTGACCCCCTCCAGGTGGGGGAGTAAAGCAGGTAGGAGAGAGGTGTGATAGGTCGTGCTCATTCTAAACAGTGTTGGTGGACATCTACACTCCCCATCCAGCTTATGCTGGCAGGGGTGAATTGAAGTATGTCTTTTATCAGTGATGTTTAACTGGGATAGGGGAGTTATTGGCTAAAAGTTTTCTCTCCTGCTAGTTTGACCTTTTTTTGGCCCTTTGGCTAAAGCAAGATGGTTTTTATTCTTTTATTGTTTTTTTTGTACATTCCTTTTGGTGTTTCCAAGTTTCTGGCCTTTTCAGCTCCCAGTACTAGATATATGAGGCGAAAAGAAGACCCTGGGAATTTCCACTGAGCTGTTCCTTGGGCCCCAGATCCTAGTTGGTCTGCCCTCTTCTCTCTACCTTCCAGAGCTTCCTTAAGCTCTCCAGAATTTTATCCGTATTTATCAGGAACAATAAGAGGAAGTGAGTTTACTCAGTTTTGGGGCAGAATCAGAAGTCCCTAGACTGGTTGATTTTAAAAGTATGATGCATTTCGAATAAATACCATATTTATCAAAAAATTAAAGGCATTGTTTCAATATAAAATAGTACTTAGTGGTTAAAATTTCAATAATAAAAGTTATTTAACTTTGATATGAGTAAACAATAAATTTAAGAATCCCAGCACTTGAGGCTTCCAATCCCTGTTTCAGAGTAATGGCCTTATTACTTCTTCCATCATCAGCAGCCATATCAGAGCCCAGGGTTCTGACACCTTCTTACCGCCTTTATCACCTTTATGAACCATTGGTATGATGAAATAGCATCTGAGAGCTTTCTTCTCAAGTTGTTAAAGTACGAAGTTTAGTTCTAGAATACCTGTACATTATAGTTGATAGTAAAAGCATATTGTGAATGTTCTTCAATCAAATGAGTCACAAAAAAATGTACATTTGAAAACCCACTGCATAAGAAATAAGACTAAAACACAAACATATATACATACATGTAATTCACATGCTCTTGAATATATACATGCCAAATGACAGACAATTTTTAAGGATTTTGTGTTCTTAGTAATGTATCTTTGCTGTATGGATTTTATTATCATTCCTTATACACATGATTCAAAGACAATTGACAGTTCATAGTCAAGCAAATATTGTGTAACATAAAATAAACAGGAGTTAAAGTTTACTTTTTCATGTATATTCATTTATTCAGTTACCATTTATTAACCAGCAACTAAATGTGAGACACTGGGGATATAATGTTAGTAAAGCACTTTTTCCAAGCTTCAGGAGTTTGAACTTCATTTGGAGAGACAAAATTTTTATGAAAGCATATGAAAGTGTATATCCAGGATAATAAGTTACGAGAAGAGCAGTCCCAGCATTCTATAACCTGAGTCTGACATTTCCTCAAGCTTTTTCCAAGAATCATTTATTCCTTTATTACCTCTGGCTTATTCTCTCTTTCAAACTCCTATTCACATGCCACATATCAAGTATAAAGGTAAATTTTCAGAGAAAATGAACTCTCAGAGAAATAATTCGTTAAAAACTTTTACCCACAGAACTCTGATTATTGGGATTCATACTTCAAAAATAACCATTTAAAACTGTCTTTGAAAAAGACTTAGAGGAGTTCCCATTGTGGCTCAGTAGGTTAAGAGCCCAGCTAATATCCATGAAGATATGGGTTCGATCCCTGGCCTCACTCCGTGGGTTAAGGATCTGGCATTTCCACAAGCTGTGGTGTAGGTCACAGATGCGGCTCAGATCTGGCATTGCTATGGCTGTGGTGTAGGCCTGCAGCTGCAGCTCCAATTTGACTACTAGCCTGGGAACTTCCATATGCCACAGGTGTGACCGTTTGAAAAAAAAAGAAAAGAAAAGAAAAAGAAAGAAAGAAAAATACTTCAAGTTTCCATGAAATAGTTCATTTCCAAGACTTGTTGAAGATGCTAGGCTTATTTCATAGTCAAAGAATAAATTAAGTGGTATAATGCCTTAATAATCTTTGATCCATCTTAGATGGAACCAGAAATCATGGTAGTTACTGGCCTTGGGAAAATATCAGAGGTTCGTTTGCATGTAGGAGTCTATTTTCACTGGCCATTCTTGCTACCAGCACTGCAATTCAGTAGGGAAAGGGGCTTTGAAATCAGAAACTGGTCCTAAGCACCAGCTGTATCACTTCATAGTTGTGTGCCTTTGAGCAAGATATATAACCTCCCTAAGCTGTTTCTCTGATCTCTCTAAATGAGGTTATGGTAATATTAAGTGGAATAGAATATATAAAATCACGTTTCCCTCCCACTACTACTGCTGCCATCCTGGTCTCTTCCAGAATCCAAGTGAGAACAGCAGACTAGGACTTTTGCAGGGAGGGATGAAGATAATGGCTAAAAGACAGGAAGTTTTCTCACCTCAGATCACAAATGGTGATGAAGGTGGTACAGAAAAGAAGAATAATATTTTAGTAACTGTTGGAGTCCCATGATTCAGGATGCATGAATAAGCAGGGTCTGGCATGGGGTCGGGGCCTAGGCAATAAACCAGATCCAGCTTCCTGATAATGTTGTGAATGTGGAGTCTAATGAGGAAATTATAAGAGTATAGCCTTGAAAGAAAGACATTTACAACTTCATTAGGTGGAATTCCCTAGTGGCTCAGTGGGTTAAGGATCCTGCGTTGTCACTGTTGTGGTGTGGGTCGGATCCTGGCCTAAGAACTTCCACCGGCCACAGATGTGGCAACAAACAAACAAACAAACGACAACTTCATTAGATAAACTTGGATCACAGTGAGGCTCAGGAATACAGCTATCCTGGCTTACTCTAAAGCTTATTTAAACCACAATCCATTATTTACCATACTTTTTCTTGACACTTGAAGACAAAGTAGGTGACGTGGATGAAATTTAAACATTTATGAAGCCTTAATTTTACAATATCAATTGATACTTTAAAATAACCATTGTTACTTTCTGACATAAATTCAGTTGAGTCTAATTTATTCTAATTAGAATAAATATCTGCTTAAGTTAAGTACAAATGACAGATTATTTTTAGTACTACACTCCTACAAACCTTTACTTTAGTGTTAAAATTTATTTAGAAGGGCTATTCTAGATGCAATAGAGATAAATTTTGTGAAAACTTTTAATAAGCTGAAGTTCATAACATATGGTATTACATGACCATAGAAGAAAATTTTCTCCAATTCTTTTTTACATTGTCTCAATTTCTGGTAGACAGTAGGACAAAGGTGGGTCAAAATAGCTTTTAAAATATCATAAGACATGGCACAATTTTGTAATACTTGATTTCTTTGGATTTGGATGTCCAGTGTGCATATCAGCATTTGGAGAGCAAAGACAAAAGTCAGAGAAGATGTTACAAATTGGAGCATCTTTAAATGATAAGGACAGAAGCCAATGGATTAGAGGATGCCAACATCATTATACTGTGATCAAATGTCTCAAAGCTGGTTGAAGTTACCAATAATACTGTGTTTAAAAGTGATATTAATGAGGCAAATTCATTGCTTTTAAGATCGTTCCTGTGCTTAGTTCCTAGCCACCATCAGTCTGTTCTTTCTCTGCTTTATTGGTGTGGGATATTCTTTATGCCATAAAATCCTCTTCACTTTTCCCAAGGCTCATGCTTCATACTGATGCTTTTCAATAAATTCACTACTATATTGCTTGAGAAAGCTAAATTTGGCATGTTAAACTTACTCCATATTTAAATACTTACACAAATAAAGTTATAAAAATGATTCACTTCCTTATCTTGACATTTTTCAACCAAACTTGGAAAGCTAAGGATGGACAATACTGCAGTGTTAAAGAGCTATTAGCAATTAAGATTGTTTTAACTGGAAGAAAATCACAGATATTCTATTTCTCTAAAATGTTTCACCCATTAAGGGGAGATGAAAAAAAACAAAACAAAACAAAATCTGACATTGCCTAGTAAAAGACATTAAAAGAAACATAATACAACTGCAAATAGAAAAGATACTGCGAGAAAGAAAATAATGTAACTAAGAGCTTTGCAAGCATACTTAGCAGTAAAGGACTATACCATTTTGAATAGTAAATCAAATTTACTGTAATATTGGAATGTAGAGTTTTCTCTCAAATATATTCTAGCTCCTTTAATATCCCTAATTGGTCATTGTGAATAACCAAGCCAACATTTGTGGCATTGATGGAAAAAGCACTTTAGAAGTTATTTATATTATTCATATCAAATATCACCACATAATTTTGAAACTGTGTATTTCCTTGAACTTAATGAAGCTCATTAATTCTTTGCAACACAGTAAGTAGTTTCTAGCTAACACAAAAGTAGAAGTTCCATTTCCAAACTACTAGCTGAGCTATTGTAGTGGAGAGTATATTTTATGAATTAATTCAAAGCACTCTCTTTAAGCTCTCACTAAGTAGGTTCAGTACAAAGTGGTACTGCCCTATGAGTCAGTTAGTCTTACTCCAGTTAAATATATACCCTGAGTGGTGCGGAGGGAACGTGTAGCATCTCAGAATCTGGGCTTAAAATCAATTTACATTGAGGACTAAAATGTCTCCTTTATAAATATTTATAGGAAAGGATTTCAGATTATATGTTCAGCATTGAATGGTGCATATTATTCTTATTAATGTTTCATAAACATTTGTACAAAAAACAATATGCTTTACTTTGCTTCTAAGTATTAAGTAGAATTATTGCAGCATCTGCTTCCAATGGTTGAGTGCACAAGCTATTCATGCCTTGTCGTAAATTCCATGATGCATTAAGATGTCATTAAATGTACCTTCTGTGGTTGTCTCCTAATTTACATACTTTGTAAATCATCAGGTAAAAATCCTATGAACTGGGGAATAGTCTCCTATGCTCTTCCCTTCTGCCGCAAGCTGAGTGCAATTCATATTCTTCTCTGTTCCAGGCTCCAGCCACCTCAACATGCTTCATCTCTGAGACTGTGGCTCAGAACATTTGAAAACGTAGTTAATGGACACAATTATTAATGGTTTTTAAATGATGCCTGTGATAGTATAGAAAAAAAAATTGCAAAATAGGCTAGGCGATTATAGATGAGCTTAGGCATTCCAGTTAAATTTAGCATCTCTGATGTACAGAGGGGCTTTGTTTCCAAGGAGCCAGCGAGAGGAGAGAAATTGGAAGATAACCAGGGGATTAACAGTATCACTTTCTTCCGTCCTGTTTTTAATGCCCTCACAATATAGATCTTAGAACAAAGGAATTTCAACATCATAATGGGCTTACAGCTTACCTGGTGCAACCCCCATCGTGGGACTCCCCTAGATTAGTGTCCATCTGTTTTCTGAACACTTCAGTAATGGGGAGCCCACCATTTTGTAAGTCCATTCAATTAGTCATTTGGGTTGACTTGCTTTTCAGTTCTAGAAGGAAGAACTTAATTTATCTTTCACTCCTTTGTCTCCTCCAATTTTACAATTGTAACAATGGCAGTTTTTCTTCAATTTCCATGGCCAGACTGGATTCTTCTCATGTTGAGTGCTACTGCTTTGTTAAAGGGTCATGTCACTACAATTCATTCCTCTGATTTTTGTTACCCAAGGTATTTAGTTCAGAAACGACTATTAAAATCAACAGTTTTCAGGTTACATGGTTAAGTCACAGTTGTGGTAATTCTGGAAAAAAAAAAAGTTTGTTTTTACTAGACTAGATTTAGGCATTAATAATTTTTAATTCCAGAGAAAGATAAGATAGGCCAGGAATTTTGGTGTTGGCCCTGGTTTGTTTTCGGTTTTGTTTGCTTGTTTGGTTGGTTTTAGGGCCACACCTGCGGCATATGGAAGTTCCTAGGCTAGGGGTTAAATCGGAGCTACAGCTGCAGGCCTATGCCACAGCCACAGCAACACGGGATCTGAGCCACATCTGTGACCTGTGATATCTACACTGCAGCTTGTGGCAACATCTGCTCCTTAACCCACTGAGCAAGGGATCAAACCCCCATCCTCAGGGATGCTGTGTCAGGTTTTTAACATTCTGAGCGAAAATGGGAACTCTTGACCCTTGTACTTTTTTCTTTCTTTCTGAAGTTTGGATAAAATTCATATCCCACAGAAATCTAACAAAGTTTTTTGAGAGCAGTGTCATCGAAAATTGATTAAGCATGTGGGGATTTTATATGTGAGACTCAGAAGAGGAGAATGATGGGTGTATTAGTCAGGGTTCACCAGAGAAACAGAACCAGTAGGACATACACAGATATATGTAAGAGAAGATTTGTGATAGTAATAGCCCTCACTGTCCTGGAGGCTGAGAAATTCATTAGTCTGCAGACTGTGAGCTGGAGACCCAGGGAAGCCAGGGTTGTAATTCAGCTAAAAATCTGAAGACCTGAGAAATGCCAATGGGAAATTGAGGAGAGAGGTGCTGACGCATGTTCCAGAGTCTGAAGACCTGAGAAAGAGGACAGGAGAAGATACAAGTCCCAGCTCAAGAAGAGAGGGAGGGGATTCACCCTTCTTCCACCTTTTTGTTCCATTTGAGCCCTCAAGGGATTGAAGGATGCTTGCTCACTATGATCAGGTCAGGTCTTCTTGACTCAGTGCACTGATTCAAATGCTCATCTCTTCCCAAGCGTCTTCCCAGATGCATTGAGAAATAATTCTGACCAGGTCTCTGGGCATCCTTTAGCCCAGTCAAATTGACTCATAAAATTAACCATCACAAATGGAAAATGGGAAGGGAAGCATGAAATCATCACTGAGCAATCCGCAAATCCAAGATGAACCGTAATTTAGCCAGATTAAATCAACTTGTTTATTTTTGAATTTGTTTCTTCCCAACAAAAGTTGTCTAACAAATAAGATATCCTTTTATTTCAGGGGCAGATTTTTCTCTTAGGTGATTTTACAGGCTGTAACAATTCCAGCCACTAACACCATAGACATCACTTATTTTCTAGGCTTATACTGGAAGATAAACCTCTGACGTTCTGCCTTAGAGAGGAAACATGGTTACCAAGTGATGGGCAATTTTAAAAACATTGTGACTTATAGAAGAAATGTCAGGGAGTTCCTGTTGTGGCTCAGCGGTTTAAGAACCCAACTAGTATCCGTGAGGATGCGGGTTCGATCTCTGGCCTTGCTCAGTGGATTAAGGATCGGGCATTGCCGCAAGATGCAGCGTAGGTCAAAGATGAGTCTGGAATCTGGCATAGCTGTCACCTAGCCTGTCGACCCCTAGACTGGGAACTTCCATATGTTGCAGGTACAGCCCTAAAAAGAAAAAAAGAAGAAGAACACATGCCAGCTTCTTGTTTTTACTTGCTGTTTTTGCTTAAAATACATACATTAGTCTTCGGTTTTTGCAACAGTGAGTCCTGAACTGCTATTGAAATGGGCATCGTGAGAAATGAGAATTCCCTGCAACTTCCAAACCTGTTAAAGCACCAAGAGTTTCTTTCTGTTTTTGCCCCCCTTGAAAACACTACAGTGTCCTGAGGAATCAAGATAAGGGAGGAAGATGAGTACAGGAATGGAGAGGTCAGCAATGGTAAAACAGAGACAGTTGTTCCCTATTTAAAATGCATTAAAATATTGTACAAGACTCTGATATATCATTTTGCAACATGTTTTCCTTTTGAGGCACTGGAGTCAATGCCAAGAAGCAGGTGTCAGGAGAAAAGTGTAGGCAGCAAAACAAATCCAAGTATATGAGCTTCTTTGACATTTTTCTCCTCTTCCATCTGTGAGGTTTCGATGGGCACACTGGGTCTGGGAAACTAATTTTAAATGTCACTCTCATCAGAATACAATCATATTTTCTATCAAATAGGAAGGCAGATCCATTCTCAATAATAACATGTATACAAGATTAAACCTGTGTTAAGTCAGCTTTTCAGATGGAATTAAGATCTTGTTAATGTCAAGGAAAACAAGCATGCACTTCCCACATGTTAGGATTTAGAAACTAAAACTCCACTGTGTCTTAATCAGTGATCATTATTTGGAAGTATTTAAAAATGAGGTTTACACAGTACAAGGCTGGAAAGCTAATATGAAAAAAGTTAAGATAAAGAAAATTTTTCTTATTTTGAAGTCATATAAGTTTACACATGGAGGATTTCATAAGACAAATATCAAAAATATTTGCAGATTATACCAGGCCTTTTATTCAACCCCAGATTTACATAAATTGAAAGATAGAAGACATCTTTGAAATCACTCATCTTCTTCCTTGTCCTCAGAAAAGAAATTGAAGCTTCCTTATTGAAGGGCAACTGGATGCTTGGTAGAAAAAATGGGACTAAACATCCTGGCTCCCAAATCCCACTCATTGTTTTTTCCTACACGGTGTATTGAAAAGTGCAGCAGCTTTGCATTTTTGTTTCTATAACTTTGTGTGGAATCCTGGTTATCAGAAATTATAATATTTCAACATAATAATGACATATATCATGCTTTGCTTTCTATATGCTATATACTCTACCAGGCATTTGAATCTATTTATTCCGAATCATTCAAGAAAAGTTTGATTGAATACAACTTAAACCCTTCACAGAAGCTTAAAGAATGACTCATGAATCTAAAGTTTCGAAAGCAATTTTCGGAGTCTAACTTTAGGAAATACAGTTGTTAGTACATTCTAAGCTTGTGGTTCCATTTCTGCATTCTCCATTTCTGTTTCTCTTTTCATACAAAATCTGTTTTATCCCATACTGCTTTTTGTGTCCACAGAATTATTGGCTTCTGCTTCTGCTTTCCACAAATTTGACAAGCCAAGAAACTTTAAACCTCCATTGATCTATCAACCCACTGATAGTTTCAAAGACCAAAAAGCAAATTCCTACAACTCTCTCTTTCTCTCTTATTTTTAATTATAAGTAAGAGTATCTGATGTCTTCCCGTCTTTCATAACCTAAAATGAAGTTTTTATTAAATCCTATGCAGTTCAATTGATACCGTCTTATAAATACATGTGTACACATGTGCGGGCGTGTACACACACACAGTCTGCCTAACAAAATAGTCAGTTCCTTAAGGTCAGGTACCATGTTTTATGCTCCTTTAGTAACTTCCAGAATCCTAGGCACACGATTGCTGATGAATAAATAATATTCTGATTGGTTGTACTGTCTGTCATTACCTTGAATTTTCATGCAATCCAAGACTGTCCCTGAATTACTCCCTCAATGATTAACCATGGTTAATTTTCCTCAGTTTCCGAAGTAATCCAAAAATATGTGATAAACTCTTTACAGTTTAATGCAGATGGGAAATGATTTGGAAAAGCAGTTTGAAATTATAGTACGAATCATTCCCCTCACATCCAGAGAATGTTGTACATGAAAAAAGAAATAAACAAACCAAAGACAGTCATCTAGATTCACTCCTCCCTCTAATAGTGACTGTGAGGGAATTACTAGAACACTCTGCTCTGTTTCCTTATCTAGCACCCAGGCTGTAAAATGACAGAAGGAGATGGAAGGAGGTGAAGTGGGCGAGAATCTTCTAGCTAGCTATGTTCTCTCAATTCCAAGGGCCCTGTGGAACTCAGGGCTTTCTGGGAGAACCATAAGGTCTACTTGGAGGGACGTGGGAAAGGTTGAGTAGGGAGGGGCCTTGTTGTTTTCTTCAAACTTTAATTAGAGGAGCCCCATTTTTATTGGCTATTGTTAGCTTTAGATACTGGAATTCTGTGATATGCTTTCCCTTGACAAGTTATGCCACTTTTATTTTTAACCATAGAATTAACGATATTTCAGTTAGGTTGTACGATATTACAGACAGTTATTTATAGTTGCTTTAGGGGTTAAAAGAATGGTCTGCTTCTTTTCACCTATCACATTTTCCAGCGTCTAAGTCCTGAGAGCTCTCATGGCCCCCAGGAGAAAGCCCCCATCTTAGAGCCCTTGCAGTATAGAAAAGGCCCAGTGTTCACCCAGGGAGATGAAAGCGGAACCTGGAAGCTGACAACTCTTAATTTCTTGGTATCTCTGTCAGCAAAAGCAGCTAACATCAGATTTGACCTACTTTGGCTTTATTTCTTTTATAGGCTAAACACCCCAGAGCTGGAGAAATAATAAAAGGGACAGACTCAAATATATATCCAAGGTTAGAAATTACAAGTGTTTGAATTACTGCTTAAAGGGGACCAGTGTGACTTTGTAGATTTTTAAAACTCAAATTTATTTGTCATTGGTTTTCTTTCTCTTGTTTGAAGGAAAGATAGAGGGGGTGAAGCTGAGGATAGCAGTGGAAATTAGTAAATTATTAGTATATTATCTTTAATCATCAACAGCATATTTTTGCTGTGTCAAATATTGAATTAGGCACAGTTGTTCTCCAATGACCTCACTTTTTAGAATATTTTGTTACGATCCAAGTCTAATCAATTCTCATGCCAAAGCCAACAGGGAGTCTATTAGGGACATTAGCATTCACTGGACACCTGTTTTGAGAAATACAATGGGTGGTTTTCCAATGCCAGGTCTGTGTAACAATCCAGGACTATCTGTGTTATTACAGGCACTCTCTCCTTTCCATAATTTTCTTGGCAGAAATAATTAAAAACCTGTTTATAAATACTCTATAAACCTGTCCCTGACTCAGTTGCTTTTACTTTCACCCCTGGTGGAAAAATAGTTATTAAATCACAAATTTTTATATATATTTTCACCTTAATAGATCTATTATATCATACCCAATATGATTTTATTATGTTCACACCCTCACCCAAAGATTTCTCTGTATTGTAGTCTTCGTTTATTTTATTTTATTTTATTTTATTTTTTTGTCTTTTTAGGGCTGCACTCATGGCATATGGAGGTTCCTGGGCTAGGGGTCAAATCAGAGCTGTAGTCACCGGCCTAATCCACAGCCACAGCAACACAGGATCTGAGCTGATCTGCAACCTACACCACAGCTTACAGCAACACCACATCTGTAACCCCCTAAGCAAGTCCAGGGATTGAACCTGCTTCCTCATGGATGCTAGTCAAATTCATTTATGCTGAGTCACAGCAGCAACTTCCTACGTTATAGTCTTATGCAAAATAACTCATTTTACCACCATTCCAGACATGGAAGTTGCATCCAGCCACGTTATGTCACTGAGTGTCTCTATCAGCAGGTTGCATTTGGTTACTCATAACCAAGCTCAGACTCCAGCGCTAAAATGAACTAGTATATATCTTCTCACAAAAAAACAAGTGTATCAGTAGTACACCAAATCGGTGAGGTGACTGCAGATAGTCATTCAGCACCTTAGGCTTCTGTTTTTCTGTTGCACATCCTTCTATCTCTGTGAGAAGATGATACCAGAACTCTAAATTGCTTGCTGTGTTGTTTCAGGAAGGGCAAGGGGAAGGAAAGGGCAGAGGGCTCTTTCCAGCTAATTTAGTTGCATTTAAGAAACCATTTCAGGATCCCCCCAATAGGTTGCATCTACATCTCATCAGACATAACTTAACGCACGTGACCTCAGTAAGTGGCAAAGGAGGCTGTATATATATAGTCCTTTAGCTGAGCCAAAGGGCCACTTGAAAAAAATGGTTGATGGTGGGAAAGTGTCTTTTCCTAAGAAAAAAAGAGGAAGGAGAGAAAGGATATTGAGTTGTAACTTGCAATTTCTGGCAGAATGGCCTACGATTGACCAGGTATTTTATTTCATTATTTTCCCAATGCCTTCATATTTTGATTGTGATTAGTCCCTGAATATTGTTTCCTAACTACGTATGTTCATGGACAGCATGGTTGTCAAATATAGGCTCGATGATGTGTTGTTTTTCTTAATAAACAAAAAAAGTTTAATTGACTAAAGTTATTTTGAGACTATATTAAAATAATTTAAAAGAGGTATTCTGTAAACTTTGAAAACTTCTTTATTTTCATGTTGATACGAGTTGAAAGCTAAAACCTTCTTGAGGAAATTCTAAGGATTCAAAGTTTAAAGAGATTGATGGCATTAGCATTTAAAAACTGAAAATAGGGAGTTCTCATCATGACTCAGTGGTAACAGATATGACTAGTATCCATGAGGATGTGGGTTCGATCCCTGGCCTCAGTGGGTCAAGGATCCTGCATTGTCGTGATCAGTGGTGTGGGTCACAGACGCATCTCAGATCCCACATTGCTGTGACTATGTCAGCGGCTACAGCTCCAATTCTACCCCTAGCCTGGGAACTTTCATGTGCTGCAGGTGTGGCCCTAAAAATGAAAAAAAAAAATCTGAAAATAATATTGTGAATTGTAGAGAAAATAATTGTGGTACAGTTCAGTTATTTTTATAAATAAATGTGATGTCTCTTCTGGCATTTTATGCTCATATAATCATTAAATAAGGAAAGGTGACTTTACAGTTGACTTTATTTTAGTTAATGTAACAGATACAGCATAAATGTTGACTTCTCAAATGAAAAAAACACAGAATAGTAACTTATTTGGTAAAACCCAAGGTCATAAAAAAATAATGTTATCTGTAAATTAATCTAAAATAATCTGGTACCTGATCTTCTGGTAATTGGTCACCTCTGTGTAGTGATTAGAGTAAGATGTTACTGAATTTACCGCTAATATAAGAAAACTGAGCTTCTAGCAAATGTTTTTTTGTTGTTTTTGAGTTTAGCAATTATTCCCTCTGGGTGTATTATATAACTGAAATACTAAGATAATGGGGTTAATTACTAGGCTACTTAGTTGATTGCATTATAGCAGATTTTAAAAACTGTTTTAAATTTTTAATCATTTTTGACACAGATCATGATCTCAAAGCATTTTATACCAAAAAGGGCTGGCATATCTCAAAAGCTTGCTAAAAATGTTTTCACCCTGGCACAAGTTCTACAACACAGCTAAAAGTAACATTCAATACCAAAAGTATATGAATACTTATATTTAATAAAATAGATTATACTTTTAAATTTAGGGAAAAAAAGCTTAAATGAACTAGCAAACAGCTTAATGTTCTTTTTAAGCTGGCATTTTCAACCCTTATCAATCCCATGACAGAAAATTATATTTTTATCCATTATTAATGAGAGAAAACTTATTCCCTTTCTAATATTTCATAATCCTAACATCAAGAAAGTAAATTTCACTTTCCCTTTTTACAGGATTTATTTCATTGTTAATTTTGAGCTATCACAAAGTCTCAAATCATGAGGATCATACAAACTTAGACCAGGATGAGATGGATAGGGCTTCAAGTCCCACCTATCTTCAGGATAAACTAAGCAGAGAACATCATGAAAATTCACAATTAAAAAGAGGTCAGTAAGCCCAATTTAACACCCAATGAAGAAATTACCTCTCTATCATTTTCAACAGATCATCGTCTAATTGTGCGTTAACTTCAGCATCTAAGAACTTTTTCTTTATATTTTTGAAAAAGCTGTCATTTCTCGAAAATAATTTGCCTTTAGTTTAAACTGAACACTTCCCATGTGTTTCCACCCATAGCCTTAACTTCATTCTGTAGAATGACAGTCAGTATAGTTCTTCCCATGCCTCTACTCATGGAAACCAATGAACCTGCCTTTTCTATTTCTCTTCCTTTCAAGCTCAGCATCCACATCTCCCTCTGCTTCCCCTCATGTGACAGAGCTCTTAGACCAACAACCAGCTCTTTCCAATTTTTTATACTAGTTTTTGTTTTGTTTTGTTTTTGCTGTTGTTATTGTTTGGTTACATTCATGTAAGTGTCCCTCCTATAACAAACATGGATATCATTTTATAGTCAAGAACTTTTACCTCCTTTGCTTGAAATACTACACTTCTACTGAAACAGGCTAAAGCAGTTTATCTGTTTGCAGTCATAACTCACTGCTGTCAGAGTTTATAGCCAATTAAAATCACTGAGTCATTCTTTAATTTATTTAAGACAGTTCTCACAAAAACATAACAAGAAATATTTTCAGCAGCTTTTGATGAAGTAACAGTTGTCTGTGGCCCTCACTATACCAGTTAAATAATCTTGTCAAAACAGGAAAAAGAAAAGATTTTTTTTTCCAGTGATTAGAGACAGGTCAAAACTACCAATACTTTCTTTTCTAAGTCCTGACATGATTTAGTTTAATTTTGTTGACGTTGTTACCTCAACCTGTTGTTGTTGAGGTTGTCTTTACGTTTTTTTTTAAAGATTAAGCATCCACAAAATAGAAAGGAAGAGAAAAGAGGGAGAGAGAAAGAAAGAATGAAAAAAGTGAAAGGAAGAGAGAAAGAAAACAAAAAAGAAAAATATAGATAACTTTCTTCTGCTTTTGAAATGATACATAATTCTTCAGTTATCACCAATGGTGGGTCTGGAATTAAAATTTCAAAGTCTTTCTTGTTTCTTGAGTATAACTTATCTGGACAAGAAATTTAAACTTAAAATAGGCCCTTTGTATTCACATCTGCAGATTCAACTTTGAATTTCTGAATTCTGAATCTGGAGGTATCGAAATGGTGGACCCTGAGGAAATAGAATGGAAAAAGCAAGGGCCAACTGTACTATGCCATTTTATATGATACTTGAGCATCTACAGATTTTGTTATCTGTGGGGGCCCTGGAATAAATTCCCCATGGGTACTGAGAGATGACTATATTTAATTAATCAGTTAATACTAAATAGCACACTTATGAAATTCACATATTTTCTCAACCAGGTTTTATCTTTTGCCATTGGAGGTCATTTGTTTGAAAAGGTTTGGAGAAATCAAGTAATTCTTCTCTAGGCCTGTAGGCCTGTCACTGGTTCATACTATACTACTTAAAGCACTCCACATTTTCCCTACTTCAAAGATCAGGGTGCTTAAATATCATCCAGTAAGCTGTTAAAAAAAAATATCAGCTTGAACTTTAGCTCCAGATAATGACTCAGCCAAACTTCAGTTTGGTTCCAGAACTCACATTTTTATGAAACTGTCTTTATCATTTTAATGAATACAGTAAGTAGACTATCATTTGAGAAATATTGATATATTTCTTAATCTTTGGAATTACTTAAAATGATAAGAATTTACTTTTTATATCACTTCACATTTCTCCTGATCCATCATCTCCTTTAAAAATACCCAATTTTGGAGTTCCCGTTGTGGCTCAGTGGAAACGGATCTGACTAGTATCCATGAGGACGCAGGTTCGATCCCTGGCCTCGCACGGTGGATTAAGGATCCAGCGTTGCCCTGAGCTATGGTGTGGGTCACATACACGGTTCAGATCTGGCATGACTATGGCTGTGGTGTTAGTTAGCAGCTACAGCTCCGATTTAACTCCTAGCCTGGGAATCTCCGTATGCCATGGGTGCTGTCCTAAAAAGACCAAAAAAAAAAAAAAAGTCCAACCCAGAGAACAGGTTTATTCTTTCTTGAAGTGTTTGAGATCAGTTGTCCTAAAGTCTAAATTGTTTATCTGACTATACATTCATTTCTATGTCTGTTATAAATTACAAGACAATGTGATCACTTTGCTTAATTACCTAGTATTGTAGTTACTTCATTCTGTATAACATAACTAGTTGCTCTTCCTCCTAATAAAAAGTGGATTATTTATAAAAAAGAAAATAACCCATCCGTTCACAAAATTAAAACAAATATTATTTATATAAAAGTGTTTTACAAACTATAAAGTAGGTATCTGTGTTCAATCTCAGTCATAGTCAAATTATACCAGGTCTTAGTCTGATAGTCTGCTATAAGAAAATACCATACACTTAGCAGCTTTTAAAAAACATAAATTTATTTCTCAAAAGTTCTGGAGTCCAAGATCAAGGTTCCACCAGATTTAGTGTACAGTGAGGGGTTCCACCTCCTGCCTCTTAGATGGATGTCTTGTGTCTTCACATAGTGGAACTGAAACTGATAGCACTTAATGGCTTGAGCCTAGCAAGAATCCAGACTGCAACTTGAACCCACTCATCTGCTGTCTGGACTTACTGAGGTTCGGGTTCTTTTTGCTTCCTCACATAAGGAATTCAGGGAGAGACAAAGTGATAGGCAAGATGTAGATTTATTAAGATAGGATGTTTGTGAGAAATGCAGACAGGCAGGCAAGGAGGCTCTGCTCTGAAGATTAGGGGGGCTACAGTTTTATAATCCAAGGGGAGTGGGTGTTGGAAAAGACTGCCCCTTCCTCTTTCTTCAAGTAGTAGCTCCTCCTTGTATCCAGTAATAGTATTTGACCCTATAACATCAACCTGGGACTGCTATGGTGCTTATTCAAATCAGCGGAAAGGTGTCCTTAAACTCTTGCCCTTGGTCTAAATCTGAATGCAGGCCTTACCCAATTCTCCTCCACCACCCCGATAATCTAAGGCATATCTTGCACCTCCACTAGTCAGTCAAGACTGCCTCATTGTTCTAATGGTCCTCTCGAGTAATTATTAACTTACAGTGGTCTTCCAAATTTCCTTTGGTTTCCATCTCTATCTATGGTCCCTTATTGGGACTTCTATAACTACCTGTACTCTACTCCATCCCTATGAGAAGGGGCCAAAGAGCTCTCTGGGGTCTTTTATATACGGTCACCAATCCCATTCATGAAGGTTCTCTGACATAATCACCTCCCCAAAGTCCCACCTCTTCTAATGGGGGTTAGGATTTCAATATATGTACTTGAGGGAGACACAAACACTGAACTCATAACATCTGGATACTTTAAATACCTGTAGCACCTTAACATCTGGATAGTTTAAATACCTATAGACACAAACATTGAACTCATAACATCTGGATACTTTAAATACCTGTAGCACCTTAAAAGTTAAGTCTCAGTTGTCCTCACTTGAAAACCAATTGACTTATGGTAAAAATATAACTTCTCACTATATTTCTCCTATATTCTGTCTCTGAGACGGCAATAATGATAACCACTACATTATAAGCTGGGCATCGTTCTGAGGACTTTGCATGTATTGATTCATTGTTTTTCAATCACGGTACTATTAAGTAGAAACTCTCAGTGCCTCTTTTATAATTGAGGAAACTGAGATTCAGAGAAGTTAAGCAAAGGCACTGGGTCACAGAGCCAATTAAATTCAGTCAGGTGAACTGCAGAGCAAGTTCTTCTAACCACCAGACTATATTGCTTTTCAGTGATCGTGTATAGGGTTGTGTAGTCAAATGCAGACTCCATACCATGAAGAATTGTTTCTGTTGAATTAATTTATCAGATTCAACAGATACAATTCTGATTTTTTTTTACCTAATAACTGTTTAGGAATAACCTAAATATTTATCACTTACAGTGATCAAGGGACAAATATGTTTCAGTGCTGGGAGGGAGTAAGTGTACATTTATACATTTAGTGACAAGTCAAAGAGAAATATTTTTATGAAAAATAACAATATTTCACAAGTATCTTCCACATCCTCTGAGTTAGGTATAAGATGTTAATGACAAAATAACCACTCACCACTAGGCTCCTTTGTTTATAGGCATTTGCATATTCAAAGAGAAACTTGTTGGGGGGGGGTCACTTTTCTAACTCTTGCTTTTCATTTGTAAAAACAGTCTTATACCTTCACAATATACGTTTTTGACCTAGAGAAAAAGCATTTTTACTTATTTGAAATTGTCTTAGCACTCAAATATAATATGGATTAGTCCTCGAATCTAAAAATCACTGTTAATTTTATAAAGATGGCTACCATAGGGAAAAATGAATATTACAGATGTTCATCTTCAGAGCCAAGCACAAATTACAGCTCTAATCTCTTTGGCGATTCATGTTTTATGTACCTGAGGTGCTTCATTATACAACATTATTTTGTCATAAACATCTCATTGTTCTGACTTGCAGCCAGATGCGCTTAAGACAACTGTCTCACTCGAGGTAAATTATGTGAAAATGGAAAGGAAAGAAAATCATTTCCTCTTTTATTAAGTTAGAGTGTAAGGTATATGTTGACTAGTGTAAAAATAGCTAAGGGTGACTTGACAATCTTTAAATATATTTTCCTGAAAGATCACTGTTTCTTCTTTTAAGAGAATGAGAAAGAGAGGGATTCTAAATGAGAATGCATTTTCTTTTCTTTCTTTCTTTGTTTTTTTTTTTTTTTTTTTGGTCTTTTGAGGGTCCAGAATGCATTTTTACTTGGAAAGTGATAAGACTTGGGAAATACACTTGCTAATTATATGCACACTAGTCAGGGTTCTACTGTGCTGAAGAAAATATTTTGTTTACTTTATGAAAACTTATTAAACCCGTGTTTATAAGATAGTGCACAAACATTTGAGAAAATGATGTAACAGTTTAATATTGTTGATGACTATTGATTATTTTTTTTTCAATCTAAGAAAGAAATGGAAAATTTTATTTGAGCCAAGCTGGAGATTATAACCGAGGAGACAGTCTTCCAGAAAATTCTGAGGAGTGTTTTACTTATTATAGATCAAACCACAATTATATAAAAGTTTTTGAGACCAAGGTTTTGTATGGTCTCTTCTCTTGCTCTCTGTACATCCCCTGCTCAACCAGTGCCTGCTTTACCTGTATACTACTTATGTGACTGACCTTTCCTATAGAGCCTCCTTAGTAAATGCCTACATTCTTGTCCCAGACTCCAGCTGGTGATTGTTCTTATCGAAGATATGGGACCATGCCCTTCCAATGGTTTCCCTGATAACTGATGAGCCAAACTGCTCTCAATTCCCCTGTAACCGCTAACCTCCCGCTTCCCCTGACGACAAAGACTGCAGCCACGTCCTTCTGGATGTCCGCCACATATGGTAGGGTGTCACTCCAGGACTTTGCTTCCAACATGTAAGATGCCCCTTCTCCGTTAAACTGTTGATATTTCTGTTTGCTGACCCTGGGCTCTTTCTTTGGTCTTGAAGCTGGGCAAGCACAGGCCTTGTAAGCCTGTGGGGTGCAGCCCCAACAGGGTTATATGTCAGATGGCACATTGACAGTTTACACAATCCAGATATGCACTGACAAAGCAAGTAGTGGGTCATGGGTCATTGTGACCCCTTAAAGACTGAGAAAGAATGTCACCTCCTAAGAAGGTCTGGTTAATGAAGATGCACAATATACACCAAAGGGGAGGGAAGAGACGCAAATGGGAAAAAAATTTATATGTTTAAATTTTTTTGTCATAAATATGATTTTACTTAATTAATTTGATAGGGTAGGAGACCATGATAACCACATATAATTGATAATTGTTCTAATAAACCTTTTTTTTGAGTAAAACTATTACTATTATATGAAAGTATCTGCTTTTATTACCCAGTCGTAACCACAGCTGAACCAGGAACTAGGATTTAAATCTGGTGCCTGGAACTTATTGAGGAGCAAGCTTATAAAGGAATGTGGTTACAAGCCCAGAGACAGGGAACCAGGCAAGATCACTGGCTCATAATATTGCTCACATGGATGGATCATCAAATTCTCCTACTTGAGGCTAAGTTGTAGTTGTGAAAATGAGATAGAATTTAGGGTAAGATGCATTAAGGCTTAATGGAAGACCTATAATAGCAATTGAAGTAGAAATAAAAGTTCTGAAACTTAACCAAATTTAACTCCTGGTGGCTTTTATCCAAAAGGTATTTGCAGCAAGTTACAGATTTCTTTCTTTCTTTTCTTTTCTTTTTTTTCTTTGGAGATTCACTTTTTATATACCTGAGGTGCTTGAATGCAATAGGTAGTAGACCTATTGGTGAAGGACTCCTTTAGGGCAGCTAGAATGCAATAGGCAGGACTCCTTTAAGGCATGAATATACCAGAAACCATTAAAAGAAGATATGACCTTTTCATTATTGACTTCACTTCTTAATGATCTTAGAAGACTCCAAGTCCTTGGACCTCAGGATCATCTTCATCTAAATCTTTATCTAGGGTCCTGCACCCTCCAGACTCGGGAGAGGGTACTAAAAAGATACACATAAATTTTTTTTTATTGAAGCATATTTGATTTACAATGCTGTGTTAGTTTCAGGTATACAGCAAAGTATTTCAGGTATAATATACAAATAAATTAAAAATAACTATGTATGCATATATATAGATATGTTCTTTCTCAGATTATTTTCCCTTATAGATTATTAAAATTGTTGAGTATAGTTCCCTGTGCCATACAATAGGCCTTTTTGGTTATCTTTTATATATATAATAGTGTTTATATGTTAATCCCGAACTCCTAATTTATCTCCGCCCCTTTCCCCTTCAGTAACTATAACCATTGTTTTAACGAAACAATTTAGCAACCATTCTTTTCTATTTCTCTGGGTCTATTTCTATTTTGTATATAAGTTCATTTATATCATATTTTTTGATCCACATATAAGTGCTATAATATGAGATTTGCCTTCTTTGGCTTACCTAATATAATGATCTCTGGGTTTGTCTATGTTGCTGCAGATGGTATTATTCCATTCCTTTTTTTTCTCTTCTTTTTTAAATTTTTTTATTTTATAATGATTTTTAATTTTTTCCATTATAGCTGGTTTATAGTGTTCTGTCAATTTTCTAATGTACATCAAGGTGACCCGTTACACATACATGTATACATTCTTTTTTCTCACATTATCATGCTACATCATAAGTGACTAGGTATAGTTCCTGTTCCATTCTTTTTTAAGGCTGAGTAATATTTTACTCTGTGTGTGTGTGTATGTGTGTGTGTGTGTGTGTGTGTGTGTGTGTGTATCACATCTTCTTTATCTATTCATCTGTCAATGGACATTTAGGTATTTAGGTTGCTTCCGTGATTTGACTATTGTCAGTAGTGCTTCAGTGAACATTGGGGTGCATGTATCCTTTTGAATTTTGGTTTTCTGTGGATATAGGCCAAGGAGTGGGATTACTGAGTTATATGGTAGCTCTATTTTCAGTTTTTTAGGGAACCTGTTCTCCATAGTGGCTATACCAATTTATATTCCCATCAGTAGTGTAAGAATGTTCCTTTTTCTACACACACTCTCCAGGATTTATTACTTATAGACTTTTTGACAACTGCTATTCTCACCAATGTAAGATAATATCTCAATGTAGCTTTGATTTGCATTTCTGTAATAATTAGTGATACTATGCATATTTTCCTGTACCTGCTGGTTATCTGTATGTCCTTTCTGGAGAAATGTCTATTTAGATGTCTGCCATCTTTAATTGAGTTTATATGCACACACACACACACACACACACACACACACACACATACATATATATACATATTTACACACATACATATATATGCACATACATACATATATACACACATATATGCACATACATACATATATATATGTCATATGAGATGTATATTTTGAAAATAATCCCTCATCAGTCATATCATTTACAAGTATTTTCTCTCATTCTGTAAATTGTCTTTCTCTTTTGTTTATGGTTTCCTTTGCTGTGCAAAAGCTTTTAAGTTTAATTAGATCTTATTTATTTTTGTTTTTATTTCCATCACTCTAGGAAATAGATGCCAAAAGATATGCTGAGATTTATATCAAAGAGTGTTCTACCTACATTTTCCTCTAAAGAGTTTTATAGTATCCAGACTTACATTTTGGTCTTTAATTCATTTTGAGTTTATTTTTGTGTATGGTGTTAAAGAATGTTCTGATTTCATTGTTTTCCATGTAGCTGTCAAATTTTCTTAGCACCACTTATTAAAGAGATTATCTTTTCACCATTGTATATTCTTACCTCATTTTTGTCATAGATTAATTAACCATAGCTGAGTGGGCTTGTTTATAGAGTTTCTATCTTGATCCATTGATCTATATTTCTATTTTTGTGCCAGTAACTTGCTGTTTTGATTATGGTAGCTTTGTAGAATAGTCTGAGGTCAGGAAGCATGATTCTTCAGCTCCATTTTTTTTTTTTTAAGATTGAAAAAAAAAAAAAAAGATTGCTTTGGCCATTCAGGGTCTTTTGTGTCTCCATACAAATTTTTAAAGGTTTTGTTCTAGTCCTGTGAGAAATGGTATTGATAATTTGGTAGAAATTGCATTCAGTCTGTAGATTGCTTTGGGTGGTGTAGTCATTTGGACAATATTCATTCTTCCAATCCAAGGATATGGTATATCTTTCCATCTTATTTTAATGCCATCTTCAGTTTCTTTCATCAGCATCTCAAATGTTTTCAGAGTAAAGATGTTTGCCTCCTTAGGTGGGTTTTTCCTAGGTATTTTATTCTTTTTGATTTCATGGTAAATGGGATCATTTCCTTAGTTTCTCTTTCTGATCTTCTGTTGTTAGTATAGAGAAACGCAAGATATTCTGTTTATTAATTTTGTATCCTGCAACTTTATAGAATTCACAGATGAGCTCAAATAGTTTTCTGGTAGTGTCTTTAGGATTTTCTACATATAGTATCATGCCATCTACAAACAATGACATTTTTACTTCTTTTCCAATTTGGATTTTATTTATTTCATTTTCTTCTCTGATTTCTGTGTCTAGCACTTCCAAAACTATGTTGAATAAAAGTGGCAAGAGTGGACATCCTGTCTTATTCCTGATCTTACAGAAACGCTTTTGGTTTTTCACTATTAAGTATAATGTTAACTGTGGGTTTGTCATTATGGATTTTATTATGTTGAGGTAGGTTCTCTCTGTGCCCACTTTCTGGAGAGTTTTTATTGTAAATTGCTATTTTATCAATTTTTTTCTTTATTGAGATGATCATATAATTTTTATTCTTAAATTTGTTAATGTGTATCAGATGGATTTGTGGGTATTGAACAATTTTTGCTCCCTTGGGATAAATCCTACTTTATCATGGTATATTATCCTTTTAATATAATGTTGAATTCAGTTTGTGAGTATTTTGATGAAGATTATTGCATCTATGTCAATCAATTATGCTGGTCTGTAATTTTCTTTTTTTGTGGTATCTTCGTCTGGTTTTGGTATCAGGGTGATATTGGCCTCAAAAAAGTCATTTAAAAGTCCTCCTTTCGCTGCGATTTTCTGGAATCATTTCAGAAGGACATATGTTAACTTTTCTCTGAATGTTTGTTAGAATTCACCTGTGCAACCCTTTTAAAAATTGTTATACAATAAATATGAATTTTATTTATTGTAGAATATGAAAGTAAGCACTAAAATCAAAAGTAAAATAATAATCACTGATAATTTTACAACAAACAGAAACCCAGAGGTTGATATGTATTTTGTTCAAAATGATATCCAGTTAGTTATATGTTCTGCTAACATAAGCCTAGATACACAAACGTAGTTTCATGTGTTTTGTTAAAATAGATTTCGACATTCTGAAAATGGAGTTTGTTCTAGTGAGAGGCAAAGAACAGGAATATTAATAAAAATAATATGTAAACACAGGGCTAAGATTCTGACAGCATGATTAAATGAACCCATCCTCCTTATTTCTAGTTCTATGTGGTCAGTTATGCCTTATCCAAGAAAAAAAGACGCTCATGTCCTAATTGTTTAACCAAAATGTTATTTAACTTTTGTTTGTCATATAATTTCCTCTAATGGATTTAAAAGAGTTTATATCAAACTTTGGACTAAATACACTGAAGTAGTTTCTTTCACGTCTTTTTAAAAACTGTATGCATTTTTTCAAGTCTTTTTAAAAAGTATATGCATTTTTTCAAGTCTTTTTAAAAAGTATATGCATTTCTTCATATAGCATTTTTTCATGTAAACAGTTTGCCTTTCTTAAATTAATTCCATTTTACTTTACATTGATTTTTGAATATATATATTTAACATATTTATATAAGATGGCAAGTAAACCTTGTTTTGATTTATCTAGAATTTTAGGACTATTTCTATACCAGCAAAGTAAGGACAATATTTTACAATTATATATTCAGTGGTGTGTGGAGAAAAAAAGTAATAAGTAACCAAAATTAGTTTAAAATGTGCCATATATTAATCTGTGATTAAGGGAATAATTATTCCAGTTCTCCAATTAAGAAAGTAGTTATTTGTATGTATTGCAGTTATAAATACCTACAAATGATTTGATTATCCCAGTTGAAAGAAATAAGTAAACTGAATATCTTTTGTTAAGATCTTAGTTGGAGTTCCCATTGTGGCTTAGCAGAAACAAATCTGATTAGTATCCATGAGGACACAGGTTCAATCCCTGGCCTTGCTCAGTGCGTTAAGGATCTGGTGTTGCCCTGAGCGTGGTATAGTTTGCAGACGTGGCTTGGATCTGGCATTGCTGTGGCTGTGGTGTAGGCTGGCAACTGCAGCTCCGAATCGACCCCTAGCCTGGGAACCTCCATAAAAAGACAAAAAAAAAAAAAAAGATCTTAGCTGTGGTATCTTGTTTATAGTCAACATTTGCTCTGCATTAAAGTATGCAAGTGTATTTCTGTATAATCATTTTATTTAAATTTTTTTAATTCGGTTTGATATCTGTTTTGCAAATGGAAAGTAGTGAGGGCAAAATCAAGTCAGTTGGTGAGAAACAGGATTGTAAAACTCTAAGCCAAGTCAGATAGAATGTGCAGCCATAATCAAGTTTAGATAATAATGTTACTAACAAGTTTTTAAATGACTTGTGCTTAATTTTCTTAATAAGAATCAAATTTATTCCTAAATCATACAAATATCACTTCATACGAACTGAAACATGGGTTTCAGGTAAGAAAATGATTCTTTTAGATTCCTGGATTCACTTTTTAATTATTGGGGAAAAATAAGATGCCTAGCATTTACTAAGAACAACAGCAAACATTTTCAAACAGATTTTTATATGATGAGCCCTTCGTAAGTTATTTTTTCTTTCTTTCTTTCTTTCTTTCTTTCTTTCTTTCTTCCTTCCTTCCTTCCTTCCTTCCTTCCTTCCTTTCCTTCCTTCCTTCCTTCCTTCCTTCCTTCCTTCCTTCCTTCCTTCCTTCCTTCCTTCTTTCTTTTTTTCTTTTAGGGTCACACCTCTGGCACATGGTAGTTCCCAGGCTAGGGGTCGAATCAGAGCTGTAGCTGCCCACCTGTGCCATAGCCATAGCAACACCAGATCTGATCTGTGTCTGCAACCTATGCCACAGCTCATGGCAGCACCGGATTGTTAACCCATTGAGTGAGGCCGGGGATCAAACCCGCATCCTCATGGATACTAGTCAGGTTCTTAACCCCCTGATCCACAGCAAAAACGCCCCTAAGTTATTTTCATATGCGTCCGTTTATTTAATCTTCAAATACAACTTTGAGTATGGTGCTATTATTATTCTTAATTTAGAGTAATGAAACTAAGCTACAGAAAAGTCACTTCCTCAAAGATGGAAAGCAGAAGATATGGAACACATGGTTAGAAATCTTCACCAGAGTCCTTTTTCCAACCATGTGTGACACTGCCCCAAGGGAATATCTAACAGGCTTGAGGTGGTAGTACGGTGCATCTATAAGGTGGAATTGCAAAACCCTGCAAAAAACATGATAGGAGTTCCGTGGCTCAGTGGAAATGAATCCGACTACTATCCATGAGGACGCAGGTTTGATCCCTGGCCTCACTTGGTGGATTAAGGATCCGGCTTTGCCCTGAGCTGTAGAGTAGTCTGCATATGTAGTTCAGATCTGGTGTTGCTGTGGCTGTGGCATAGGCCAGCAGATAAGCTCCGATTTGACCCCTGGCCTGGGAACCTCCATATACTGTGTGTACGGCCCTAAAAAGACAAAACATGAAAATTAAAAAAATATGTAAGAAATAAAAACATGATAGAAAAAAGAGCCAACCTCACCATCAAGTCAGAGCTACATCTAATGCTTTACATAGCTTAATGACCATTCACTCTTTTGAAGGCAAGTGTATGGCATACTTACACATTTCCAGGCGAACACCACCTGATTAATAGTTATAGTTAGGTCACTAACTGTCAAAAGAAAAAAATGTATTAACATTCACATTTATAAGAAATGCCTAACATAGCAAAATTTCCACGGAATAATGGCTGTAATTTATTGAGTATTTATTTTATGCCAAGTGCTGCCCCATTACTTTATTTAATACCCATAATAACCCTATGATATAAGAATTATTATTCCTAATATTAATCCTGATTTCCTAATAAGTAGAGGTTCAGAGATGTATAATGACTTGCTCAATTTTCAAAATAAGAATATGATCTAAATATGATTTTTGGAATCATTTTATGCATTACTGTAATATCATATGTAAAGGCCCTTTTTATCTTCTAGATTCACAGTGTAATTACTCAGCCCCCTCATTTCAGTCTAAAGTATGTCAGTTATCTCCTCTATGTCCCCAAACTTCTTGTTTCTGACCAAAAGGATTCTGTAGTATCTATAAGTCATTAAAATATAAAAACTTGAAAAACTGAACTCACAGTAAGTATTTTTCCCTCTTGTATGAAAAGCAAGAATCCAGAGATTAGAAATTGTAACATTTAATACTTGAATTTTCTAATGCAGATAATCTGAGGCATAAGAAAATGACCCTAATTTACATATAGCTCAGATAGTCATAGAGTACTTAGTAGTATTACATTAGTATTTACTGGCATTTTACTCCATTTTCATCACCTCTCTTTGTCTTTCAATGGTAGCTTCAGTTACACTTTCTATCTCTTCTTTGAAATTTCAAAACGATTTAGGTGGATTTTGTAAGCATTTATCTAAGCGGTATGCATATAAAATAGCTGCAGAAATCATTAATTTCAGTACTGCATTCAGACCTTTACTTAACATTTTAAGAATTCTGAAGCAATGATACTATTTTCAGAAATGTCAATGAATCACCCCTGAAATGCCTCCCTTTTCTCTTCCTAAAATTATAATAAAAGGCTAGTTGGTGATGTTTAGTGAATGGAATTAAATGATGACCTGTATCTGTTATGACAAAGAAAAAACTTCCAGAAATAAATTAAATGATATTTTGACTTGTTACACTAAGGGAGAAAAGGATATGGCTCCTTAATCATCTATCTTCCTTGAAGTACATCTAAAGGTCTCTTTGCCATTGGCATCAACCAGCTGAAACATTAAGCTCATTTGACTCCTTTGGTGGAAATATCCAGTTTAGCCTAAGACAGTGAAGGTAAAAACAGCAAATGATTTAAGAGCTCTAATGCAATGGTTAATAGCTCTGCGAAAGTAACACATTTTAAGTTCCCAATACATGCTCCCTGTTTCATTCATTTTAATTATTCCACATTTTAGGTATGGTTCTTTCCATCCAACTTCCATGTTGTTTTACAGTTAATTTCTGTTCATAATCATAGTATTTTATCAAACTAAAATGAAGAGGAAGAAAGAAGCCATTCTCTGAAGTCACGTATTTTCCCTGATGATTGTAGCATTATTCCCTTAAGGATATTTTGTGTACTTTTTCCATTTTGGTTACAGTTGTCTTCAGAGACAGGATTTCTGTCACTTTCCCTGAAAGATCATTTGTCCCATTATTAAATTCATGGATTTTGTGATTTTTTTTCTTTTATGCACAAAGCGTACATTCCATTTTCTTAATTTTATCTAAATTTCACTAGATAAGAGGCCTCATAATGGCCTAAGTAATTGCTCTTCACTTTCTAACTGCATTCTCTACCTAAGATAGTGATATAAAATGGTCAAAGCATAATTTTATCTATACCACATAATAATAAATTGATTTTTCTCCTATTGTGAAAAACGGAATTATGTCTTAAGGTATTTCTGAAGAAAAGATATCTTCTGATACCTCTGAGAAAAAAAAAATAAATGAAATGTTTTCCTAAATAATTTTAGTCTTCTAAAATTTCAGTATTAATAGTTAGTAAAACATTCACTTGGTATAAAATTCATAAGGTACTAGAAGTTATATAATTAAAGGAAAAATCTGTCACCCTACCACTTTTTCCCCAAACAACTCATTACCCAACCAGTTACTCCATTCTAAAGATATTTTTCTTGTTATCTAAACAAGCAAAACAAATGCATATGTAAACATAATAAATGTATAGTGAATAGAATACAAGTGGTAGCATACAATAAAAATTACTTACAATTTGATTATTCCACTTAATATATTTATCTTTTCCTAATATTAGTAATAGAGCTATCTCATTCTTTATATGTCTAGTACCAAACTTGTAGCATTTGAACGAGCTGATTTTGAACTAATTTGAAAGAACTAACAGTATTTTCAGGGTGTCAAGGATGACTCCAAGTTTTTTGGTTTGAAACCTGGAAGGATAGAGTTCTGTTAACATAGATGGAGAGGACTGTAAATAATCCAAGATTTCTGTGAAATGATTAGGAGACTAGTTTTAACATGTTGATTTTGAGATACATTTGCATTATATGTGTATACAATCATATATTTTAATATATATGGAACTTTACAACTATTTTTACTTTAATAAGACTTTTCAATCATAATATGTGTCAAATTATATCAAACTTTGGTTCTAAAACTATGGAAAAACTCATATGAATTCTTGGTCTTTCAAAACAGCTCCCGATAACCTGACCAGAAATCTGGTTATCAGTTCCATGTAATCAGCATCCTGATTGTCTAGTAATTAAATAGAATGTTTTAACGTTATCTTTTTTCCTAAAATTTTCGTACTGAAGTTTAATATGTATTTATCTATCTGTATATAATATACTTATGTGCGTGTGTGTGTATGTGTGTGTGTGTGTGTGTGTGTATGTTACTGTATATATTCAGGAAAATCTGTAAAATCTGTAAATGTTTAAGTAGGCTATCATGTTGTACAATTCCAGAATCATCATTCCCACTCTCTTCTCTGTAAATGGTGCCTCCTGGAGTATAACATAGAGGTCCTGATTTTATATTTGTTTTTTTTTTCCTGTAAATCTACATGAGAGTTCAAAAGTATTTCACATGTAAATACCAAGGAACAATAACTTCATCATTAAAAAGTAACCTAAAGATTAGTGTATGCCTCCCCAAACTATCTTTTGCCTATTAGGCACAGAAATTCTAAGCAGATGCATTGTTTCTGAAAACTTCTGATAGAATTGCTTGTGTCACTTCTTTTGCCCAAAGTTACTGCTGCTTTAGTACCTCATACAAACTAAACACTTTCAGAGTGGTTCTTCATTTTTTCATCCTTTCTTGCCCCAGTATGTGTGGTTGCTGTTGCTGCTGCTACTTCAAACACTGTCAAGGTCTTCTCTCAGTATTGGCCTGCTGCTGAAGATTGGCTCCTCTCAGACACGCACTCAACTCAGCCAAATAAGACTTGAAGGGGAGTTCCCCTTGTGGCTCAGTGGGTTAAGAACTCGACTAGTATCCATGAGTATGCGGGATTGATCCCTGGCCTCACTCAGTGGGTTAAAGATTTGGTGTTGCTGTAAGCTGCAGGTCCAGATGTAGCCCAAATGTGGCATTGCTGTGGCTGTGGCATAGGCTAGAAGCTGCAGCTGTGATTCGTCTCCTAGCCTGGGAACTTCCATATGCTGCAGGTGAGGCTCTAAAAAGCAAAAAAAGCAAAAAAAAAGGCTCGAAAGTGAGACATATGTGGAACTAGAACTGAATCAGAATCAACAGCCATTGGTTAGTTTGCTCAGCCTGTCTCATCTGTACAAGGTTATTTGGGGGCAAATTTGAAATTTCTCTGATTTGCAAAATAAAAATGCAAACTTTTTTGTTATAAATTTATCCTAGTAAATAATTCTGTATGCAGAATTTGTGGGCTATTAAACATTTCTTTTTTTTTTCCTTTTATGGCCACACCTGTGGCATATGGAAGTCCCTGGGCTAGGGGTCGAATTAGAGCTGCAGCTGCTGCCCCAGTTGCTGACACCACCACAGCCACAGCAACACCAGATCTGAGTGGCACCTGTGACCTACATCGCAAGTAATGGCAACTCTGATGCTTAACCTACTGAGTGAGGCCAGGGATGGAACCTAAATCTTCATGGATACGAGGTGGGTTCTTAACCCACTGAGCCACAACGGGAACTCTTATTAAACATTTCAATTTGGGTGGAAGGATAAAAAGCCAAATAGATTAAACCAAAACTCTCTTGAATCCCTGTCAACATACATCCAGCAGGCTGATGCCCAGTTGGAAATTGAAGAAGGGGTAACAAATGGAGAGATGGAAAGGAAACTGCAAGGGGAAGGAGAAGAAAAAGAAAGGAGACTTCCTGAATTTCAAGACAGAATTCTTGAAAGAATATTCTGTTCTGCTATGAAATGTACTTTTTCTCTGTTCGTCAGCATTACACAGCGAATCTGAGCATTAACATTGACTTTTGGATTTCTTCTTTTTGGCATAAACAGACTAGACAGTTGTTATTGACTATAGGTATTAAGTTATGTCTTAATGCTTTATTTCCCAAATTACCTTTAAGAACAAAGCCTACATTGGGATTGTTCTGTCTTTAGTTTTTTATTAGATCCATAAAGAAATAATTGATAGAGTAACAGTGACACAATGTATTTTTTAAATGATTTAGTGCTTTCCAGATCATTATTTTCAGTGATTCTCAGACACATAATAAAAACACATTGGATTTACTTTTTTGTTTTTATTTTATTGTTGTTGTTCATCAAATTTCAACATAATGGCATAAATATCGAAAGCTCTATTATAGATTCTACTTAGAGAATTTTTTCTAGTTTTAAATATATATTGAATAATTTGCTTACTATGGTGTCCTTTTGATCAGTTTTCTAGCCTTCTGTCAGAGGAGTCATATTTGACTGTTCCATGATTAACCATGACATAGCATAGTCACCTAACATGATATCCAAAAAAAAAGTGAGGAGTCAAAGACCTAGGGCAATGCAGAATAGAGCCATTTTTTTCTGTCTATGGATGCTCAAGCATAATTCATAACTTCATGGTGTGGCCCTTTGCTGATTAGGTGCAGTTAGCAGAGTGAAATGTGTTTCAGCTTTTTATTCTAAGTTAGCCCTACTGATGATGAATACAAAACCCAGACATGGCTCCATTAGGCTTAAAGCACTTTTTTTTTTCTCTCTCTAGGCTGTGATCTTCACGAATCACAGTCTTCACTGTTTGTGCTGTCAACATTTTAGGCTAGAACTACAGATAAATTGTCTTCCTTGCATAGTGACACTGAACCCAAATATTTCATTCAGGGCTTTGGGACTCATTTTAAGCTTCAGTTCCTTATGAAGCTTACATTTTTTTTCCCCACCACTTTCAACACTCAGTTTTGTTGGGGGCCTCAGCACCTTGCCCACATCACTTTCTTTTTCATTACCTTATTCATATTTAAATGTTGTCCCATTAAACACTATGTCACTTGGTGTGAAGGCCTATACCAGCACCATGGAAGGCACATATTAGGAATTCAATACATGAGTTGAATAAATGATGACATCAGCAAATGGTCATTGGTCTGGCCACATGATCTCCCAGCATTCTTTCCTTTGTGTCCTAGATAGTATGTACTTTCTTCACTAAGACCACTCAGAATTCTTTTTTTCCTTCCTTCTTTATGGATATGCTTTTGTAAAAGAAAAAGATGAGAAGTAGGTCAGAAACAGTGCAGAAGAAGAAAAAGAAAGGAACAGAATTGGAAAAAATAAAGGCAAAGGAAAACATTTATATTCAAGAGAAAGAAATATATTCTTAATTACTAGAAATAAGAACATAATATCTAGTTGGAAAATTAAACAGGCAATGCAGATTTCTGAAAGTGGGGGAAGGATAGATGCAATAAGTTTATCTTTTCAAAAGTAATTTCACCAACATGAGGTAGAAGAAAGAGCCCGAGCTTTTTAGAGTCAATCAAATGTGGATTTGAAATCTGTCTTCCATACAATCCAGATTTATGACCCTGGGGAAGTCGTAGCTTCTCTAGTCTCAGAGTCCTTATTTGTTAAATGGAAATAATGATGGGTACCCTGCAGGGTAAATTCTTGTTAGGATTAAAAGAGATAAAGCTGGAAAGTGCCTGGTACACAGAATTTCAGCATGTTATTTTCTCTATTTTTCTGCAAATCCTCTTCATTAAAAGATGGTATGTATCAATAAGCAGGTGACTACAGAATTCTGTACCTCAGTTTTGTGTTAGTGAGGCCCTGAAGGCTCAAAGATAGGCTGAGTGTATAGAGTAGAAGCAGATTTTCAGGAATAGCTAATCTAGCTGAGATAAATAATCAGTATTTGATCAAAGGTGGTCACCTATGATGAAACTGATTATGCTGTTTATTAGGTTGAGCTTTATGTCCTGTAAGTCTGTCTTGTTCTTTTTAACTGGCTTCTGTATTGCCTGTCTCCAGGAACTTTAAAAAATAAAACAGTTTTTCTGTACTGAAAAATAGCTGTGAAAACAAAGATTTTTTTATTTAAAAAAATTGCTTTCTTAGGATAGTTATATAACAGTACTCGTATAACATAATGCTGAATGAAGTACTGGAAGAAAACAGAAACAAACCTGTAATTCGTTAATCTTACTTTCAACATTCAAAATAAATTGTGAAGAATTTTGTTAGGTGTACAAACTTCATAAATGCTTTATCCTCCTACTAAAGATTACTTAAATTCCACTCAGAGAGTGGACTTACCTTCTTAAAAATTTTTTTTAACGCTTTATAGGTTCTCATGCTTTCTTGGGTGCATGGAAGAAAGATGAACACTGAAGAACAGTCTTTTCTGTGACTGATAATAATTATATAATTATGGTCTGCCACTACAGATATTTACCAGGTGCTTCCTGTGCACATGACCTTGAGGTTCCAGAGATACAAGTCAGGGAAGGGTGGGCAGCACACAACCTCTTTCCAAAGAGTCCGTGGGGAATTTACTGCTATTTTTTATACCAAGGTGTCTGGATTATGCCTGTTCCAACATCAGAAACTTCCAAACACAGCACTGTGTAATAAGCTTAGTGATCTCTAAGAAATATTTGCCAGAAAGAAAAACTGAGGATCATGATTTCAAAGTGACTCAAACAGAGCTTTTTACTACAAAGGGTCTTTTCAGTTAGAATGCTGGAAATCAGACAATGAGCTAAGATGTAAGGTAACGGGGATGGACAAGTTGGGGCTACCTACGGTTTGATTTAATTTGGCTCCTTGAAGAAACCTGGGGTGCAGAAGATATTAGTTGCTTGTATTTTCTCTCTTGTTTTGGTTTTGAGTGTCTTTATATATAGTTATTCCTTCAAGTCTACCATGAAGCAGCTATTAGTTTTCAAAAGATTTTGTTTCCAAGAGGTAGTCTTTTACCTTTCCCACAACAAGAAAATAAAATTACTAAAAACCACAAGCTTGGGCCTGTTTCTAATCATGGGGAGATTAAATGAAGGGATCACTTGACAGTCTCTGGATGGTGGAAACATCAACTAATGACCTTTATTACTAAGACGTAGGCCCTCAGGCAATGAGCCTAGACAACACTGATTAAGAGAGAAGCCTGCTGCTTTTTACAGCTATATAAAATAGAAGGAGTCTTTGTGTTAATAGAGAAGGGATAGGGCAGAGAAAAAAATGTAAAAAATGAGGGCTTTTTATAAAAAATAGGGCTTTTTTCTTCCTTTGTGCTACGTGTTAGAAAATTAATAAATGTGAAGGCTCAGGAATAACTTTGAATTAATGTGGGGGACTAAGTATCTGGAATGGACAAATTAAAAAAAAAATTACCCACCAAATTCTGTGAGCTTGGCCTTTACATGCTCCAGAAAGTGTGTTATTATCTAAAGGCAGCTACATCAAGCACCAGAGACTTAGTCCTGGCTAACTTCCCACCTGACTTCAGTAGTTAGTTTGGCCATTAGTATAATAATAGTCCCCAGGGGTCTCTCCTGTTAAGTACTCATTCTGTTCTCCTGAAGTGGCACCAGGGGACTGCTCTACTGCCTCTCTTGGCAGGGTGTTTTTCACACAGGCGCCACCCACTGCTTGAAACACTTCCTTGAGATTAATGTCCAAACTTTTTTAACCACTGTTAGTCTATTTGTCTCTGTCCAGGCTCATTCATATCCCTTTTTCATTAAAAAAAAAAAAAAAAAAGACTTTACTACTTCAATCCACATTGGATTCAACTATTCATAGAAAATTCCCTTATTAAAAATAATTTGCAGTAGAAAGATTTTGGAAAAGCATAAAAGCAGATTATATAAAATTAAAATCACCCACAATGCAGACACCCCCTAGAAATATTAACTTTAATAATTGGTTACTTTAATACTCTTTCTAAAAAAATTGAGTTCACAGAGTATGTAGAATTTATGTTCTACTCTTTATGTTTAGCAGTGTGGTATATTTTCAGTGAGGATTTTCCCGTGATATTGGAAATACAATTTCTTATTGACAGTCCAATGCTGGGCACACAGAATGTAATATTCCAAGAGATACTCAAGCTGAAAATAATCAGGTTGAACAACTAGTTATTTTAAAACTAATTAGAACATGATTAATAGCTCATTGTTAAATTCTGCCTCCTGATTAATATGAACTGGCTATATGAACTGATAAATCTTCATTTCCTAGATTCTGAGTAAAATTATTATTTCAATTAACTTATCACTTATTAAAATGTTCTCCATATGAAGAGTAAGATATAGCATTAGATCATTGTTACAGAAAAGAATAATTAACTCTATGTGACCATTTTTTGGAGTGTATTATATTTGAAAGTTTAAAATGACTAAAATGGCTTTTCTGCTCCTTTGTAAAGATGTAGTTGAGTTCGGTAGTCATATCGTTGCATCTATCTCATCTATTCAACAAATATTTAGTACCAGAGACTATGCTAGGTGTTGCCAATACTGCAGAAAACTGCATAGAAAAGAGTTGTTCAATCATGCAGTCATGAACCTTACATTCTAATAAGGGGGGAAAATAAAATATAGAAATCAGGGAAGAGGAGTTCCTGTTGTGGCTTAGCAGGTTAAGAATCTGACTAGTATCTGACTGAATGTGGGCTCAATTCCTTTCCTCACTCACTGGGTTAAGCACCCTGCATTGTCATGAACTGCGATGTAGGTAATAGACACAGCTCAGATCCCACGTTGCTGTAGCTGTGGTGTAGACATACAACTCCAGTTTGACTCCTAGCCTAGGAACCTCTATATGCCATAGTTATAACCCTAAAACAAAGCAAAACAAAACAAAAAAGAAAGAAAAAAGTAAGGAAGAGAAAATCATGTACTAGACAGCTTTGTGAGAGGGTTGAGACCTCTCTTATCAGAGTCCTCACTGAGGAGGACATTGAAGTTGAGACCAAATTATGACAGTGTGAAGAGATGTGGGGAACGAATATGGTCAGAAGGAAGCACGTAGGTGAGGTCCTGAGACAACAAAAGTCCTGCTTTCCTTGGGGAACAGAGAAGAGGACAGTTGGTAGGGACAGTGAATGAAGTAAGAGGGGTGTTGACATGGTGTTGGAGAGTGGATAGAGCCAGATTTATGCCATGACTTATGGGTTATGGTAAGTGTTGAGATGGGAGTTGAAAACACCACAAGATTCTTATTCCTCTTGGTTCTGCAGAAAGATAAGAGTTTTCATTACTCAGGAGGGAAACAAAATTTGAGGACCCTTATCCCTTATCTAAGAGGGGAAATCGAGATGTAAGACTCAGCCCCATAAGCATCTCCATTGTCGCTTAAAGGCTCTCAGGATGAGAGTGATTCTCTCCATACCCTGTTCTCCATGAGGAGAGTCAGGGCTCAGGCCTGCTTTCTAGAGACAGATCCTTGTGTGCATCTTTCTGTAAGGGGGCGATTGTTGATATTTGCATCTCTGCAAAATCAAACATGCCCTTGAGTGAATGACCCAAGGTCTAACTGGGTCATAAATACATCTGTTTTTGCCATATTATTCACAAATAAAACAGCAAGCATTTAGGGAAACTTCTGTATTACTTAACTGAACTCATTGAATCCTCACAACAGTCCTCAAGTTGAGCATGATTATCTTTTCTGTTTTATAGATATGGATACAAAGATGTTAAGTGACTAAGCCTATTTCAGATACACATCTAGTAAGTAGCAGAGCTGGGATTTGAACCCCTGTTGTCTGGTTCCAAAGTTTATGTTCTTAATCACATGCTCTTCTACTCCACTGTATGTTTGCAATATCTGTATTATTGCTACCTCTTGGCATTCACACTTTTTACCTTATGTGCAGAGAGACCTATTTCTTCTCTTCAAGCAATATGACAAGGCAAAAGACTGGGGAGTCACTTCTAAGACTGTAGTTTCTCTCTTGTTAGGAAACGTTATTGACTCTCTCCCTTCCTAGTTTGGATGAAGTGAGCCGGCCCTTGGAAATGCACCCATGTCAAGGAACTGAGAAAGGCCTCTGGCTAATAGTCATCAAGAGCCTGAGGTCTCAGCCTGTTAATACCAAAGAACTAAGTCTTATCAACCACCATTTGAACATGAAAGTGGGCCCTTTCTTACCTAAGTTGTAGATGTATCACTTTCTCTTGTCAACATCGTGGTTTGTCAACCCTGTGGTTTCAGCTTTGTGAGAAGCTCTGAAACAGTGTCCATTAGCTATGTCTGGATTCCCCAAATACAGAAACTGTGAGATAATAAATATGTGAATTTTGTAGCCAGTAAGTTCATGGTAATTTTTAATACAGCAATAAAGAGCTAATATAAATAGGAACAGGATGTGGATGTTGGGTACAGTGCCACTATAATAGGGACTGTTTGGCACCAGTATGCTTTTCCCTACTTATCTCCTGTCTCTGGTTCAGGCTCTGATACTCCCACAGCCTGGGTCTTGTCTCTGGAGCTGAGTATATTATGCCCTTTCTAGAGCTATGACCTTTTCCTTCTCCAAGGAGAAGTCAAGAAGGTTAGGCTGCCTTTCTGAAATCACAGGGGCCCACAATGGTGTGACCCCACCCCCTGATTAGGTGCAATGGCATGGCATTGTCATCTTCTGTTCTTCACTGGGCCACCTCTCCTAGGACTGACTACTGGAAGCAATTACTTCTTTCACATTGACTCACCCACAGCACACAGTCATAAAAAGTGTAAATGCACAACTGTTGGTCTAATTGTGCTGTTCTGCTTAGAGAAAAAAAAGGTAGCATAAGAAAATCAATTATTCTAGTAGTCAAGTACCTATGACCAGTGTGAAGTTGTTATTCATATCAGAGGCCCTATAGTTTATAAACCAATTTACATTTGCTTTCTTACCTTTATTCACTGGCTCAGTGAGTGCTTATCGAATGAGCACAATAATTGAAAGCGTCAGTTGGTTGATTTATTTTATGGTAGGCATGTCTGAAAAGTGACAAGCACCAGAAACAAAAAACACAGAAGAAAATGGTAAGGTTAGAGAGAGAAAACAAAATAAAACAAAACAAAAAACCTACTTTTTTTCTTTAACTAAAAATAAAATTTGCTCTAACATTTGAATGACAGCTAAAGCAAACTGACACTAACTCCACATGCTCCTATCCCCTATTTTATCCTTTAACAGGTCTAGAGTCAGAGGATCTTTCATAAATGCCATGGCTAACTTTGCATATGCACAATTCTTAAAATTACTCCATTTACTAGATAGAGTCCCACTGGTCAAGACAATCTATTTAGTTGGTGACTTAAGATGAAATTCTCTTACTTTAAAAAATGTCATATAGGGCAGCATGCTATCAAATGCTTGAAGACAATCACCTCCCCCAAATTGTGCTGTCTTCTTTCACACAGGTTTTGTTGTTGTTATTGACTTTGGCTTAACATTTACGTAAAATTAGATGAAGAACACGGTACAGAATATGTCATAGGACAATTCCTCAGCTGAAATAAGGCCTTATATAAAGTTCATAAATTTTTGAAAGAAGAGGAAGTATGATCAGTCCAAAATCTTGCCCTCCAAATGACACAAAATATTCCTTAATGTAATATGCTATAAATTAAGAGGAGAATAATGGTTTTAAATGGTGAGAACTAATTCGATATATAAGCTCCAAGTGGCCGCTAGAATTTTAAAATAAAGTACTAAAATCACCTACAGTACATCATTGAGAAAAGTATATATTGTCAGTGTGGTATTATATACACTAAACTTAGCATTTTATTTTATTTTTATTTTTATTTTTTTGTCTCTTTAGGGCCATACCCGTGGCATATGGAGGTGCCCAGGCTAGGGGTGGAATTAGACCTATAGCTATTGGCCTAGACCACAGCCATAGCAATGTGGGGTCCTGGCTACATCTCTGACCTACACCACAGTTCAGGACAATGCCAGATCCTTAACACACTGAGCAAGGCCAGGGATTGAACCTGCATCTTAATGGATATTAGATTCGTTTTCACTGAGCCACAACGGTAACTCCTTAACTTAGCGTTTTAAACAGCTTCATTCATATAAGGATATGAAAAAAGTCAACATTCTCAGCACTAAAAATGTCCAGTTTGCCTTGTTAATCAACATTTCATTTGTGTACTGGATTACTTTTTTCCCCCAATAGACCTGCTTCTTCTTTTATTTTTTTTCTTTGTGGAATATACCACTATATACCAAAAATTTAGGAGTTCCCGTCGTGGCTCAGTGGTTAACGAATCCGACTAGGAACCGTGAGGTTGCGGGTTCGATCCCTGGCCTCGCTCAGTGGGTTAAGGATCCGGCGTTGCCGTGAGCTGTGGTGTAGGTTGCAGACGCGGCTCGGATCCCGCGTTGCTGTGGCTGTGGCGAAGGCCGGCGGCTCCAGCTCCTGTTAGACCCCTAGCCTGGGAACCTCCATATGCCGCGGGTGCGGCTCTAGATAAAGGCAAAAAGACAAAAAAAAAAAAAAAAAAAAAATTGTTCATTCAAAGATTAATGTTGAAATAACAAATAATATTCTGATATGTTATTCCATTTTTATAGCTTTGTTTATTATATGTTTGATTTTTATTTAATTAAAAAATCGAGGTGATCATAATGTATATAAATATATGAAAAAGCGTATTTGATGTATTAGTCACTGTGATTATTTTTCTTGGATAGTCCCACATTTTACTTTGCTGTATTCCCACATGTCAAGCTGCTAAACCTTTTGCTACTCAGTACTTCATGGGAGTGATGAAAGAAGGCAGAACCGTCGTGGTACAGCAGAAACGAATCCAACTAGGAACCGTGAGGTTGTGGGTTCAATCCCTGGCCTCGCTCAGTGGGTTAAGGACCGGCATTGCCGTGAGCTGTGGTGTAGTTTGCAGACATGACTCAGATCTGGTGTGGCTGTGGCTATGGCCGGCAGCTACAGCTCTGTTTAGACCCCTTGCCTGGGAAACTCCGTATACCGCAGTGCGGCCCTAAAAAGCCAAAAAAAAAAAAAAATGAAGGCAGAAAAGAGATTTGTCCTACCTACTGTCTTCCAAGGGACTTGTTCCCTCAATAAATGGAGAAATAGTATGTATACAGTAAATATTTAAGAAGCGGTAGATTGGTTGATTGAAGAGGAAAATCTCCACACTCACTCAAATCGAAAATTTTTCTTTGGAAAGAGGCAAGCAAGAGATGAGACATGATGAGGACAGGATACTGAAATGGGAGAATCCCTCCCAAACAAAGAGATTCTGAGCCTTACTTCCCAGACAGCACCACGGAATTAGGGGGAAAAGGCAAACTCTTAGCCCTCCAGGGGTTTCTTTGCCTTGCCTTTCCATGGATATAGCAGCATAATTCTTATGCCTGTGGATGTGGCATAGGAGTATAGGAACTGCAAGAAGAAAAAGTTAATAGAGATATCTACCTGGCAGCGTACATGGATTGACAAGTGGGCCCAGAGAAACAATGGATCTTATTCACACCGGAAGAGGACTTTAAGGATCCAAGGAGTCTCCCCAATGCCTTGTCCTATGTAAGATATCCCAAAACTTATTATGACCTTAGGAAAAGAGAAGGGATTGGTTATATCTTAAAATTATGTTTCTGCCAAGTTGGCAGAAATTTAATTGAGTTATAGAAAATAAGCTAACTTAGCAAACAGAGATTCCTACCTGTGACATAAATTTGAGCATCTATTCCCGGGCAACTAATTGACATTTATAGTTAATTCTTTTTCCAGATTTAATATCAATACCCTTCACTGAATGCTGCATCAGTCACTTAGGTGACTGAATTAGCCATTCATACACTATGATTGGCAGATTTTCAATCAGGTAACTTTTACCAATTAAATATAAATGCATATGCTTCACTGCCTGTTATGTTTACTGGTATGCAACTTCAATTAATTCTTGACTTGATTTCAAATTCATCATATTCTAAGGAATTCAGTGTGTGATTTTATAAGAAAAATCTTTAGAAATTTTCACCATCCTCTCTGGGTGACTGAGAATAACTGATTTACCCTTTCACAGGAAACTTACTGCTTTCTATCTTACGTTATAAAAAGATCTGCTTTGGTCTTCTTGTTTTCGTCTTGCCCTATAAGCTTCTGGAGGGTCTGTTTTTTTTGTGTGTGTTAAACATTTTTAAATCTCCTATGAAAAAGTAGTAGAGGCGCTTAGTGAACACTTACTGAATGAATGAAAAAGGAGTAAGTCATAACTATATTCTATGAAGCCAAAGTCACTAGTGCATGTTAGAACCAAAACACATTGGGTTAGAAAGGACATATGCCTGTAGTCAAGGAAGATGTTGATATAAAAACTAATTATTTCTTAAACAATATTTCAAGTATAGGTATTTTTAATAACAAAATGTCCTCTTGAAAGTGACCTATGTGCTATGTGTAATATTTAATGACATTTGTGGGGCTTTTGGGGAGTTACATATATCACTTTGGAACAACCGTCGACCAGATAGTGCAGTAAGTTAGATAGCCTTCCCCGAGAGATGTTTTCTCTTTGTGTACATGGGAGTCTCAGTGATGTTCTCTTACAGATTGTCTTATACCATGAGGTAAAGTACTGCGTTTGGTACCAGCTGCAAGCTCCACATGGTTTTCTCCTTTACTTTCAGAAAAAAAAACACTGAAATAGACACATCTGAACATGATAAATGCAGGGATCACTGTAGCAGAGTCCGTGCTCTGTAGGAAAGGATGCAGACAGTCCGTCAGATGGAGTTTAAAAGGGCATTCTGGCCGCCTAAGCAATCTGAAAACCATCAAAAGTGATAAATCTAGCGATATTCCCAGGTCATGTTCCAACTTCACAGTTTGAGTATAACCAAAGTTCAATTTGTGATCCAATTTCTCTCTTACACGCTTTCGAAATACAGTTTCCTTCTTGACGATATCACTTTGTGTTAGGTGGGGTTTTCCACTTACCCACTTAGGCCAAGCATTGAACTCTTAGTTCTTTTATTATTCATTGCCCAAAATGAAATAGTCTTGATGTTGTACACAATCTAAATGTTCAGTGTTTTCTTGTTACAGTTCTTCCCAATATTTATCTTTCAAGTGTGCATGTGCACTCTGCCACTCATATATATTGACATTGTCTGCCTTGAATTATTTCTGCCAGATGTCCCAACTAAACTGATGAAACATGACAAATGAAAAATATGATTTGTTTTGTATCATTAATACCTGACAACAGATTGCTATGTCCTAAAAAATTAATTTATTGACTCTTTTCATATTTTCTTCAGTATCTACTTTGTCCTGAGCACTGTGATAGGCACTAGAAATACATCTGATGAGGTTACTCCTCCAGATTCCTGAATGGAAAAGTGCTCACTAATGACTCAGAATGAGGACCTCAGAGTGGTGGTGATGAGGGTCTTCTGAGTTAATGGCAGCAAGTTAGGGGTGCCTGACTGACCCCACCTCATGTTTTCACTGAAACACTACACAGAATAAAAGGTGATATGAAAGATTTAACAGCACTGGAGCGTTTTTTTTTTTTTTTAAGCTGGCAACTATCAATAGAATGTCCACTAACCAAAGTTCTAATGAAGCCTTGAGGCAAAACAGCAAGTGCGTACAAAGAAAAACCACAGTGTATTTCCATTCACTCACCAGTGCTGCAATCACTCACCCTACCACAAACCCAGAATTTTTTGTGGCCATGGGGAAGTAAGTCACCCCCTTTATAACACCAAGCCTGGTTTATAGAGCATTCAGAGCTGACTTAACCTTTATCCCCACCCCACACATCTCTTGCTACAATAATTCTTCCTTACTTCAGTTTCTAGAAATGTACTGTATTTGAAGGAGGAAAAAAGATATACATTAGTGCTACATGTCTGGTAATAGCTGTCAGGGACTCTGCCTTGCTGAGGCAAATGAACAGTGTAGCTCACCTTTTATTCTCCTGTGAAGAGAAGCTCCATACAGCCTTTCGGATTGTTCATAAGTAGGTCACTTTTGTACAAAATTAGCAGTTCTATTGCGCTTCTTTTTAAACATTGTAAACACTGAGACAAGTAAACACAAAATCTTGAGAATTATAGGTCAAAATATTAATACCAATGTCTCTTTTTCCTATGTCTTTATTTTTTCAAATTTTCTAAAATACACTTGTTTTGTTCTTGAGTCTTGAAAAACTAAATGCTCTCCAAAATAATGCCGAGAACCAATTTAAACTAGGTCAGTCTTTTGTTTTCAACAGATACTAGGACAGCTGGGATCTTACTCTATTGGATTTCATTCAAAGATGATGTAGGATATTGTGTTCTGCACAGGAATTGCCATATGAGTCAACAGACTTTGTGACCTTGGTCAGACTTTAACTAGATAGGCTGGCTATACCAGGTGCTAGAAATATCTCCTTCTGAGTGAAATAGGAAATAAATCAAGCAATTCACAAGAACACAGTAACTATTAGAGTAATCCTCAAGATGCTGAGAGTACATTTTGCAGAATTTCTTTTCTATCCAGAACTGTAGAGAACAGAATAATTTTTAATGCTGTCAATGATACACTGTGATAGGTTTAATTTCAAGTTTTAATTCAAGGTTTATATAAAATGGGAAAAATAAACTGAAGCATTCAGGTTGGCTTGGTGTAAGGGTTAAATGGATTTATATTTATCTTATAAGCAAAAGTAACAGAATAAAAAATAAAGACAAAGGCAACTACGATAATAATGAGAGAATACTAACAAAACTTTGGGTGATTAGGTGAAAAAAAGCCCCGTTTTATTTGTTTCAAAATTGTCCCAACTTTTTGTTTTTGGCATTATAAGTAATCTGAGCATACTCAATTTTTTACTTTTTTGTTATTAATTGACATTCCACAGTAGATTGAACATAATTGGCAACATACCCTACTTCCTTAATACTTGCTTCAGATATTATCTTTTTTCTTCTGGGTGAGATAAACTCGCTCATTCACTTTGAATCTTGAGCTATTCAATTCTTGGAAATTAAAAACCAGCCCCATATTCTGAAAGTGTGGTGAAGCAAGACCTTGTCGTGGAGGGGGAAAAAAATTTAAATTCTGTGTTCAGTGGGTTTGTCAATGGATTGCATCTCTTTCTCTGGAACAAAAAAGGAAATATAACCTTTTGTATTAATATAACCTTTTATATTAATTTGCTCCTAGAGAGTGAGCAAACAAAATCGTTGAACTTTACAAAACCCTATTGTTTTGCAAGTCTTACTGACACCTGGTGGCTGAATCACGATAACCAAAGATGAGCTGTTTTTTTTTTTTTTTTTTGCAGTAAAACTTAAACCAGGATTTGCAACACTCTTGACACTGAGGGAGTGCTAAACACTTAATTCCAACCTAAGCAGAGGAAGAAATTCAGAATTGAAGCAAAACCTTGCAACTTATTCATGTTCAAAGACACTCATGGGTATTCATTTTCAAGTTTTCACACCTGTTTTGAAGAACTCAGTTCATCTGCTTTAATTTTCTATGTGGAGAAAACCTTCTGAGAATTTGGAGGCTGAAGCAAAATCACCAAAAGTCTTACCGATATTAAATCAATTTTGGCTGATTTTCTCTACATAAAAATGCTCTTAATAGAAGTGCCAACATTAAAAAAAATCAGCATTATGTGGCAGGTGTACATTTTTTCATAATGTCATTTTCTTTCTTCAGATAACAGGCAGCATAAAAATAATACAAATTCACAGCCCAGAGAAGCTCTACGCATTGAATTATTGAGAGACTCAGGCCTTCCTACAGTTAAAATTTTAATTCTCAAAATTTACAGTGCTAAAAAATCCAAGTATTCTTATTTTAAAATGCACACCAACAGGACACCACTCAGAGGATCTGGTTCAGATTCAGTAGATTTTGGGGGAGATTGTGAATATGTCCTTTTATCCTATCATTGGACTTATTTTTACAGTCCTCACAGAATCCATCTCGTAGTCATTAATTTCTTCTGGTCCTTCTCTGATTCTCAGTATCCTGATTGCCTCTGTTACCCTCCACTTCTCTGTCTCCCCCCACATACATTTCTACTTCTTCCTATGACATCATTCTGATATTCCCTTAATGAACAAACCTCTGCAGCCTCAGTCGTGTTGAGCCAGCGTGATTCAGAAAAGCCTAATCCCATGCTTATTGAAGGTTGAGCATGTGAGCCAGGCCTGCACAAGGAGGGTATTATATTTCCCAGGTCATAGTGAGTAAGTGGTTCAAGGATAGTATATAACCTGGATTTAAAGGAGCCTTTATTATGGGAATTATTAGGAAAGAAGTACTACCTTCTTGGGGGCCATTTGGCTGGTGGAATATGATCTTGGAGGTGCTGTTGGCAGTCTGGGTCACTTCATGTGAAAAATAAAATCACACACGTAAAAATCAACAGCTAAGAGATGTTGAAACAGCTTTTTCTGCAGTCTTGTTTGTTAGGTTGTTCCAATGTGTCTCAAGCTGGACAGGCCTCTTCTTTTTCTGTTACATGTATCCATAGATTCCCTTTGGTATGTTTCTTTTATTTACAAAAACAGGTATTTGCAATTTCCTGGCATGTGGGTTACCTTATCTTTAAGCTCCTGTGCTTTCTTCCTCTTCCATTTTCTGGACTTAGCAGCTTGTGGTAGAATTGACTACCCTATACCCAATTTATGGTCCAGTGAGTTATTTGATCCTCCAAAAGAAAAAATAAAAGTCTGCCATGGTTGTAATGTTACCAAAGCCTTAACTTCCTAACTATATTCAGAATAATGTAAAAACATCATGATTTAACTCCAACCTCAACTCAGTGTTACCGACCTGGGTTCTTGGACCTTTTAATCAGATATGGAGTTCAGGCAAGGCTTTATTGGGACTCATGCTCTAGCACAAGAGGGTGAGAGGAAGTAACAGGTATCTTTTCTGGCTCCCTGAGGGAGGGGTGAGTTGGTTCCTTAAATGGAGTGAGAATGGAGCAGAAGGGTGGGTCTGGCTAGAGGGGTGGCTTAGGTGGCCTGCCCACCCTCTTGGTGGTGCTGTGTGCAGGGTTCATGAGTGGTACCCTGCTTTTGCTCCTGGCACCTCAGAAGTGTCAGTTGGGTTTTGTATCGTGTTCTTAATTTGCCCCACCTGCTCATGAATGAAATTATTTTTAGTCCTTTACAGTTTCTTTGTATTATTTGTCCAGGTGCAAACACTGCAGTAAAGGGTCCCAGGTTCTAGGTTCCAGCCTGTCTGATATCACCGCTCCCATAGCTCAAAAACCCTCCTGCTCACCTAGGATTTTTTCACAAGCACTTCCTTCATCTAAGTTGTTGTTGTTGTTGTTCTTCTTCTTATTATTATTATTTTAATGAATTATTCATTCTTCCTGAGATGTACGTACTCTCTTTCTCCAGACTTCTAACTCCTAATCATCCTTCAGACTGCAGCTTAAATGCCATTCTGAGCAAGATCTTTTATAACTCGTTTATTCCTGTTGTTGTATACCATTGCATCCTATTCTTTTCCTTCGTTGCATTTTTCACAGATTTCAACTGTGGATTTATCTTTGTTTCTTTAATGTCATTGCAAGACAACTAAAACGAAACTATTGTGTTTTGTTGAATACCAAAAATAGGTTCTCAAAAATAGTATGTTGAACAGATTATAAAGTTTGCTTTGGTGTTTTTGTTTATTAAAATAAATAAGTGTAGTCTTGCTCGATTCAGTTAAATGGAAGAAGAAACACATTATGTTTAAATTAGCTTTTAAACAAAAAAAAAGCAAATTACTATTGTATTTTACTATTTTCTGGTAAGTTAGCATAAGGCTTGTTAACATACCCCTAAAACTAACTGCCGCATTCTAATGCATACATTTTAAATTTTGCAAAATTTTTAGAGATGCTGTTAGTTCATTTAGTTATGCAGTTATCAAAAATTTGCCTCAAGTATCCATATGTCTAATGTTCTGTAGTTTCAACTATTTGTAAGTACCCATCTTCACCTAAAGATTATTCACACCTGCTTTGGATAATAACCAAAATGACCTATACTGCTGTAGACTAGCTGTTTGCATGAGAACAGACTAACTCATTGTTCCTTTCTCTCTCTCAAAGAGATGGTACAAATATTCTGTATTAGAGTTATCCTCACTTTAAAGTGTATAAAATGATCTCATTCAGGTATCCTCTTTTTGTTTTCTGTCCTCCAACTTGTATTCACTTATATAAAGTCAGTCATTTGCTTATTTTTAAAAAAAATCATCTGATAGCCAATAAAAGACTGGAATCACAATGAATAAATTTCTTTTAAAATAATTTAAAAAGAAATTTTTTTTGGATTTTTGTCATTTTAGGGCCGCAATCACGGCATATGGAGGTTCCCAGGCTGGGGTCTAATCGGATCTGTAGCTGCTGACCTGCTCCACAGCCAGGGCCACAGCAACGCCAGATCCAAGCTGCATCTGTAACCTACACCACAGTTCACGGCAACGCCGGACCCTTAACCCACTGAGCGAGGCTAGAGATCGAACCCACAACCTCATGGTTCCTAGTCAGATTCATTAACCACTGCACCATGACGGGAACTCCAAAATATTTTTCAATAATTAAAAAAATTCACTTTGAAGTGAAATTATACACGAAAAAACAGGAAACAAAAACTGAAAATAAGTTTTATTTATTTTTAATGTCCGTGGAGGGTCTAGAACTTCACCTTATTTGCTTCAAGGACAAGAATCCAAGGAAAATCAATGTTTTTCATTACATGTTTTATATATATATTTTATATTTATTACTTGTACCACAAAGTATTTTATTTCACTATTTTAATACTACTTATGTATTTCACTTTCAAAGAATATAGGTTAGTGTTTTGTTTTGTTTTGTTTTTTCTTCAGTAGGTTCATTCCCTAGTATTAATAGGTGCTGAACACTGGTCTAGAAACGTAGACTTCTATAGGAAAATACATTCTAGATATCAAATAATTTACTCAGTCTCTTGGATTGCAAATTTTTTTGAGAACATTTTTGGGGGAGGTTGTGGGTAAATAATCCAATTTAATTATAAATAGCCATAAATGATTTTAAGATAAATCCAAGGATCCAAGGATTAAGGAACCATAATGGGTTAAGGAAAGGAATTTAAATAACACTAATTTTGAGAGATGTTAATTTATCAACCATATTCATTAACTTTAGCCAAACATATAGAACAATACTGAAGAGGTGATATAGAGTAGATATGAATGTATTTTTCCTTACTGAAACAAGAAAGCTCTCAATGTATCAGCATAAGATAGAACTTTGTGATAGTTTTCTAAAAGCTGCCCAGAAAAAAAAAAAAAAGGTTTTGAATTTTCAGTAATGGGCGCAAAAATGCAAAGCGTGATATTGAATATCTATCAATATAATGGTATTTTTTACTTTTTAGTCTTGTTAATGTAATAAACTAATAGTTTTCTTGACATCAACTAATCTTCGATGTCATGAGACTACTTTATGAGGTGTTTTCCCCTTGATACAGTGTTAGATTGTATTTACTAATACATTATTTTGAATTTTACAGTTTTGCTCATATGTGAAAACGTTCTACTTTTTTTGCACTATTGTTGTTGCTTTGGTATCAAGGTTTTATTCAACTTATAAAATTAGTTGGAATAGCATGAAAATTTTAAATAAGTATTATACCATCCTTGAAGGGTTGGTGAAATTTATAGTTTTCATGTTGTATTTAATTGTTTTTTAACTTGTGTTCTCCCAACTTTACTTGTAAGTGCCTTCAGCCTAGAGACCAGGTCTTGCACCTCTGTACTGTTAATACTTAGCATAGACTTTGCCACATAGCAGAGAACGTGAATTTCAGTGAATTAACAAACTGATACAGTTGGACAATTCTTTGGATCTGACCAAGCACAAATAATGAAAGGAAAAGCATTATTTAAACAATTCTCCAAACTCTATGCAATTTTTCTCCCAAACTAATAAATGATGCCTCCACTTTAAGATAAAGTCAGCATGTAGGAAAGATTTCTCTTATAACAGTATTGCTATATTGAATGTCATTCCTTCAACTTCTATAGAATTTTGTTTTTGTTGTTTCAGCTAATTTGTCATGCTTATTATCCCTATTCTGCAAAAATAATTGTCCTTAGAGAGAAAAAAAGCCTTGTCAATTTAAACAGCAAGTCAGCCCATAATACCCTATAGGCAGTTAACCCATGTCAACTCAAATTCAGTCATTATACATAGTAAAGCAGCAAAGTCACTAGCCTGCTGGAAATAATGAAGACTGGTGGAACTTAATAGTATTTCATACCAAACATTTTACAAAAAGAGGTTATAATGTACCATATAAACAGCAGTGTTTTTTTCAAAGTTCAAATTCTGTGGCTTTGTGAACAACTCTTCAGTGTGACTTTCATTCATTCTTACAAGTCTTGAATATCGCAGAATATTTGTCTTGAATATTACAGCCATACAATAAACATTAAATGTTAGTTTTGTCTTTTAAGAAATAGACTTTAAGAGGAAACATTAAGATAGAGAAGACAACCAAATGTTACACGTATGAAAAAATGTAAAATGTTTTCAAAGGCCTGAAAATTTCTACCTCAGTTGTGTTCTCTCAAACACAAAGGAACTGAAAAGGAGGGGGACTGTAATGAATGCACATATATTTGTTACTCATGTTATGGAAATGAACCCTCAATGTTTTTTACTAACAATTGAGGCTTTCAGCATACTCTTAGAAACATGAGAAAAGTTCTTAATATTCAAAACATCTCTCTACTATATTCAACTATGCATTTTTCTTCTCTCTATTAAGTGTACTGAGCTCTTCCTCCTTATAGACTGCTTAAACTCTTTCATGGAATAGACTGTGTCTCCTTTATGTCCTTTAATATGCCTGGCATAATGTCACTCACAATGTAAAACATTCTATAAATATATGTAAATTTTCTTTTTAAGGATCATCAAAAATATACCAGTGTAAAACACTGACATTGAGACCAAATTAAATGGAAAATTTAAAAGATATACTAGAACCTAACAAACCATATACGGAGTATGATTGGCTGTTCAAACTTCAAGTAATGTATTACTCTCCCTGTAATATAAATGTTCCTCATTGGCTTGGTCATTCAAAGCCAAATATCTCATTTGTCTTTTCCAACACCTTTCCTCCAAGCACTTAAATGTCCCTATGGATTTTTTTCCCCTGAATCAGAAGTTCTTGCAGTTGGAATTACTAATTAGAAAGCCACAGGTAGTTCAAGTCTTAGGTTTGCATAGTTTTTCTAAATGTAAGAATTTTTCATGATATGCTAAACTTAAAAACGATATCCTGAGAAAAGAATTATAAACTACAGTGTAATGACAGACAGATTTCAGGCAAATGGGCACCTGTGGAAATTTCAGAACATTACAAAGCCCTTAAATCGATGATTTTCTCCCAATCTGTTCTTTGTTGATTAAGAACCATTTTAGAAAGATTGAAGTCAAGGGGATTATTCATGTACATAATTAGTACTGTTGAAACATTAGGCTGACAGTCTTTCTTACTGTATTTTTTCCACATTATAAAGTGCCCCAAGCATCACAGTAATTTCCTCCCCTGGAATATATAAATTGCCTTATATAAACTCTGACTATTGTTGCTGAGTTGGGCTTTAGAATTTTCTCTTGGGGCATTATAGTAAGCTAAGAACCCGTATTTGTCTTAAAATTCATTGTCCAATCGCATAAGCCTCCAATATGACAATCTCATTATTGTAATGCTCTTTTGTTGAATCCTAACAAAATTTTTAAAAAAATTGTTTTAGCTTCTTTCTACGCAGAAGTAAATGTTTGTTTCACGAAAACACAGTCCTTATAGGTAAAAGTATAGGGCCGATGCAATGAACCATGTTTCTGTAAATATTTTTTAAACTCTCCATAGTTTGTTTCTGGGATTGTGTCAATTAATTCATTGAATGACTATTACATGTCAGAGTAGGGATTGGCACTAAACCAAGTGATGAATAACTAGTTGGGAGTTGAAAGAACTAAAAGACAAATATTTTGTTGAAGAAGATAGGATGTAAGGGAAAGAATTAGGTAGATGCAGAGGCCTAGGATGTACATTACTACTCAGGGTACTCAATTACTCACTATTCTCTCCTACTGTGTGAGATTGGGAAATCAAGAGCAGTAAAGTGTCCACTATTACAATTATGTTGGTGTCCACAAAGATGGCCCTCCTGCAAAGAAGGAGGGACTGAAGTAGTTTGCCTATAATTTATTCAGTAGTAAGGTGGAGAAAAACAATGCTAAGTAGTAAAAGGAATAGGAATAGCTTGCAGAATTGAAAATTCTGGTTTGACTGTTTCAATTTTTATTCCTCTATGGATCCAGAGTAATGGAATTCTGTAGAAAATGCCTTCGCTTACCAAAGTTAGACACTTAGAACTGGACATACAATTATATATTTATTTTCTGAGCTCCTGAATAAGTGTCATGAAGGTAGGAACAGCAGTTGCCATATTTATTTCTTCCTCTAAGCCACAGAACCCAGATTCAGAAGGAGCTCAGTAAATACTTGTTGAAAAATAGATACATAAAAATCCAGTCCAAGAGTTTCATCATTTCCCTGTTTGGATTCAGAAAAAAGAGAAGCAATATGTTGATATAAATTGAAAATTATTACTTCAAAAACTGCTTTTTAGCTAGCAAGCTAAATTTCTTGCTGGATCGAAGCTAAGTAGTAAAAACCAGCTTATGAGAAATAGATTTAGTAATGTAAGTATAAGCAGCAGAATTGTGTGATTAGCATCATTATGATCTTTCCCCCCTTTTTTTTATATTTAGGAAACTCTCAAATTACGTACCAGCATGAATAGGATCAAGGGAGTTGGGGTGGCCAAAGACCATGGCACTGACTACTGAATTTGAGCAGTATAATAAAATGGCATACATGTTAATGAGTCCCAAGGTGGCAAATGTCCTAATATTGAAATTGAAACATTAGTTGTAAAGCTCATGCCAGAGAGCTTTTTTAAGATGAGATTTTAAGAATCTTTAAATGGCTGATATTGAAAGAAATAACAACATTATAACTGGGAGATACTTAATTCAGTTATGTATGTACTCTCTAGACTAATGAATTACTTTTTGAGAGAGAACCATAGTATACTCGAACAATAAAATAAACTCAGTTTCACAATACACAGAGATTTCAAATACAAAAAGCACAATGTTACCTGAGCATGAGCCAGAAACTCAGTTTTCCAGACGTAGACCTAGATGATAGCTGTAATTCATGTCATTTTATGACATTTCATGGAACATTTGGTCATTATGACATTTATGATGCAATGAAATAGGCCATAAAGTGCTGTAAATTGTTTGGAACAAAAGACATTCATATTTGTGATGGGCATTTTAGTTTCAGTCAAGGTGGTAGTAGGTTAAATCAAAACTCAACAAAGAGTTGAATATTAAAGCTTTAGTTTAGTTTTTTTCTTTTCCCTTCCTCCCTCCCCAAAACCTCTTAATCATTCTCTCTTCTCTTTCTCCTCATCCCGCTCTCTTTTCTTTCAAGTCAGCTGAGTTTTACAGAAAAATTTTAACATTTGAAAATTATTATTTTCGTATTTTCTATATTAGTATTTCTAGAGAATGAAAAAATCTGTGTCAGTCTATATGAATGAAAATAGCAAATGTTAAAAATTCCAAAATACACGATTGTCGGTTCATTCATTTATATTTCATGCTTGGAAGAAATGAGGAACATGCAAAATTTCTAACAGTAAGTGATGACTGTTTTTTCTATATCTGGTAACATTATTTCTTAAAACCTTTTTTAGCACCTACTGTAAGATTTTTAAAATGCCAGAATTGACCTTATTGAATTATGCATGGAATTAATACAAACTGTCTTCTGAGAAATAGATTTAAAATGCATATACATTCATTTTAGGAAGAGCAGGACAAATGCATTCCAGAGAGCATTATACTAACAAAGTTTGGTTAGTCTTATAAAGATCTCATTTCTTCTTTTTTGGGTTAGTGTTTAGGCAGTCACCACAGCATCATTTGTATGATAAAGTTTGGTATGTTCCAAAAATGAAATCATTCACAATGATTAATGAAATGTATTAGTACAAGTGTTCAACTGCAATGATATATGTAGGTAAGGTACTGCTATTATTACCAAGAATACAACATTCTAAAAGCTTGCAATTTAGTAGTTGGTCCAAAAATAAAAGATTAATTCTTTCACCAAATGCATATAAACTGCCCTAGCATCCAGTTATCTAGCTTGCTAACTCATCTTTCACCATTGTGGTGAAAGTTATTTGAAATACTTCAAGTATTAAAAAGAAAAACATATGCAAGTATTCTTTCTTAAAATTTTTTTCTAATGTTATTTTGTATGATGTAGAAGAATAAAGTGGTCCATAAACTAGGGAACTTGAAAATACTATTTTTTATGCAAAGTTATTATAATAGTAGAATTACTCTTATGATTAAATGTATTTAAACCATGTTGTTTTACTCACCATCTCTCACTTAATCTTCAAACAATTTTTTTCAATATAAATTTTATTATATCCAGCTTACACACAGTTTCAAATCAACAGAGCTGACAGGTTCTGGGTATAGATTTAAAATCCAAACCTAGTTACTACCAAATTTCCTGTCCTTTTTTTTTTTGTCACATGAATTTGAAGTATTTCCCGTGATATTAGTGGTTAAAGGCCAGAGTAAATTATAGGGGAGAAAGTAATAGTCTTTATTACGAGAGATAAATCTTAATTTTTTAATCTGTCATGAGGAAATATGAAGTTTACGAGGAAAGCCCTTCCCTTACTGACTGTACCACCCTGAATGTTGCTAGTATCTAATTCATAAACACTCTAAGATTCAGGTTCACCTAATGTTGCTTGATAATCCCCATATGCCCATATCCTCCTAAATGTCTGCAAATATAAAAACTCATTTTAGCCTTTGAGAAAACTGTCTAAGGATCATATTACCCCATTTCATAGATATGAAACCTCGAGAATCTTGCTTAAGGTCACATGGAGGTTGTTTTAGAATAATGCTTTTAATCCACATCTTCCTACTTCCAGTTAAGGACTCTGTTTCCTGTGAACAAAGTCAGGTATATGTCTTTATTCTCAATCTCCATACCTTTTATTTCCTTTTTCTTGCCTTATTGCATTAGCAAGGACTTCCAGAATAATGTTGAAAAGGACTGATAAGAGCAGACATCCCTGCCTTGTAGCTGCTCTTAGTGGGGAAGCTTCAAAGGTCTCACCATTTAAGTATGTTAGCTGTAGGTTGTGTGTAGATATTCTTTATGAAGTGTGAATATTCCTCTCTATTCGTAGATTTCTGTGAGTTTTTATTATAAATTTATGTTGGATTTTGTCATGGGCTTTTTCTGCATCAATTTATATGATCACATGAGTTTTCCTTTTTAATTTATTGATATACTGGATTCATCAGATGTTGAACCAGTCTTATATATGTGGAATAAATATTATTTGGTTGTGGTCTGTAACTCTTTTCATACTTTCTTGAATCTGACTTTTGTTACTAATATTTTGTTGAAGATTTTGCCTCTGTGGTCATGAATGTTAACAGTTTGTAGTTTTTTTTTTCATTTTTATGTTTATTTCTTTTTGTTCTGTTTTAACTTGTAATTGTCTACATTTGGAATCAGAGTAATGCTGGCCTCAAAGAATGAGTCAGGAAGCATTTTTCTGCTCCTATCCTCTGAGGGAGATTACAGAGAATTAGTAATATTTCTTCCTTAAGTGTTTAGGAGAATTCATAGTGAATCATTCTGGGCCTGTAGAAAGTTACTAATGATTGATTCATTTGCCTTAATAGACACAGGCTTATTTAGATCCTCTATTTTTTTCGTCCTTTTTTTTTTTTTTTGGTCTTTTTAAGGCCACACCTGCAACATATGGAGTTCCCAGGGTAGAGGTTGAATTGGAGCCATAAGCGCTGGTCTGCACCACAACCACAGAAATGCCAGATCCAAGCCACATCTGTTACCTATGCCACTGCTTGCAGCAATGCCAGGTCCTTAACCTGCTGAGTGAGGCCAGGGATTGAACCCGTATCCTCAGGGATAGTTGGCTTCTTAATCTGCTGAGCCGCAATGGGATAGGTACTCTATTTCTTGTATGAGTTTTGGCAGAGCATGTCTTTCATGGAATTGGTCCATTTCACCCAGGCATTTTAATTTGTGGGCATAGAGTTTTCTATATTTTTCCTTTATTGTTCTGTTAATTTCCGTGCAATCTCTCTTTCATTTCTGATATTAGTAATGTGTCTTTTCTCCTTTTATCTAAATTATCTTGGCTAGAGGCTTATTGATTTTATTGATCTTTTCAAATAACCAGATTTTGGTTTTATTGCTTTTCTCTATTGATTTCCTTTTACATTTTAATTGATTTCTGCCCTAATTGTTATTGTTTCTTTTATTATGCTTAATTTGGATTTAATTTTTCTTTTTTTAGTTTTCTAACATGAAAATTTAATTCTTCTTTTTAAATATATGTGTTCAATACTATAAATTTGGGATATGCATTGAAGCGCTGCTTTTACTGCATATCTCAAATTTTGATAACTTTTGTTTTCATTTTCATTTAGTTCAAAATATTATTTAGGTTCTCATTAGATTTCATCTTTGACTCACATGTTATTTGGAAGTGTGTTGTTCAATCTCCACACAGTTTGAGATTTTCTAGTTATTTTTCTATTATTGATTTCTAGTTTCATTTTGCTGTGGTCTGAGAGCGAAACGTTATTTGATTTCTGTTCTTTTAAATTTATGAAAATGTGTTTTATGGCCCAGAATATGGAGTCTTAGTGAATATTCTTTGTGAATTTTTGAACAACTAATATATTTTTTACTATTGTTAGATGAAGTAGTTGATAGATGTCAATTATATCTAGTTGATTTATGGTGTAGTTGAGTTCAGTTATGTCCTTACTGATTTTCTGCCCACTGGATTGTCCATTTCTGAAAGAGGATGTTGAAATCTCCAACCCTAATAGTGGATTAATCTGTTTCTCCCTGTAGTTCTATCAGTTTTGCCTCATGTAGGTTGATACTCTATTATAAACAGAAATATATTAAGCTTTATTATGTCTTAGGGAATTGACCCTTCATTTCATTATGCAATATGTATTTTTTTTATCCCTGATAACTTTTATACTTTGAAATCTGCCTCTTTGATATAAATGTAGCTACTTTTGCTTTACTGAATTAGTGTTAGCATGGTTATTTTTCCTCCATCCATTTACATTTAATCTATATTTTTGTCTTTGTATTTAAGGTGTTTCTTACAGACAGTGTACAGTTCTTTGATCCACTCAATCTCTATTAATTGCTATAGTTAAGCCATTTACATCCGAAGTGATTATTCATATAGTTGGATCAATATCTACCATATTCGTTACTGTTTTCTATTTGTTCTCCGTTACTATTTTTGTCTTCCACTCTTTTTGCCTTTTATGGTTTTATCATTTTATGATTTCATTTTCTTTCTTTTCTTCGTATATTAGTTATACTTCTTTTTTTCCTTTTTTTGTCTTTTTGTCCCTTTTAGGGCCACACCTATGGCATATGGAAGTTCCCAGCCAAGGGGCCGAACTGGAGCTGTAGGCTCCAGCCTATGCCAGAGCCACAACAATGCATGATCCGTGCCATGTCTGTGACCTACACCACAGCTCACAGCAACACCAGATCTTTAACCCACTGAGCAAGGCCAGGGATGGAACCTCTGTCTTCATGGATGCTAGTTGGGTTCGTTAACTGCTGAGCCATGGCAGGAACTCCACTTCTTATCTTTTTAAGTGATTGCCCCAGAATTTGCGATATACACTGACAATTGATCTAAGTCCACTTTCAAATAACATTCTATCACTTAATGGGTAGTATGAGTACCTTATAATAGCAAAATAATCCAAATTCCTTCCTCCTGTTGTTTCTGTAATTGCTGTTTATATGCACACACAAGCATACGTAATGGAACATATTGTTGCTATTATTATCTTAATCGAATTCTTATCTTTTTTTAACTTAATGAATTTTATTTCAATTATAGGTGTACATAAGTCATCACAGGTGAATTCTTATCTTTTAGATCAATTGAGAATAAGAAAAAAAAAGTTTTTATTTAACCTTTAGTTAATTCCTTCTTCAGTGTTCTTCCCTTCCTTACGTATATCCAAGGTTCTGGCCCATATGTTTTCCCTCCACTCTAAACAACTTTGAACATTTATTGCAAGGCAGGTAATCTGGTCTGAGAAAGTCTTTACTCCTCCCTCATTTTCAAAGGATAATTTCACAGGGTACAGAATTCTAGGTTGGATTTTTTTTTTTGTCTCTACTCTAAATATTTCACTGCATACTCTTCTTAAGCATGGAGTTCTGAGAGGCTGGATATAATCCTTTGTTTCCCTAAAAATAGGTGTTCTTTTCCATACCTCCTTTCAGAATTTTTTCTTTATCTTTGATTTTCGGTAAAGATGTATCTATTTAGTAAAGATGTAATGCTTAGGTGTATCTATTTCCAATACATTCTTGTTTAATGACATCACTTATCTATTTTTAAGAATCCATATTCCCAAGAATCCATTTTTTGCTCAAATTTTTATTTGCAGAATGCCAGTCTTTGTAAATCTGGGTTATAAAACTGTAGTGGATTTTCTGGCACCAGTAAAGTTGAAACTGTAAGATTTTGTGCCCTTATATTTTTAATTTGTTAGTTATTAATTTTTAATTTGTTTATTATAAAATCCACTATTATGGTGTAATGTTCTATAGGTTTCAATAAATGAACATAGTCATATATCTGTTACCAGATATGAAATATAGCAGTTCCATTACCTCCCAAATTGTCTTATGTGGCCCACTCGGAGTCAACTCCTTTACCAGCCCCAAATCCCTGAAAAACACTGATATGTTCTCATCTTTATAGTTTGCATTTACAAGAATGCTATATAAATGGAAACATATAATATGTTTGGGGTGTTTCACTTATTTTGCTTAGCAAATTGCATTTGGAAAATATCCATATTATTGCATGAATCAGTATTTTATCCCTTTTATTGCCTGGTAGAATTCCATTGTATTGATGCATCAAAGTTTGTTTAACTATTCAGAAATTGAAATACAATGGCATGGTTTCAGTTTTTGGTGATTAACAATAAAACTGATAATCCATACAGAAACATATTTTTTGTGATTATATATTTTCATTTCCCTAGGCCAAATACCGGGGGGAGAACTATTGGATCATATAATAGGTGTATATTTAACTGTACAAGAAGCTGCCAAGCTATTTCCTTTCATTTTACATTCCTACCAAGAAATAGAAGAATTCTAGTTCCTCCACATCATTACCAGCACTTGGTATTGTAAGTTTTTTTTTTTTTCATTTTGGCAATATGAATAACTATATATCATGTGGCCTAAAGTTTCATTTTCCTAATGGTTATTTTTCCTAATGGTTATTTTTGTTGAATATCTTTTGCTATGCTTTTGTGTCATCAGAATATCTTCTTTGGTCAGTGTCTGTGCAAATGCAAATCCTTTGCTCATTTTTCATATTGGGTTTTCTGTCATTTGACTTTTAGAAAACTTTATATATTCTAGGTACAATCCTTTTTCAAAAAAGTGGTTTATAAATATTTCCTCTAGATCTGTGGTTGATCTCTTCCTTCTCTCAACAGTTCTATATTCTGCTTCTATAAGGGTCAATGTATCACTCTAATTAAATAACTTAATTTTAGTGAAGTCTAATTAAGCATTTTTTTTCTTTTATATATTGTGTTCCTGGTATCTATGTAAGAATTCTAACCCAAGATAACATGATTTTCACCTACTATTTCTTGTAGAAATTTTAGAATTTAAAATTTTACATTTAGTCTTTGCAACCATTTTGACTTAACTTCTGTAAAAGGTGTGAGGTACATATTGAGGTCCATTTTTTTTATATGAATTTCCAGTTGTTCCAATACCATCTATTAAAAAAACTGTCCTTTCTCTACTAAAATTGCTTTGCACCATTTTCAAAAATCAGTTATTTGGGGGGTCTATTTTGGACTATTTTTCCTATTCTTTGATTTATGATTCTATACTTTAAGCCAACAACCACAGCTTTGTACTAAGTCTCCAAATCAGGTAATGTGAATATTACATATTTATTCTGAAGGGGAAAGAACATGGAGGATTGCATTCAGTTTTTTGTGGGCCAGCTCTGGAAGTAGCACACTTTACATCATTCTCGAAATTCAGCCATTCGGCCACACCTAGCTGCAAGGTATACTGGTAAATGCAGGTTAGCTCCATGTAAGGGAAGAAGAAGAAACAGGTTTGGTAAACAGCCAGTTTCTGACACAGAAATCAATACATATTATCTTTCATTTTCAGCAACAAGGCAGTCAGTATAAATTAACTTTATGTCACTGAAATCTTTCCAGGCTCGTCTTTCATTTTCCTTGGAAAGGTTATATTAATCAGTAATATTTCCCTAAGTCTTATGATTATGCTTTCTCCTATTTCCTCTGCTGTGTTCCTATTCTCAAAAATCCTGCATATTGCTCATAGGTGGCCTCAGATGCTACCTACAAAGTAAGGTATTTCTGGATTCTTAATATGTATGATCTCTCCTTTCTCTGGATTTTCACAATATTTACATTAGTAGTATTGTGTTTATAAATTTTATTTTCTTCACAATTATTTATATACTCTTAAGACTTCTACTAGGTTTATAGTCCTCGAAGAGAATGTATCTTATAAACATGCTGTATTTGTTCCTATATTTCTAACACAAGAACTCTGTTAACACGTGTTTTACTGTTGATGGTTCAGCCAAATGGCCCTAATATTCTTAGTGAATTAAATTGAAGTCATCATCAGGCCAAAGCTCACATGAAAGAACATCAGAATTCATAGGGCATTTTGTCACCGTGAAATGCTTCTATAAGGGTCAATGTATCACTCTCTAAATAACAACCCTTAAACCTGTCAGAGGTTAGAGAAGTTAGCTGGAGGACAGAAGGACAAGAAACTGATTTCTAAAATCTAGACCTATGTTTTTTCTCATGACCACGATTCTTAAAAGATCACCAGTTTGTCATTGTCAAGCGTTCATACCTTTCTCTATCATTTTCTATTCCTTTTTCTACTATAGCCCAGTTGTGTTTTCAGAGGGAATTAGGGTAGGATGAAGAACAAGTTAAAAAAGAATATAATAAGGTGGACAACCCTGAGCCTAAGGTGATTTGAAATATTCTTTGGCCTACATAAATCACATGAATGTCAGACTGATAATATAGAGAGAAGCATTTTCTGGCTGCAAATTTCATTAATTAAATTAAGAAGTGCAATTCCATTAGTTAATTTAGTCTACAATATTTTAAAGGAACCACTAGGCATTCTCAGCATTTTCTGTCTCATTTCTATTGTAGTCAGTCTGTTTTACTTTGATTATCCCCAGGTGTTATTGTAGACCATGATTTTTATTTCTACATAGGCAGATATTTAATCTTAAACAATGTTAGAAGTAGCTGATACAAGTATATATGCTTAATCAATATTACAGTTAGTATTTTATTTCTAGGAAAAACTAGTGTATTTGTTAGTCCCAAAGGTATATATACACATATATATATAGTCTCTAGTTCCTGACACAGGTCTCCTGAAAACCTTGTAATTTCCAAGGTGATGGGAGAGTCTTTTGTTCTAATGAGGCAACTTTGAGTGGGCTTCTAGATGAGGAGTGGTCAGCAGCAAGGCCAAGCCTTGATGAGTAGCTCCCCACTCCACATTCTCCTGAGTAGAGGAAAGGGCTGGAAATGGAATTCATGATCGATCATGCCTACATTAGGAAGCCTTCATAAAATCCCAAATGTTTGTGTTAAGAGTGCTTCCAGGTTGGTGAGCACACAAGAAGGTAACACACCCCTACTCCACAGAAACAAAGAAATTCCTGTACCCCAAACCCTGTATCTGGAAGCCCCAGACTTTACCCGAAAATCTCTTTATCTCAGTGTTTATCTAAATCTTTTATCATATCCTTTAATATCTTGGTTAGGATAAATGTTTCTCTAAGTTATGTGAACTGCTCTATTAAGTTAGCAGAACCTGTGGTGGAGGTCATTGGAGCCTTCAATCTATAGCTAGTGGGTCAGAAGTATAAGTGATAAACTTGGCTTGTGACCAGCATCTGATGCAGGGGCGGGGGCAGTCTTGTGTCTTGTGGCCCTAAGCCTTAACCTGTGGGATCTGTCATTTATTCCAGAAAGTGTTAAAAATGAGTTAAATTGTAGGACTTGCCACTTGTGTTATGGAGACTTGCTTGTAGTTGTGAGGGAAAACCACTATACATTTGGTGACCAGAAGTATCAGAAATGAAGTGTTTTATGTGAATAGTAAAGGAAACTAACAGGGAAGAAAAAGAGTAGTGAAGAACTGGGTTATTCCCTACATGGGAAGGAAATGATGGTTTTCTTTCATATATGTGCATGTTTATGAATTGTTTGTCTTCTCATCCCAAAAGTATTGTATCTCTCTAAATGTTATTACAGTTGAACAGTACTCAGTGTCAAGGCTTCAAAGAAGAGATTATTAATTATTTATTGTGCATTGAAAAAGCACAACCTGGACTCTACTTCTTTACAGAAAACTTAAAAGGTTTTATTTTTTAAAGCAACTACTTTTTTTTCTTCATTCTCAAGCAACCATACTTTCTATGTTGGTTTTAATATCAAGATATGTTCATTATTAATTACTTAATGTAACTCCTGGTCAGTAGTAAAAACAAAACCTTCCAAGTAGTCTCATGAAGTAAAGCAAAAAAAAAAAAAAAAGCCAAAGTATCACTGATGAAATGAAACTGTTGTTCTCTTTATCCTTTCTCTCCCTGAGAGTTCACTACTTGTTTAAATAAAATAATAACATTGTGGAACACACTAGTTCATAATTCCCCAATAATGAATTTTTTATCATTTCTAAATTTAAGGCAGATATTCATAAAAAAGCTCTGAATTTATTGGACTACTTAACTACCTCCTTTCCATATCTCATTTCTTCACATTTGTAAAGGGAGAATCTCTAACTCTCACCCCCAACTGCGTTTATTTTTAGTTAACAAATCTTCTCCATGCAGGTACGCTTTGTCATGTCACGATCTTCTCTGAATTTAAGTATTCTGTGAGCAAGTCAGCCATTCATATTCAACTGCATTTTACTCTAGATTCCAACTCCTATAGATTGATCGGGAAGTCACGAGTTTTCTGACATGAACTTTTTCTTCCTCAGTACCAAATCATTCACATCAGCATAAAAATCTGGTGCTGAATTTCTTTTCCTCAAAAGATGGTTCTCAACCCCACTATGCTGCTCCCTCTACCATTTCATTGACTGCCTCCCTTTTACCATTATGCACTTCAAAAGAGCTTCCTGTATTAATTTCCTTCACTCTGTTTCATCTAATTCCCTCCTAGAAGACATTTCAATTAGATTTTTACAACCTAAAGATCCACAGAAATGACTTTTGCCCAAGAAACGGTGATCTTTATTTAGCTAACCCAATTCTTAATTCTCAACTGTAGTTTATTTGAAATATCACAGTCAATTAAAACTTGGGCATGGTAGATCAAACTCCATGTCTGCTCCTTCCTCATTGCGATATTTTCATTTCATTTTCCGGATTCAGCCATCTCATAGTATCTTTTCCGCATAACTAGGTGCACCATTCTAATCTACATTTTGGTTCCTGTACATCTTCTAAATATATTAATCTAGGATATCCCAGAGCCCAAATGTGAACTTCATTCCTCTTGCTGTGACTGTGATGTAGGTCAGCAGCTGTGCCTCCAATTTGACCACTAGCCTTGGAACCTCCATATGCCATGGGCATCGTCCTAAAAAGCAAAATAAATAAATAAATAAATAAATAAATAAATAAATAAATAAATAAATAAATAAATTGACTAGCTGGGAATAAATCTTAGGAGACAAAAGACTTGTTCCTATTTCCCTCTCTCTCTCTCTCTCTCTCTCTCTTTTTTTTTTCATGATAAGATCTTTACTCTCATTTCACATCTCAGCCTAATCTTCACTTACCCGGGCTCTGTTTTCTAATATTTTTAAGTTAACTTGTGTTATTTTAATGCAATGTCCCTATCATTCAAAACAATCATCATGCTTGTAACATTTCTTATACTTGCATGGTTACAAAACTAATGTTTGTGATTTGTGTCCAACACCAGAATTTTACTTCCATCAGGGATGGAATTATATCTATTCTTTCTCCGTGGTTAACCCAGTTCCTAGCACAGTGCTTGATATACTCTTGGTATTCAGCATTTTTTAAGTAGCTAGATGAAAAAGCTTGCTATTTTAAGAAGCAAAGATCAAATATGTAACTCTTATGACTGGAGCAGAAGAATAGATGTTAGTAAAGTTACATATTTCAGGGAATATGTAGGTTTGGTGTTAAAGTCAAGGAGATAATTGTGCAACATGTTGTAGCTGATATGCCTGTATATGTCTGCTGTGGACTAACTTGTGTCCCTGATCCCCAGACTGATAGTATTTGGAGGTGAGACTTTGAGGTAATGAGGCTTAAATAAGATCGTAAGAGTGGGGCTCTCATGGTGGGATTGTGCCCTTACTGGAGACAGCAGAGAATTTGTTCTCTGCCACTGTCTCTGCCATATGATGACAAAGCAAGTAGGCAGCCAGCTGCTAGCCAGGAAAAGAGTCCTCACTAGAACCTGACCATGTCGGCAGTCTGATTTTCCAGCCTCCAGTAGTGTAAGAAATAAATTTCTGTTTAAGTCACTGTGTCTATGGTATTTTTCTATGGAAACCTGAACTGGCCAATAAAGCACTCAAGTGAAGTTATTTAGTAAGCAATTGGATACGTAGACCTGCTGCCTACAAGAAAGAAATAATGGATATTTTAAGCAAATGTAAATATTCACTATATAAATTATAATTGAAACCATGGAAATTAATAAATTGCTTTACCAGTATGTATAGCAAATGAGATGAAAGTTGGTTTAGACAGAAACTTGTTTCATTAATACAAAAATATTAAAGAGGAAGCAAAAATGTGATGAGGTTTAACAAAGAGGACTAAGAAAAAGCAGCAGGAGAAAAGAAGAGCTGTGAAAGCCAAGGAAAGGGTATTTCTAAGAGGAGGCTGTAGTCAGTGTCACCTCCTGACAGAAATAGTCATAGAACGCCTAAAACCTCTAATTTAGGAAAATGTGAAAATGACCTAATTAGATACCCAGTATTATTACTCAGGAATGTTGAAAGATCAGTTCATGTTTTTATATCAAATTCATGGTGATAACAATTGAATTAATTATATGAATAATTTTGCCCATAGACTGAGGATCCTGAACACAGGTACAAAGATAGGTATTCATATGCAACTAGGTTTGGGGTTTTGCTAGATGTGTTTTATAAAAAAAAGCAGGAGTAAGGCAAAGAGATAAAGATATTTCCAAGACATAGACCATAGAATCTAGGATATAATATTAGTCGTGGCAAAGATAGGAAGGGCTTGATCATCAGGAGAATTAGAAGGATAAATTTAGTGGAAGCCCCAAAGAATTTAAAGTATAGTTATTGTGGGGACAGAGAAAAGCAAACAAGGAAAAAAAACTGGTTAGAGAATGGAAACTTTGAATTTAGTGTTTCAGAAGAGAAGCAGCTTCAGATTGTAACAAATACTAAGATATGATGGAAAGAGAGTGTGACTGGTTACTATATAACCTTGTTAAAAATGAGAAGACCTAAAAAACGCCGAGTTTTTGAATGAACTATCTGGGATGAATAATGTCTCCCCCAAATTCTTTTTCATCTGGAATCTATGAATGTGATCTTCTTTGGAAATAAGGTCCTTGCAGATATAATCAAGTAAATATGGGGCTATCCTGGAATGGGGGGACTAAATCTAATATGACTAGTGTGAGTGTGTGTATACACATATATACCATTTCATTCTTCACTCATCTGTTGATGGACACTTAGGGTATTTCCATATCTTCACTATTGTAAGTAAATAATGCTTCTGTGAATGTTGGGGTGCATCTGTATGTTTAAATTAGTGTTTTCCTCTTCTTTGGATAAATACCCAGAAGTGGAAGAGCTGGATCACATAGACTATGATTTGTCTTTGTATGGAACCCCCTTGTCCAATGGTTGTACACACTGATAGGTTATTATCTCCCATACTTATATCCGAACTGGTCTGAGGTAAGCAATGAGGAATATGCACTCATTAGGCCTTCTTTGGTTTCATAGTTTCTTCTTCCTGGTATGAATACAGTGTTCTGAATATTATTTTATCATTTGAATGGGTGGTGACTTTGAAGTTCAGGCTCATAGTTCCTTTTGTGATAATATTTTCTCATAAAAATGGTAAGTCTGTCCTTGCCTCCAGTAAGTTCCAGGTACCAGTAACCACAACCAAGACTATCTTTTATGCAGAAATTACCAAGGATTTTTTATTTCCTTCCTCAAACCCTTGCTGCTTTCTCAACATAATGGCAGTTACTTTGACCAACTTACAACAATAGGTGGGGAATCCATACATTTATTTATTTTTTATTTATTTATTTGGTCTTTTTGTCTCTTAGGGCTATAGCCACAGCATATGGAGGTTCCCATGCTAGGGATCGAATCAGAGCCGTAGCTGGTGGCCTATGCCACAGCTACAGCAATGCCAGATCCAAGCCCCATCTGTGACCTATACCACAGTTCACGGCAATGCTGGCTCCTTAACCCACTATGAAAAGCCAGGGATCGAACCTTCAACCTTATGGTTCCCAGTTGGATTAATTTCGACAGCACCACAACGGGAACGCCTTTTTTTTGGGGGGAGGGGATTTTGTGTTTTTGGAATCCATACATTTAATCTGATTTTTATCTTAGAAATGATTCTCTTTTGAACTTAGAAGCTTTAAATATCTTTTGAAAGCTTTTTCTTTCACTGTTTAGGTGAAACAAACTTCTCTTGCTCTTAGTCTTTGTACTGTATTGAAGTTTTACAAACTTCTATTGCTCTTAATCTTTGTACTGTCAAAAGTAACTATTCACATCTAGTTACAAACCAGACAAGACTTTTTTTTTAGTCTATCGCTTTCTTATAATTTCCCAAAGGAAGCCCATTAATAGTCAACACACACAACCGCTCTTGCTTCTTTGTCTGGAGGCACAAGATCAGTAAGGCATGTGGTCTGCCTTCCTGGTTAGCCCAGGCAAGACTTTTGCCAAATATCCCACCACAGTATAACCTGTATTACCATCTTCCCAGCCTCTGATATCAGTTTTCCTGCTACCAGCCATGTTACTAATTAAGCCAGTTCCTCATATATTAGGTTTTTGCTATGGCAGCATAATGCTTTAAGATACCAATTTGTGTATGTCTGTGATTTTTTATGAACAACCCCAAAATTTGGGTGGATGAACACAAATATTCATTTTCATCATACACCCATATAACATGTATTCTTTGTTGACCAGCTGTTCTGAATGGCAGTCATTTATGCTGTGAATCAAGCACGCAGACATCTTTCAACTTATGGTTCCCATAACCTAGAGTCTTCAAGTCCTTCACTACATTATCAAAGTTCAGCTGGTAGACATAAACTAGAGAGTGTATGAAGGATTACATTGATATATTTTAGTGGTCAGGATTTAAATTTGATATATCACTTCTAACTATTTTCCATTGATCAAATCTTAATCACATGATCATTTAACAGCAGATCTAACATCTAAGAGGAAATTGCATCCAGCTATGTGCCCATAAAAAAAGGGAATCGGGGTTTGTTAAGCACTTATATAAGCCTCTGACAAAGTATATTTTGATACTTGTTATCAGAAATATACCAGATTGCCTTCCTATCAGCGTAGTCTGAGAGTCCCTGCATTTGTCACAGTCTCATCTACCTTGATGTTATTGATGTCTTGATAACTGCCATTCTGGAATATGAACATGCAATTTTATGATTTTTGTAACTTGCATTTGATTTTATATGAGTTTGAAATCTTTGCAGTTTATTGGTGATCTCTGTGATTTTACCTTTTCATGTTAACTTGTGCATTTGGTACTGGGCATTCAGCTTTTTCTTAATCAGTGTATTTAACTTAGTAACTCAGCTTATTGTATTTATTATCCTTTTCATTTTTTTCTTTTTTCCACTGCATCCAGGATAAAGATTTTTCCTTATCTTTGTTCACCATTTCTATGAATTCTTTCTATATTTCAGCTTAGTGCCTATTTTTAAGATCATTTTAAAGCTAAAGTAGCATTATTTTCACCCTGAATTATTTTCTCAATTCTGCCAATTCTGTTTCGTGTATTTGTCGTGAACCTCATCTTTAATCTCTTGTTTATTAAACCAATGCTTTAATTTCCATGCATTTCAAAGAAGTTTTCTATTTTTTAAAATAAATCTCTTTCTAGGTTATGATCCTTCTCTAGCATTAGCTGACCTTATGAATCAAATTTTTTTTGTTACAGTTGTATATATTTACTCACATTGGAAGTGGAACATCACTCTTTTGGCCTGATTTTCATCCCCCAAAGTATATGCGGATTCTATTTTAATCTCCTTCCTTGGTATTTTTGTTTGTTTGTTTTTGGTCTTTTTTTCTGAGTGTAATTTAAAACCTCCTTTAAAATATTCACACAGGATTTTGTGTACTTATCTGATCAATTCTGTCTTTCAGCTGCCTAAGATGGGACAATGAATAATAAAATTTAAGATGATTTGAATTTCTACATTTATTGAACTCACTTCATTTGGCAAAGTGCCATTATGTTAAGTTTGGGTAACTTAATCTATCATGCAGTTATTCTGTTTATTCTATCTCTTAGCAGTGATTATGTTTACTCTGTCTCTTAATGTATAAAGTTATTTTGTTGATAGATGATCAAGGCTATGTAAATGGTAATCCCTATTCATTCTTTTTAAAGTTACTTTGATATTTGCTGCCATTGAGCCACAGTTGCAAAAAAAGGTTCTTGGGAGACACTCTTGAAAATGACCAATTCTAAGCTCTAACTTCTCAAATTGAGGTACAAAAAGCAAAACAAAACCCTCTGATTTTGACAGTTCTTACACAATACTGAGTTCAGTTTGAGAGCTTAAAGTAAAACTTTTATTCAAGAAGATAATGGGATTTAGATATTTACATGAATCAAAGCAAATCTTTCTACATTGACATATTCGAATGGTATGTTATATAAAAATATATGCACACATACACATTCTGACTCTTATTAAAGATGATAAAACCAAATTATTTGACTTACAACTAGAAAAGTGGGCAGTGATCACTCCTAACTCATACAAGGTTAATGAAATGATTGGGCATCATTTTTAGGAGATCATCTGCATTAGTTGTCTATTCTATTTAATAAACCATAGCAAACTTAGTGTCTTAAAATAGAAGAAGTCATTTAATTTGCTCATAAATCTGCAACTATGGCAGGTTTCAGAAGGGCAGTTCATCATTGCTCTCTGTTGTAACAGCAGAAGCTGGAAACCACTTTCAAGATGCTTCATCTGTATAGCTGGCAAGTTAGTGCTGCCTGTCACCAGGGAGCTCAGCTAGGGCTGTGGTCCAGAAGGTCTTGGTTCTTTTCCTTGTAGGACTCCATTAGTTGCTTGTGCTTCCTCACAGCATGGTGAGAGGGTTCCAAGAATAAATATTCAAGAAAATCCATCAGAAGTTGCATCACTGTTTATGATACAAACTTGGAAGACATATAGCCTCACTTGTGCCATAGATGCAATCACATTGAAATTCAAGGAGAGGGAATGTAAAACTTACCTCTTAATGGAAGGAACATTAAAATCACATTGTACAAAAGCAGAGTGGAGTGGGAAATATTGTTATGGCTATTTTGGGAAAATACTATCACCTAAGTTATCACAATAAACTCATTGAGAGCCTTGGTCTCAGATCTGTAAGACTCAATAGAAATTTCAGTTTGAAAGGTACTCATCAATATTTATTTTACCAGTTTTCTCTCTGTCATCTATTGCTGTAAGATGAGAAATAATTTGACAAAATAATCTTTATGAAATCTCAATAAATACTATATATGTAAAAGAAATAATTCATCAGATTTCCTTAGAGCCACTCACAGAGTAGATAATTATAAGAAAATATGAAATCTTAGTAGAAAAAAATCAGGTAAAATATTTTTCTGTTTCATTTACTATGTTTTTCCAGTTTTTATTCTATACATTTTATATCTTTGTATTATGATTTCTTTGTGCTTTCTTCCTGCAATATTTGAAAGAATTTAGTATCAGTTAAGCATGCACAGAATTTGTTTCTGTTCTTAAGCAGAAAAACCAAAATCATAATGGAAAAATATTGATTTAAATAAAATTTGTTAAAAGAAGGTAATTTTTTCATTGTCAGTAGGAGAAAAGTCAGAATTTACCACCCTTCAACAAACAAATTGAGAGAGTGGGAAGATATTCATATCTTAAGAGACAGAATTTAAGCTTTTTTCTTATCTTTGATTATATACATGTCCCTATAATCAGATATCTGATTGTACCTGTGTGAAATTATAATTAAGCCTCCCACAATGAGCTCTCATTCTTCAAAATAAATTTAGAATTCATTTCTGTGGGAATTCTATTTTTGAGAATTTCTTAGATTTATTAATAACACAGAACTCAGTAACAATATTACCACTTAGAAATTAATTTCATAATCCATAAAAGATAAATTAGAAATGATAAACTAGTACCATCTGAAACGTGTAGTAAATATACATGAAACCAATTTGGATAAATAAAAATGTATTTAAGACACATGTTTTAAGTTATTCAATACAATAAACAGTCTGGGAAATTTTATAGTCTACGTGATGAATAACTTAAGTGGCATTTTATCACTGGTTCTCTTGTGTCATATGTGAATAAGAAAACTCAGGTTTTCAATTTAGCACGTAGGGCTTCTTAACATAGAACAAAACAACCATTGAATATTAAGATTTTGTGGTACTATAGTAATAGTTCACTTAAGAGGTCACTTTTAAAAAATCTCACTTTTTTGGAATACAGCCCCAAGCCTAGAAGTAAGCAACCATAATAGACAAATATGAACCCACAGAAAAGTATCTCAGACATGCAATCAGAGCCAATTTAGCATTATTTTAGGCAACGTTTTATCAAGCTAGATTAGTGCTCTCAAAAAAACAACAAAAGGCATACTTTTAACAGCATGGGAGAATGTGGAAGGGAAAACGGTCTATTGAGTGATTTCTGTATATCAGGAGTTTCCTCATTTCACAGGTGAGGATTGTGGGTCTCATTTAGTTTCAGTAATCTGCTTCCTGGGAGAGATCGGGGTATAGCTCAGGTCTGTCTGCCTCAGAGGCTCATTTTATTTTCACTGTAAGTCTAACATTGTTTCCCCTGGGAAGTGGAGAAGAGTACTGTGGCAGCTGTACTGACTACAGCATGACTCCTGAAAGCTTCACATCAAAAGAGAACCCAAAACTATGGAATTGAACACTGAAACTATCACTACAGGAGTAAACACTTAGAACAACATAATAATCATTTATGTTTAGGGAATAACTTTCCAACACAGCTGAAATGTCTCATTCTGTTACAACACAGAAGAATAACTAATACTGATAATATTTTCCCCAAAAAGTGTGTTCAGAAAGATTTTTGTATCTAGGTGTTCCCATTGTGGTTCAATGGGTTAAGAACCTGACATAGTGTAATAAGGATGCAGATTCGATCCCTGGCCTTGTTCAGTGGTGTGAGGATCTGGCGTTGCCATAAGTTGTGGCATAACTCTCAGATGTAGCTTTGATCCCACATTGCTGTGTCTGTGGTGTAGCTGGCAGCTGCAGCTCCAGTTCAGATCCTAGCCCAGGAACTTCCATGTGCCACAGGTGCAGCCTTAAAAAGAAAAGGAAAAAACAAAATATTTTTGTGTCAAAAACTACACATGTGCAAACATTCTCTGTCTAGAATATAAACTTATATGGGAACTAGTTATGTCAGGAGTCAGACGACCTGTGCCCCAGATCACTCAGTCTGTTCCATCCTGGAAGGCTTTTCAATTCATCATCCTATCATTGAGCTTCATCTTTATCCCTCACTCATTATTCCATCTTTAGTCCATAATTCTATTTATTGTTTAAAAAATGTTGAGGATAGTTTATAGTTAGTTCTAAGCTTTAACTTGAATTAGCCATTTATATGTTAAAATAAATTTTATTTTTCTAAAAGTGTGTCATTAAATTAAGTATCCATAGGAAACAACAACTCTTGGAGCATATATTTTGAGGAAGTTCCACAGTCATAGTCAGAAAAGTATTTCCCCTATTGTGCATATGCACATTGACTACAGAGTCAGGCAGCATGTTTGTATTTTTTAAAATAAAAATATGGTTGGAGTCCCTGTCGTGGCTTAGCTGTGACAAACCTGACTAATTAATAACTGTGAGGACTCAGGTTCAATCCCTGTCCTTGCTCAGTAGGTTAAGGATCCAGTGTTGTCATGAACTGTGGTGTGGGTCGCTGATGCGAACATGTGGGTCCTAAGGCGAACATCCTTCCATGATACTTCATGATACTTGCTCTGCCTGTGGTGTAGGCCAACAGCTATAGCTCCAGTTCGACCCCTAGCCTGGGAACTTCCATATGCTGCAGGTGAGGCCCCCAAAAGACAAAAAAAAAATTGATTTACAAATTAATGAGTCCTGTTTCTGCTATCTTGCATATATTATATTTATAAATTAAGCCATTCTTACTATTTTTTCTAGTTATTAACTTTCATATGTCTTTGTCAAATGATCACTTTTAAACATACATAAGATACTTCAACAGACATGAAGTTTCACTGAAGTGTATGAGTAATTAATGTTACATGTTACAAATAGGAGCCCCAAATATGAATTCACTGTTTAAACTATTCCCTATTTAAACATTACTCTGGGAGTTCCCTTTGTGGTGCTGTGGAAACAAATCCAACTAGTATCCATGAGGTTGTGGGTTCGATCCCTGGCCTCTCTCAGTGGGTGTGGGATCCCACATTGCTGTGGCTGTGGCTGTGACATAGGCCAGCAGCTGTAGCTCCAATTTGACCCCTGGCCTGGGAACTTCCATATGCCATGGTGCGGCCGTAAAAAGCCAAAAAAAAAAAAAAATTACTCCAGATTAATCATTTATACCACATGACTAAGCATGTAATACTTGTTTTATCATTAGCATTTATTAGATGTTAATATCCTCACAGAAAAGGATATTATTTTATTTGTGCTTGAAGTCCACTTGAATCTGGTCTTCCCTATCATGTAAATTGCAGTAGTATACAGTAAATTTGGCACTTGAAGTCATAGGAAACAAATTTTTCTGACATTTCTTATTAGCTGGTTCTCAGATGAGGTCATATTTTAACTTATTGCTGGGACAATGTAATAGAATGGTAGGAAAATAGTAATACTGTGGATGTGAATTTTCCACCAGGATTTGTATTTGTGTTTGTTTTTGCCAGACAAAACAAGTTTGAATATAAGGAACCTGAGTCTTGGGAAAATCTGAAGACTGAAGAAACTTTCCTAAGACTAGATAGAGTATAATAGTGCCTAGGATTTGAACCATGACCAGCTATCCTAAGGCGAACATCCTTCCATGATACTTCATTGTTGTGATCTAAGTCAATAAAAATATTACATATAATTTTCTGTTTAAAAGAAGAGGAAAGATAGTTTTAAAATACTCTAAAGTTGGACTTCCCATCATAGCACAGCGGAAATGAATCCGACTAGGAACTATGAGGTTGTGGGTTCAATCCCTGGCCTCGCTCAGTTGGTTAAGGATCTGGCATTGCCCTGAGCTGTGGTATTGGTCACAGACACGGCTTGGATCTGGTGTTGCTACGGCTCTGGCATAGGCTGGCAGCAACAGCTCCGATTAGACCCCTAGCCTGGAAACCTCCATATGCCGAGGATGCAGCCCTAAAAAGACATAAAAAAAAGAATACTCCAAGTCAGTGGTCAGATAATACATATTAATTCTATAAAACATTTGATTAAAATTTTCTAACTATGTTCAATGTAAACATGTTTATTTGCCATTTTTATAAATGAAATATGTCATAATATTTATACTTATCAACTTTTACTTTTAATTCACTCTTAATAAGTGCAGCACAATTTTCAGAAAATTCACATCATCAACAGTCCAAAATCTTTAAATGTATATGTGATTCTTAGTTATCAAAATTATACAGAATTTAACTTAACTTCACACAGAATTCTTAGAAAAGAGAATAACTGCTCATGTTAAACGGTTGCACAGAGAAACAGGCAGAGAAAAAATTCAGGGGGTTACTGTTTTGGAAAGAGTCTGTCAAATTATCTTTTGTACTTCTTTTTTCCTTCTGAATTTGTCACTTTTTAATAATTCACCATTTTCTTGCTTAGTATTGTCACATCATCCATTTTATTGCTTTTCCCATTATTTCCCATTAGGCTCATCCAAATGATAAATCATCCCCTGATTGATTGTGCTTTTAGTCTTCTTCCTTTTTTTTTTCCATCACCTGTTTATATTCTTTCTTTTTTATTTTATTTTATTATTATTATAGTTGATTTACAGTGTTTCGTCAAGCTCTGTTGTAGTCTTCCCTTTTTACCGATCATTTTAATTGATTTTTTTTATGTCTTTCCTAGTCATTCCTAAAGGAAAGAAGTGTTCTTATCACCTCCGTGCTTAATGTTTGTGGCTCCAGTCCACATGAGTTTTCCTCTTTACAGTTTACTTGAAATGAAAATAAACAAAATTGTCTCCCATTTCAAGCAGGAGATTTGTTTCTTTTAATTAGAATGAACCATGTCCAATAGGAACAGCATGTGCATGGAGCAGAGTTCGGTTCTAAGTTTAGCACTGCACTGGCAGAATGTACGGGATTTGCTGAGCAGCCCCTTTTTGCTGGGCCTCACTGTTCAGTCATGGATGCAGCATCTAGGCTCTAAAGTGAACTACTAAAATATATTTGGTGGCAGTGCAGAGAATGTGAGATAATACGTGGATTTCTATCTTCTCTGATGTTAAGAGAGCTCTTACCAGTATCTTTTATACATTTTTTTATCCATTTCAGGTTTAGAATTTCTTCAGAACTCAAAGGCTGCTTCTCTAAATGGCCTCTGAACACTTATTCATTGTACAATGCAATCATTTCAAGAAACATGCTTTTGAACAAACATGTGGGTGTGGTGAAGTCAGTAAATGGGTAGATTGCCTATAACAGGGGGACAGGAAATCTGGGATTAGCACCAGAAGGTATCAGAAATAAAGAAATAACATTGTCAAGTGACTAAGACTTCAAGGGAAATAATGCCTCTTTTAAACCCTTGACTTCAGAGCATTGCTCCTTCACTTTTTTCATAGATCAACGTTTTTATTTTTATTTTTTCCAATCTGCAAGTCATAACTCAAGTTATACTTCCTGAAGGAAACTTCAAATCTTTCCTTATCAAAATGATTTTTGTCACCCTCTTCTGTACTTTCTTGCCACACATTTGCCATTTCTATTGGAGGAAACTATCCGCAGCACTGTTTTGGCTATTGGTGTGTCTAATGTAATCATTAGATCATAGAAACTCTCCTCCTGCAATGCCTGCATGGAGTACTCAATAAATTATTTGTCGAACTGACCCCAAGTATCAAAGCTGTTAATCGACTGTGGCAAAACTCAAAAGCTGACTATAATTTGATCCTGATCCATAACATCAAAGGTGCTTCCATCTAAACTCTGAATTCTGCCTTATAATAACAGATTTCTGCAGTTGCTAGATAAAAGCACATGGGTGTATATGGGAACATGCATATGTGCTCATGTTGTTTACGTAACAAATTGTTGTCTTGCAGTGTTAAGGACTAAATAGGTTGTCTGTGAAATAACAAGTGGTTCTTATTTTTAGTAAGTTTTACAGGATATATAACCAAAATAAGTGTGCTACTTCAAAGGAATACCATTGGGGGTACAAAATTTATTCAAATTCACTGTCTTTGCCCTGAGCATTTTAGAATGAGACTTCTCTTAAGAATTTTCCTTCAGAACTTACTGTGAAGAAAATTGTCAACTGTATTACTTTAGAGTCACAAGCCATGCTTCAATAGTCCCCAGCCTTTATTCTCTCTTCTTCTCCCTTCCTCTATCCCAATTTGTTGATGTTAAGGTTTATCATTTTATCTCTATTTTCAACTGATAAAAAAACAGCCATTCAGAGATGGGATAAAGGTATAAGGCTTAAGAAGTCAGAGACATTAAATATATACAAGTAGAATAGGAAGTCAGGGGCTATTAAACATGTACCTTGTAGAACAGGAATTAGAGTGTTAAAATTTGTGGGCCATTTATGATGCATTGAGCACTTTGATAAGTACTTCCATGAGTTAACTTATTTGTTGCTCCCCAAACCCTATTAAGTGCATGCCATCATCATGTTCAGTGAAACAAATGAGAGAAAAGTGACTTGTCCAATGTCTTGCAGCTAGTTAAGTGGTAAAGCAGGGAATCCGATGGTCAGGGGTGATGTCAGGTACTGAATTCTTGAGTAACTACTGTGGCTATTTTAGGTGATTTCAGTGTGACCAAGAATCTCTTCAGTATTTCTGTTCCTTTTTATTCTATGCTCAGCACTATTAGAATACTCCGTCTTGAAGTTCCTTACCTTCTGTCTTCAGACCGTGCTATTTAGGAACAGTCTTTTTTTTTTTTTTTTTTTTGCCTTTTTGTCATTTTATGGCCGCGGGTTTACGGCCGCACCCGCGGCATGTGGAGGTTCCCAGGCTAGGGGTCTAATCGGAGCTGTGGCCACCGGCCTTCGCCGCAGCCACAGCAACGCAGGATCCGAGCCGCGTCTGCAACCTACACCACAGCTCACGGCAACGCCGGATCGTTAACCCACTGAGCAAGGGCAGGGATCGAA
>PVHT020000885.1:419855-516048 GCA_004024745.2 Catagonus wagneri | reverse complement strand
CAGTCTTCATACCCACTATTGTTTGTGTTTTTCAACTTTCCTTTAGATCATATATTATGCACAGTCTATGTCAGGCTCACTATTTGATTATTGGGCAATTAATATTGCTTATGATTAAGAACAAAGGCCCAAAATGTCCATTACAGCCTATATTCCCCAGTGTGTATATGTGTATGGTGATGTGCTGAAGATAATAAGGCACCATAATGAGAAATGGAAAGGATCTTCTGAGGGAAAAAGATAATGTTCCCAGTGCCCGGATGATTCATACTAACTCTCCTAATGATATTTCTTCCACATTCTTTAGAAAATGACTCACTGATTATGGCAATAGATTGAACAGGAACAAAAAGTGGGCATAGATTATAAAAAATGTTTGGAGGAACAGGATTTCTTGTACACCATTGTGACAGATCTAAAACATGGTATTTCCAGGACTCAGTAACTCATTGGTTTGATGAAGAAAATAAAATCAATTTAATTGGATTACTTGCATCATCTCTTAAGGCAACATAATGCCACTTTGGGTTATAACTAAAAAGGAAACAGCTCATTGGTTTAAGAGGATGTCATATATAATGCAGCTAAACATCTGTCCTAAGCCTCAGTTCTTTCTGTAGAAACCTATAATCATCCAGATTTTATTCAAAAACTCCCCAAACAACCCATTTTATCTTTCTATAATTTTGACTTTTAGAATGGATTTCTCTCTCTTTAATCAAAGTAAATATCCTAAACAAAAACATTATATTTCCATTTGAAATGTCTTTAGATTATTTTCATAGCAGGTACTCAAATATTAACCCTGAATCTCTTTTCTTTGGTTCAAAATAATGATGTGTAGCCCTTTTAAGTATTTTCTGTAAGCCTTAATTTTGATTTCATTCATTTATTCATTCATCAAATAGTTATTGAGTGTATATGTGTATATTATATACCATATATGTTCCAGGAGCTTCGATAAAGAGATAAATAAGATAGGTTCCTGTTCTCATGAAGCTTGTCTTCTAATTAAGGCTGATTAAAACCTAAGCATATATACGAGTTCCCTGGTGGCTCAGGTGGTTAAGTATCCAGCATTGTCACTGCAGTAACTTGGATCACCACCGTGGTAAGGGTTTCATCCCTGGCCTGGGAACTTCCACATACCATATATATACAGACATACATACATGAGGTAATTGTAGACTTAATGAAATAGGGAGTAAACCAAATATAAAATGTAGTATTGACACAGAGATTGCTGGTAGAATAGTAGTAAGTATGTGTATATGAGGAGGGTATAATTTTGGATGCATCCTCTTTAGAAAAGTAACGTGACAGAGGAATGGATAAAGAAGATATGGTGCATATATTCAATGGTATATTATTTGGCCATACAAAGAATGAAATAATACCATTCGCAGCAACATGAATGGACCTAGAGATTATCATACTAATGAAGTAAGTCCGACAAAGACAACTACCATTTGATGTCACTTATGTGGGAAATCTAATAAAATTATACAAAAGAACTTATTTGTAAATCAGAAACAAACTCATAGATTTCAAAACCAATATTATGATTACCATAGGTAAAACCATTGGGGGGAGTGTGGGAATAACAAATACACAGTACTGTATAAAATAAATGATTATACATACAGCTTATAATAACCTATATGACAAAAAGAATAGATATATGTATAACTGATTCACTTTGCTGTACACCTGAAACTAATACAATGTTGAAAGTCAACTATACTCAATAATTTAAAAAAAATAACATGACATGAGCCTTAAATATTTGATAAATAGAAAAATCTAGAGTGAGTACATGTAGGGTATAAAGAGCATCTTGCATGAAATAAAAGGATAAAACCAGATCATACCAAAAAGGAATTTATCATAAAGTTTAAGGAGTGTGTTGTATGTACAGTAGAAGCCAACGGAGAGTCTCAAGCAGGAGAAATATATAACTTGACCCATTATTTTAAAAAGGAAACAAGTTACCATGAAGATAATAGACCATAGTGGAGCACAAAAGTGAAAGCAGGAAGATCATTTTGGGCAATTGTAGTGGGTTAGGAAAGAGATGGTAAAATCATAATAGTGAAAATGATAATAGAAAGATACATACAAGATTTATTTGCAGGAGTTCCCATTGTGCTTCAGTGAGTTAAAAACCCGAATATAGTCTCCATAACAACGCGGGTTCCATCCCTGGCCTCATGCAGTGGGTTAAGGATCTGGTGTTGCCACAGTCTGTAGCATAGGTCACAGATGTGCCTCAGATCTGGTATTGCTATGGCTGTGGCATAGGCCTGTAGCTGCAGCTCCAATTTGACCCCTATACCAGGAATTTCCATATGCTGGATATGTGGCTATGAAAAGAAAAATAAAAAGATGTATTTGCTAATAGAGCCAACAGGACTTGCTGATAATCAGCAGGTAAGGGAAGAGACAAAGAATAAGAATGATTTCTGGAATTTGGATCTGTCCATATGAAGGTGGCAGTGACTGTGGCATTTACTGTGAGGCAAAGAAAGGGGATGTGTAGAAACAGGATGTGGGAGGGGGAATCAGAAGTTCTCTAAGGAACATGCTAAATTTGAGAAACAGTATATATCCAAGTGGAGCTATCTGGTAGGCAGAGAGATGAGAGATAACAATGGGCTGAAACATAAAATCTGGAGTCAGGAACATGTCAGGTGGTCATGAAGTCATAAGACTGACTTAGATCTTAAGAAAGCACTGTATAGACAGAAAAGAGACCGTGGTTAAAAAAATATGCATCCTGGGGCTTCCAAGATTTAGAGGACATCTTACTGTGTAAATGAAAAGAGAAAAATATCAAGTCACTTGGCTAGAACATAGGATCAAGGAATTTTTCATTTGTTTTTTTTTATTTATTTATTTATTTATTTATTTATTTATTTATTTATTTATTTATTGTCTTTTTGCCTTTTATGTAGAGCCGCACCCGTGGCATATGGAGGTTCCCAGGCTAGGAGCCTAACAGGAGCTGTAGCTGCCGGCTTTCGCCACAGCCACAGCAACGCGGGATCCGAGCCGCATCTGCAACCTACACCACAGCTCACGGCAACACCGGATCCTTAACCCACTGAGCAAGGGCAGGGATCAAACCCGCAACCTCATGGTTCTTGGTCAGATCTATCAACCACTGAGCCACGAAGGGAACTCCTCATTTGTTTTTAATGGAACAATTTCAAGTATAAAATGATAGAAATAGAAAGAGAAAAACATGATGATATAGGAAAAAGGGAAACATAATGGCTGGAATAAAGTTCCTGAAAGCACAAGTGTTATGAAGAGTGTAGGAACCAATGGAGTACATGACCTTAGGGACACGGTTAAATTTCTCACTATAACATACATTTTTCCCATCATTATTTTCCATGTTTGACACTTTCTTAATATCATAAATATCAATATTTATTTCAGTTTTTGCTCAGTATTAAGGTAATTGCTTATACAGTTACATCCATACATGTAAATATCAAAATGTTCAATATAATAATAGATTTGTAATAAATATCAATATTTATTTCAATTTTTGCTATTAAGCTAATTACATATATGATTACATCCATACATGTAAATATCAGAATGTTCAATATAGTAATAGATCTGTAATAAATATAAATATTTATTTCAATTTTTGCTAAGTATTAAGCTAATTACATGTACAATTACATCCATACATGTAAATATCAAAATGTTTAATATAATAATAGATGTGTAAGACATTTTTATGATGACCATGTATGATAGCTAGTTAAGTGTTTTTATAAAAAGCACTTTAAGTTCCTAAGGCCACATTAAAATTTTATTCATTTTAGACTGATTTTAATGTGTAGAAGCTGTGATTGAAAATATTCTCAGAGAAACAGAGATTAGAATTGTCATTGTTATTGGTGGTGGCAGTTGTAGCTTGTCCAAAATCAGGGCAATTAAAGGAAATGTTTTGCAGATAACATTTTCTTTGAAGAATACACAGGAAGGTAATATCTAGGAGGCATGGTTCATTGATTAGTTCATTGATTAGTGTGTAACTAGCATAAGCATGTATGATGAAAAGAACGGAGAAAAAACACTCCCATGTATGAGACCTATTCCAGCCTTTAACACCAAGGGAAAATAATGCTTTTGATCTTGCTTTATATTTGCTGCAGGGATGTGTAGTAGGAAGAATAAGGAATCTCAATAAAGAAAATGTTTTTGAGACAGATCAGTTCTAGTTCTCCTCACCCAGGCTATTCTTCTCTAATATTGAACCTCCGAGGTCAATGATTAAGTCCTCTTAGTTAAAAACTCCGACTTTATCAGATGACTTACAGAAAAAATAAAGTTTTTCACAGAGAGAATATAGAAAAGGGGGGGGGGAGTGTGAAAAAGGAAGAAGAGGAAGGAAGAGCACCGAGAAACAGGAAAAGGTCAAAATTATTTTTATGAATTTATGGTAGATAATCCTAACTTTCATAAAGAGAAAATCAGACAGAACAGAGGGAGTCAAAGGCATAGCCTTATCCCAATAATTCACCACCAGAATGGGGAGATACATATGTTCAGCATAACACATGACAAATAAAAGCAAAAACATATTTGCTGCCAAGATTTTCGAGAACTTGCCTTAGTAGCCAACTGTAGGGCTAGTAATTATTCCTAATATGAAGGGTTTGTGGGCTACTTAACCAGATACACTTACAGATGTTTCCTAGTTAACTATGCCTATTGTTCACTTTTAGGTACTACTTTGAAACATTCAATTTAGAAATTATACAGATTAGTGCAGCTGTCACGTAAATAAGGAAAGCCTTATTTCTCTCTCCTACAAAGTATCTGAGGCTTTGCAGAATGTCTGTCTGATTTGAAGGGCCTACTTTCATTACAAGTGTAAATATGGTAAATATATATAGTTAGATATGAATGCACTCATAGAATGCTTCTAATAGTCAATCCACTTGTATGTTTCATTGTTCATGTGACAAATTTTCTTCTGACATTTAAATATTCTCAGGTTATTAGTACATGGACATCTGTTAAAATTAGTTGACCATGACAGAAACCATAATTAATCTTCCTTCTGTCTTTCACTCTACCATTCTCAACATGCAGTTTCCACCTGAAAGTCAAAGTGACTACTTGAACTCCAGCTAATCACACTGATAAGATGCCACCAAGTAGGATCTGGTCTGACAAAGAAAGTTACACTGTCTTCTTTTAAGCACTCTCACTGGATGTTAATACAAAAATTCCACATATATTCTATTGACTAGAATGTAATTCTATGGTCACAATTTGTAAGTTTGGACAGGTGGAAAATATAGTTTATTCCATATTTCTGTGTACTCAAGTGAAGCTCTGAAGGAAAGAGGAAAGTGTGGATCTAGGGGCACAACCAGCAGTATCTGCTATAAAGCCACTTATGCATTTTTATGTATATATGGACATATGGAAAAGTACATAATGAGTTAGATGTTGCTAAGGAATAAAGGAAACATGGATTTAGACAACTAATATTTGCTGCTATGAAACCTTTATGTCATATATATATGTGTATATATATATATATATATATATATATATATTTGCATATGTATTTGTGTTGTGTACATATATGTGTGTACAATTATTGATCCCTTACTAAAGTTTCTTCCATTCTCTAAGCTTTGTTTTATTTAATTATAAAACTATTCATGTTTCATATGAGAAAACTGAGGCTTTAAGAGTCCTGCAACTTGGCTGTTAACTGACTTTAAAATTTGTGCTCTTCATTAGGATGGATGGATGGATGGATGGATAGATATGTGGAATTTGAATAGCTTTATTGCTAAGGATGAAAGATATTTGGATGCATAGGTAAATAAGTATGTTAATGTAGCTACACACAAAGTTTTTTTCCATTTCCTAGAGCTACTGCAATAATGTATCACAAACTGGGTAGCTTAAAAAAACAAATTTATTGTCTCTCAATTCTGGAGGCTAGAAGTCCAAAATCAAGGTGTTGGCAAGATTGGTTCCTTCTGGAGGGCTCTGAGAGAGTTTCTTCCATGACTCTCTTCTAGCTTCTAGTGTTTTCTGGCAATCCTTGGCATCCCTTGGCTCCTAAATGCATCACTCTAATCTCTGCTCCACTGGCACATGGAGTTTTTCCCAGTATTTCTGTCTACTGTGTCCAAATTCCTCTCTTCTTATAAGGATGCTAATCACTGGATTAGTTACTCTAAGCCAATATGATCTCATCTCGACTAGACTACATCTGCAAAGACCATCTTTCCAAATAAGGGCATGTTCAGAAGTATTGGGACTTCAATGTGTCTTTTTTGGCAGACACAGTCAAACTTGTGACAGAAATCTATTTTGATGTGCTTAGGTTGATTTTCAACAAAAAAAGCACTGATTATTTATAGTTGTACTTTGATCTTAATTAATTAAATTTATTTCCTAAAATTCCAAGGGAAGAATATCATTGCGATTTGTTTAACTAGAAAAATCTGGACTCAAATGAATTTTTTAGACATCCGGATTTCCTCTATTTCTGGGCCTAGGGAATAACTATTTAATCCTGTCTTATAATGTGAAAATACCTATATAAAAAGAAAAGTTTAACGTTTGGATTATTGGGAAACAAAAATATCCCTTTATATCTAGATCCATTTGTAACCATTTAACATTTCTAATTTGGTTACTTTTCATGTACATTAAAATATATGTATATTAATATTGTATATTAATATTGGGTGAGAAACAGATAACCAATAAGTCATTAGTTCTAAATCAAAAGCTAGATGATAGGTTTAGGAGCAATTAATATAGCCACTATGACAGGAAAAGACCAACTTGAAAAAAATTCCTAGAAAAGTAGAAAAAATATTTTTTAGTAATGGTATTATATCTCAGTCTTTAAAGCTTGATTCATAGGCCAAATCCAAAAAAAAGTCCCAGTACATATATAAACCCTGAGATGTAGAGGCTTTTATAAGTTAAGCTAAAGTTATATTTGAGAAATCATATGATACAAGGTTGTAAGGACAAAGAGAGAGAAACATTTCAGAATGTGCTTTTGAAATTCGTTGTCAAGGGTGAGTAGATAATGACATAATTTTTTTTAGAAAATGATTTAAGCCAGGTTCATCTGTCAATTGTATGTAGGATGGAGCAGATGGAGGAAACTGAAGTTAGAACACCTACAAAGCTCTTTGATTCATCTCTGTGTGAGGTGATCAAACTGTGGATTAGGCTGTTGACAGTGAAAGTCAAGCGAAAAGAATTTGGATAAATGATATCTTGAAAGAATAATTGACAGAATCTGGTGACTAACTGGATCTTAAAAAGAAGAATTGAAATGAGTCACACCTCATCCAAAATTTGGAGGCTTGATGACTAGTCTGAATCAAGATGAAGAGGTGAGAGTTTTTCAATAAATGTAGTTAAACTAAATTCACAAGCTAGAAAGAAAAATAATATACTCTATGTCAACTTTTTCTTCATTGGAACTTGGATAAAGACAGGAGAATGTCAACTTGATCTGTTTTTCTTCTGTCTTCAAGTGTCTAAACAAAACCTAAACCTATAACCTCTTGCTGTGCTCCTTCTAGTGCTTCCTTCAATTTTTCTATGACCTATTCCATCCTCCCGAATGGAATTTTGGGAGAAAATAGGAAGCATTATTTGCTCCTAATGGACATTTGTGTAACAGATGCTACCTTATCCTTTTTTTTTACCTCCAAGATTTTTATTTTTTTATTATAGTTGATTTACAATGTCTGTCAATTTCTACTATACAGCAAAGTGACCCAGTCATACATACTTTTTCTAACATTATCCTCCATCATGTTCTGTCACAAAAGTGAGTAGATACAGTTCTATGTGTTATATAGCAGGATCCGATTGCTTATCTACTCCAAATGCAATAGTTTGCATGTATTAATCCTAAACTCCCAGTCCTCAAATCACATTTTTCCCAATTTCAGTACTGTAAACTGTCTAAAAGATCAATGAATAAGAACAAATGTCAAAGAAATTATATAACAGACCAGGTTATGGTAAATCAAAGAAAGTATATACAAAATCTGTTTTGCTCCCTGGAGCTCAGTTGTCAATGGAGACTATAAGTTTAACAATTCACTCCTGTTCATGCTTTTCTAATTCCCTTATTTAGGTAAATTGGCTTTAAAGGATTCCAGTAATTGTGCTTTAATAATACTAAAGCAAAAGCTGTGCTTTTAAAAAGTTATTGATCTTAATCCAAGAGCCTTTTTAACTTATTCTCTTTACTGAGACATATTTAAGAGTCACATGTAACAATTGCTAGGGCAAGTTTGTTTTTAAATTCCTATATTTTGCAGAAAAATTGCATTTCAAACCTGATATGTTAAAGTCAATGCTTATTCTGTGAGTATCTGAAAATGTGATTAAAAATATAATCTGTATAAAGCAGATACTTTTTGGATTTTCCATACTTCACTGTTCATGGTTTCAAGGAGCTTATGCTGCTCTTTGAAATTATTTTTGAAAAATTTGGACATCTGATTATGCTCTAGTAAGTGGTATGCATCGCTTTTATAGCTTTACTAAAATACTGAAAAATGAAAATAATGATATCCTCTACGAAGTCATTATCAAATCTCTTAAGCAAACCAATCTAGTATTTTGGTCAAGACTTATTTAGTTTTAGAGACTTATGAGATGGGTAAGGGATCAAAAACTAGATAGCATTTGAGTTACATTAAAGAGATAAAGTAATTGTATTTACTTGAAATGTACTAACCTTTGGAAGTAGTCATATTTCATTGTGCGAAGCAGAGTTTTGGCTTTAATCCTCTTTATGCCGTACACAATGAAACAGTACTCTTAAGGAATCATAACAGCTCAAGTTTATTCATATTTTAAAATATTAAGTGATGTTAATTTATTTTCAGTTATGAAGCAGCAAAACAAAGGGTTTCCTGGGTAGTGTTTCTTGTCTTTATTTGAAACATCCGTCATACACTAGTCAATTTATATCCTGCTATATTTTAAAATTAATACCCTAACAAAATGGACTCTGAGGAATTTGGTATTGATTATTCTTAGCTTTGACAACACATCAAATACAAGATACTGTATAAGTCAATGAAGAATTGCTTGAAGCAAAAATCAAGGAATGTTAACCCTTGATTGATTACCTGGCCTTGATCCATGAGTGTTTTGGAAACAACTTGTCTTTTACTAATAGCATAGACATGGTATATCAAACAATTGGTCATCTGATACTATTTTATGGAGAGTGATGAAGTGATTGGCATATACAAATGAGATTTTTTCACAAATAATTATTTCTAGATAGCTATATATCTGTATCATCCAAAATCTATATGAGAATTATAGGGTATATAAAACTGTGTATGTGTATATCTATATGTATACATGTATATGTATCTATCTAGAAAGTTGCCTTGAAAGTTGAAGACCTTACTTGAAGAATAGCTTTGAGCACATTGTGAATTCCTAATGATAAAGAACAGATGGAATTGATTGCTAACTCAGTGTGAAACAGGAGGAAAATGCCTGAAGACTCTCAAGCCTGGTATGGAACAGCTATTCCAGCCCCAGTAGCCAAGACTTATCAGGGTGAAAGAACCAGACTTATGAACACAAGGCAAAGTTTGTGCAAAATAAGTGAAATCAGCCTAGTAATTACTTGATTACTGAAAGGAAAATATCACTTCTGGAGGGTGATGTTTTAAATGAACTAAAAAATAGAGACATATTGGTCTCAGTAGGCTTCAATTAAAAAGTTGCAAGATTTGTTTTATGGCACTAGGAGATGGCCAATAGTAATTTATGTCCTGGAAGGCCATTCATACACAAAGGCAATTTCTCTTTTATTTTTAGATCCTTTAAGTCTCCTAAGAAAAATGTACTTCAGTCAAATGGCAAGTCAAAATCAAATATCTGCATAATCACAGTGGAAAAATGATTAAAAACCTAGGAATATGGCAAATAGGCTGCTAGGAAATCGTATTCTTTTACTTAATATCTGTAGAAGATAAAAGAAAAGTATTGTTGTGAAATGTGAAAGACAGGAAGATTTTGTCATCTGAGGATGCATAGAAGAATGGACTGGACTCATTTTGGTGTAACATTTTTGTAACACTTCAGGTGCTTAGAAATTCATGGTGTGTAAAAGCCATTATTCAGTTAATGAGATGCTAAGCCACAATTTGCTTTGAAATTGTCCAGTGTTGCTTTTCATTAAAGAGATAATGACTCAGAAGATATTTTAGGTGTTGCTACAAGGTGCTGTTTTCATTTCATTTTTATTTGGCAAATTGGGTCACATTGTATTACAAGAAGATAATCTGACCTATAATGTACCCATGTTACCTGATTTTGTAACACAGAGATGATGAAATGTGATAGCTCCTTTGCACCTGGTGGGCAATCTCAGCATAATGCCATGCTGAAGCAAGTCACCAGACCTTTATGCAATAACTTAAATTTTGCTTTAAGGCACTTTTGTGTACAGTAAACTGTATGCTTGGAATGCAAAACATCCACAACAGTTTGTTATGGTAAAATAGACCATATCACACATTTTGACAGGCTAGAGTTCTTATATTTTTCTTGGACTTGTTGGCATTGCAAAGCAGATGAGGATGAGAGATTCATAGAACTTATTAGCTAGAGAGAAGAAGCTCCTGATAGTCACTGAAATGCTAATATGGTGACTCCCAAAGTAGTAAGTTTCTTTGGAAACATATGTAACTAAATTCCAGGGCAGTTTGCTAAGCTGCTAGGACCCTTGGTACAAAGTATCGATCTCTCAATCATTCTCTCAATACAAAGTATGAGGCTATCATGGAGAAAATGCAATTCATAAATGTTTTACTGTAATCATAATACTCATCGCAAATGAAGGTGGGTGAAATCAGTCCACTCTTACTTTGTTGGTAATGAAAACTTCCTCTCCAAAGTAAATCAAGTAGTACCTCTTTAGGCAGAGGTTGGTCGCTTCTTGTAAAGAGCTAGATAGTAAATATTTTCAGCTTTCTGGGTTGAACCACTCAACTCTGCCCTTGAAATGTGACAGAGGCCATAGGTCATATCTAAATGAATGAGTGTGGCTGTGTCACAGTTAACTTTATTACAAAAAGCAGGCAATGGGCCACACTTGACCCACAAACTGGAGTTTGTTTACCCCTTCTCTAAAGCCATGTAAGAGTTCATGCCTTGATCGTCTAACCCTTGATCCACATACCCCATTTCTGGGTATGTACCCTAAAAAAGATATTTCCCAGAATATATATATATATATATATATATATATATATATATATATATATATATATATATATATATATTTTAGGGCTATAACCACGGCATATGGAAGTTCTCAGGCTAGGGATCAAACTGGAACTGTAGCCATTGGCCAACACCACAGTTACAGCAACACCAGATCCAAGCCCTGTCTGTGAACTACATCTCAGCTCACGGCAATGCTGGGTCCTTAACCCACTGAGCGAGGCCAGGGATTGAACCTGGATCCTCACGGATGCTAGTCAGATTTGTTTCTGCTGAGCCATGACAGATACTCCATCCAAGAGTGATTTTTAAAAATATATTTCCACCCTAATGTTCTTTGCTTTTTGTTCATAAGGGGTGAAATTGTAATTATCTTAATGCTCAATGAGAAATAGTCAAGCATACCAAATAGAGGTAGCATTATGCATCTGACCAAACATAATTTTGAAAAATATATGTTAATATCTAAATAACTGTATTTTAAATAAATAAGATTAAGTGAAAAATTCAGACTGCAAAAATGTGTCTGCATAAGGACAGAAATTTTATGTGAACACTGATAACCAAAACATTTAAAAAATTCAGTGTACATGAAAGTTAACTTATTCAGTATTTGTACAGTAAGACAGAAATCATTGAGATGCATCTGTACAGTAATTCACTAGTCTCTTATTGAGCACTCCCTATGTGAAAGTCACTGTGCTGAGCACTGGGATAACAGAAATAAATGATAGTGCTTCCCTGCAAGAGGCTTGCCCACAGAAAGTGGAATATGACAGAGCAGATGAAATTATGACACATCCTCCAGTGGGTAATGAGGGAGGAAATTCTAACGGAACTGTAGAACTTGCCAGAAAGGAAGCTAGTAGTTTAGCATGACTGTAGCTGTTAGGTGGGTAATGAGGGGAGATGAGGTCTAAGAGACCAAGTCAGGGAGAAATTCATGTGACTTTCTAAGGAGTTTATAGACTTTATCCAAAGGCAATATGGATGAAAAGAGTGGGCTGCATTGAAGGGATTTAAATGCACAAATAATCTTTCAAAAATATTTTTGTAGTAATATAAAGGATCTATTAAATAAATCAAGGACAACTGATAGGAAACAATTACAGGAAATATCACAGAAATGTGTATTTAGGGTATCAGTTGAATGCTGAATCCTTCTCTTACCAATTATGTGGCCTGCTGAAAATTTGTTAGCCTTTCTAAGTCTCCTCCTCATTTGTAAAACTGACATAGCAATATCTTTCTTGACGTAGCATTATAAGAATTATGAAAAATAATATTTATAAAAACATCAGCATGGTGCATGTTTTGAAGAATAAATGTATAATTGGAAGCTGTTAATACTGATGGGAAAAATACAGCTTACCAGTATTAGAGGCTTGAATAAAATCAGTGTGAGAATAATAGAGAAAAAGAAAGTATAGACATGTCAAGAAAGCCTTTAGATAGGAGAAGGAATAAGAGGTGTTAAAACTAAACCTTCTTGGAGATTATATTAGTAATCTAGTTTGGGATTATATGAAAAGGAACCAGTTTTGGAGTTAGATAATTAAGAATTTGTCTTACCTTGGGAAGTTATTAAAATATTTGAGGTATAAAAATATTGGAGTCTAATTTCACAATTGTGAAAATACTGAAAAAGAATGACTTCCTTGTAATCTACAAAATGTGTAAGACATAATGCTGTGCTAGGCTGGACTTATAGGTATGGAAAAGCAAGAATTGAAGAAGAGAAAAGAGAAAAAAAAATCTAAATATATGACTGAAGGAGGGCAATGGAGATCTGCCTTGCCATTGTTTGTTTATATCCTTTGAACACACTCTTCTAATCATCCATTAGTGTGTGAAATCCACTTTGGCATGAAAGATACAGCTATTGCTGATGAAAAACTCTTTCATATTTTCTAAGGAATTCGAAGCCAGTGGAAAATATAGGAAATAAATTTCTAATAATAGACCCAATTTGATCCAAATTTGTTTGAATCAGTACTCTTGATTGACAGTTCTAGTTTCCTACCAATTTTCAATTCTAATCCCCTTAGCAGATATCTCTCTGAACAGAGATTGTGTGTGGGCACAGCTGCGGCCCCCTCCTTCCATTAAGTTCTTCCTTCTGTGTAATCTGGAACGCCTGTCAGTGTTCTTCACTATTGTACACTTGCTTTCATTCAATGTATAATTTCTCCATAAATAGCTTGCTAATTTCACGTTCTTGTCTATGATGTGGTAGCATGTCAAAGAGGCTTTTCAATCCCTAAACAAATTATGTCTATTGCTTTACCCCTGTCAAGAACTCACTGACTCTCTTGCCTGATGAAAGTTAATTGGTTGGTTAAGACTGACACTCATCTTTCTTTTTATTTTTACTATACCATTCTATACTTGCTTAACTGTTCTCATATTATTTTACATAATCATTTAAATCCAATATATTTCTTCTTTTTAGAGTTACAGTTCTCCTTTTAGGGGCTTAATGTCTATTGAGTTTCTGTCCATAGAAGACAGTATAGGGATGAACTTGCTCAATTTGGTATTTATATTGTATTTTAGTAAATGAATTTGCCGGAATTTTGATTTGGTTAAATTAGCATTCATTAAGTGGGGCATTGGGTATCATTTGGTGAATCACAGTTTAACAAAAGACCAAAAGAGGAATTTATTAGAGGTCTATTACTCACAGATTTTAGGGGAAGCATGACATGCCTGAAGAGGCTACATTAGAAGGTCAAGAAAGACTACAGAGAGAGCCACAGAATTTGGGGCACATGACTTTATTAGGGTCCATGGACAGAGTGCTTTGGAGTTCCAAGCCTAAGGCCAACCTGCAAGCAGACCTAAATAGCATAGAATGATTCAGTTCAATTCAAACCTAAAGAGCAAGAGCTTTAGTAAGTTGTAGGGGTCTTATCCCATGCACAAGGGGAAAGCCAGGAATGCAAGGGAGACTCCTGATCACCAGGGCAGTTGGAGGAGTCATGCCAGGAATTTTAACACTTGCTTGGAACTCTTTGAGCTGTTATCTAAGGCATGCTTTTGCATGAGGGGCCAGTGTCAGTTTAAGATCCCTGCAAGTCACTTGACCAAATAAAATGGATGTCAAGGTAATAATACTGTGGTGTAGCTTAGCTAAACTCTCAACAACCCAAAATAGGAAAAAAAATGTGATTTGTGACAGTGGTCTCCAGCAAATATTCTAATTACAAATGAATAAAATTCATGTAAAGTTGAAAAATTAGTTACTCATTGCAGTGAATGAAATGTAAGACAGGAAGGTGCTAGAAAAGCCAACTTCTGTCTCACCATAAATCCTGTGATATATTACACCATGCTCTTTGACAGTGACATCCATTCAACAACAGCACTATCAGAATGTTCCTACAGTGATCAATTAAGGGAAAATTTGACTTCTAGATATATGTTCTCTTAGTTATTTTAAATACTAAAATTATACTTTCTAGACACTATAATTTTTATTAGACCCTCATTTTAACTTAGTGAAATAGGATACAATATACCATTAATCCAAAAACATGACATTATGAAGTGATCAAATGTTGAGAAGCTGTATTAAGCTTTCTATCTAGTGTGAATTATATCTGGAAAATGATATTGTGGTCATTTAGAACCAGCAAGCAGACCTAAATAGCATAGAACAAGTAATAAATTATGGCTGAAATGGGTAATTCTGAACAATGAAGTAAAATGGAACAATAAAATATGTGTTTAATGATTGACAGGAAATCAATGAAGAATAGACGTGGCTATTTGGCCGCATGCTGAAGCATTATAAATTTTAGTAGAAATAGTACAATGTTAATTCTATTCATTTCACAAATTGTCTGTAATATATTTAATCAAATTGATTCAGCACCTAAATTTCATACAAAAAAGTATGCTAGTTACTGGGTAGTAGAAGAAACATTTTCTCCACCTTTAAGAAGAGGCAGGAATGTGTACAAACAATATACAGGTGTCAACAAAGAGCAAAAGGGAGAGAACTGATGAATACAGTTAGTTTCAAGGTCTTAATAGAACATAGACTTAGGATTTGAAGAGGTTGCTTTTAAATCCTAATCCAGCAAAAGAATTACAGCTAGAATATCTCCTCAAATCTGGGACCAGAACATTATCAGATCCTGCAGTTTTTACTAATGATTAGATTAGATGACCTATTGGACAGACATCAAAGTTCACAGGTAGCTTTAAATTTCATTTTAACATAAAAATTAATAAAGCCAGTATCTTTAAAATCAATGAAGAGAAAATAGTAGATGACAATTTTAAAAGAGAAAATAAAAGAAAAATATATTCCCATATACTCTTTGTTAATATTTTCTTATTTTAAGGAATCAGTCATAGATACAATAAGGAAATAGTGACAACTATCATACATTATACATTTTAGTGTTCTGATATGCATTGTCATAAATTATATTGAGAAAAATCAAAGAGAATTAATCAATGTTTATACCTTTGATGCCAAAACATTCTATCAACTTTTCAGCAAATCTTAGAAGAATTTGATTGGAGTAATACATGATTTTCACATAATAACCTGAGAATGACTAGTATCTATATATTTCTTATTTGCACAATGCATATTTGCTTAGTGTACATTTTATGTCAGAAACATCATTGGGAAATGGAAGTATATTAGTATGTTATATTACTAATATGATGGGATAATAATATAAGATGACAAAAATAAATGACGGAATGCAAAGGCAGACTGGTGGCTTGGAATGAAGAGATAGTAAGCTAAATAGGAGAAATATTACTTTGAAGCAAAATTGTTGAATGTAGAAAAGTTACAACAAGGAGTTGAGAAAGATCAATTCCAGATGTATAGGGTGAGGGTGCGGAGGTGTTGGGGGGTGTCCAGACTACCATTCAGGATTCATAACATTAGTCCTTATGTTTCCTTAGGCACCTCTTGACAGTGATAATCTTCTGTACTTTTAAATTAATATCCTGTAGTTTAAAAATATCCCTCAAATATTCTCACTATAAATATTGGAAATGATTATTCCAAAGTTTGTAATTTCCATAGTTTATCCAGAGAATGAGCTATCACCTTAAGTAATATATAGCATGTAGGTCCCCTAATAATAATAAACAACATTTTTTCTTCTTTGTTTCCTTCTTTCTGTTTTTATTTTTCCTCTTTTCTTTATATTTTCATTTATTCATTCACTTCCTTTTTCTTTCTCAAAATATTGACTGCCAGCTGTGCCAGATATTATTCCATGCTATGGGAATTCATCCAACAACAAACCACTAGAAAAACCTAATATATGAGACTTAAATTTTAATGAGTAGAGACAAAAAGTTTAAAAAAAGTATAATAATTAAATTACATAGTACTTTAGAAAGTGATAAATGGCATGAAGGGATAAAACAGTGCAAGGGAAGGAGTAACCAAAGTCCTCCTCAACTGACTTACAAGGAAAGGGCTGAAAGATGTCAAGGAGTGAGCCATGCAGCTGTCTGTCAGAAGAAAGAGCTACTACAAAGACTTTGAGTCAGGTGTTACCTGGAGTATGTGAGGAACTGGCAAGAATTCTGGCTCAGGTGACTAGAGAATACTGAGGAAGGGAGAGAGTAATGGGCAATACTGTAGGCAAGTAACAGAGGGTCAAATCTGGTAAATCATTGAAGGACTCTGTAAGGATTTTAGCTTTAACTCTAAGGCATATTGAGAAAATTTGGAGAGTTTGAATAGAACAGTTCTATTACCCCTGGTAAAACAGGATCACTTTTGCTTCTCTGCTGGGAATAGACAGTAGGAAGCAAGAGTAGAAGATGGAAAAATGTTAGGAGGCTACAGTAAATAATCCAGTCAAGAGATGGTGACGCTGTGAAACTAATTGTAGGAGCTATAGAACTGTTTCAGGGTGCTCTAGTTCTGGAAATATTTGAAGGTAGAGGCACACCAACTTTCTAATAAATTAGATGTGAGGTACAGAGAAAAGAAAAAGTAAAAGTGGATTCTAAGCACCCGAGTCTAGACAACTGTAGGGCAGAGTTGCCATTAATATGACAGAGACTAAAATGAAGGAGGTTTGTAGTGGGGAGGCAGAGTTAGGAGTTCAGTGTGGGGCATGCTGACCATGAGATGTCTCTCGGACATCCAATGGGACATAGTGGGTAGGCAATTGAATATGTGTCTGGAGTCCAAGGTAAAGTTCTAAAACATATAATTTTGTTGCATTGGCACACAGATCACATTTAAAGCCAATGATTTCATAAACCTCCAAAGAAGCAAGTGTTTAATATGAATAGGTGAAAATACTAACACCCATGACCTTCCAAGAACAAGAAGTTTGGAAGACAGAAAGAGTTATACTGAGGCAAGAGGAAAACGAAAAGAAGTTTTCTCCTAGGAAGCAAGTGAAGAAACAAATGGCTTCTGGGAAGGAGTGATCAACTGAAGCCTTCAACACTTTTACAGTTTTGAATTGAAGTATTTAAGACATAGTGAAATCATTTTATATTCACTGTAAAAGCTGATTTATATGGAAGAAAAAGTATGGGTTTTGGACTTATATGGATACAATTTTTTTCTCTGCCACTCAGGGTGTGCCTTAGGCAAATTGCATACCTTCTTTATAGCTCAGATTCCTGAGGAAAGCACTTCCTCTTATTTTTCCCTGAAGTTGTTTGTCAGCTTCCTATATGTTGTCAGGCTCCAATATATGAAAATATTGTTCAGTAATTATTCAGACTTCAAAAATGTTTAATTTTAGCTCTGACTTAATAAATCTATATTTACTCCTCCATAAGGGTAGAATCGTGTTTATGTATTGGGGTTACTTTTAAAAAAACATACGTTTTTGACCCCTTTTTCTCCCTGACCTGGCCTGTGTGTATGGTATTTAATTATATCTTGCTGCACGTTATCTATGGGGATCACCTGCAAAAGCTGATGTTCTGTGAGTACTAAAATGTATGTCTTTGTAAGTTTAATGGTTTCTTTTAAAATTCAGTACTTCTACCTGTCTAAATGAAATGGGAGAGATAAGACTTTGCAAAAGCACAACTGAAAAAGTGGTAACTAGGCACTGTATTTACAAGATGAGCTAAATTGTGATTGGAAAATTGTAGGATAGTTTTGTCCTGACAGCCCCAGGATCCACGACTTGAGAATCTTCTTAACAATGAAGGCTATCAAAAATATAACAAACAAGAGGAGGGCTGTTTTGGGAGGCAGAAACTCATTAAAAATAAGTGTTTTAATTTTTTGAGGCCAACTGTTACATATTGCTGAATCATCAATTAGGATTTTCTGTTTTAGGTCCATATAAAATATTGCAATTAATACATTCTCCTCAAACACAGCAAAGAGTAGATGCTGTCTTGACAGAAAGAGCACATCCTCACCATTCAGGAGCTTAATACATGATAGTTTTTCCAGTGAGGAAGAGATCATTATAGATTTGAGATTAGAGGAATCAATGTCTTATATGGAGAGAAGATGATATTCAACAGAGAGAAAATGGAGTTGAATAACAAGCAAGTTAGCGTGGCATTGCTAGGAAATCAGAGAGAGAAGTTTTGTAATGGTCATCATTTTATTCAGGGGGAACCACTGGAATGGCAGCTAAGGCCATCAGAGCAGTTAGACCTCATGCAGTCAGCTCTGCAAGACAACATTAATGGAATTCCAAGGGATTAATCAGCCATAATTGGATCCTGATTCAAAAAGAGATTTAAAGCTGTTGGAGCTTCAGTGATTACATTGATGGGTGGTCATATTTAATTGCATTTTCTGTGCTTAAGATAGATGTTGGGGAAATCCATTTTATGTTAGTGTGAGCATTTGTATCAGCATCTTATTTTTTATGTTATTTTGTCTTTGAGGGAATTACAAAAATGATAAAGCCAATGATCTATTTCTCTATCTCTAAACAAGACCAAATCATTTCATTCATATATTCTAAAAAGATCCCTAAATTGGAGTTCCCATCGTGGCTCAGCAGAAACAAATCTGACTAGTATCCATGAGGATGCAAGGTCGATCCCTGGCCTTGGTCAGTGGTTTAAGGATCAGGCGTTGCCGTGAGCTGTGGTGTAGGTCACAGATGCAGTTCAGATCTGGCATTGCTGTGACTGTGGTGTAGGCCAGTGGCTACAGCTCTGATTTGACCTGTAGCCTGGGAACCTCCCTATGCCATCAGTGCAGCCCTAAAAAGAAAAAAAAAATTTAATAAAAAGATTCCTAAGGAAACAATTCCATCCTTAGCAACTATGACTTCATATAATAGAAATTTAAGGGAGTTCCCGTTGTGGCTCAGTGGTTAACTAATATGACTAGGAACCCTGAGGTTTCAGGTTCAATCCCTGGCCTTGCTAAGTGGCTTAAGGATCCAGTGTTGCCATGCGCCGTGATGTAAGTTGCCAATGTGACTCGGATCCCGCCTTGCTGTGGCTGTGGCGTAGGCTGGCAGCTACAACTCCAATTAGACACCTAGCCTGGGAACCTCCTCCATATGCTGTGGGTGTGGCCCTAGAAAAGACAAAAAGACAAAAAAAAAGAAATTTAGTAAATATTGAATAACAAACTGAACATAATCATAACCAACAAACTTCAACATCAGGAAATGTTACCTCGTTGCTGCCTTAGTCTTTCCTATTTTATTTCCTCTCATTATGATCTCAGAAAATGTAGAGAACAGCTAGCCATCAATCTCTGTATAATAGCTGTTCTGTACATGAAAATTATTATTAAAATTCCTTCCTGAGCCTCAAACCCACCTAGCTTTCTCTTCTGTAGGCTAAATTATTCATCTCCCTCTTTTGTTTTAGTCTTATCTGCATGCCTTGCATTAACCAAAAGGAGAAATGCTAAAGTCCTAGGAGATTTTGAATCCAACATTCCTTAAGTATATTAAGAGTTATATGAAAATGGCAGTGGCATGTGACAATGCCACCACTAAAATGTGGTAACTAATGGAAATTTTCAAAGAAGTTGCTAGCATCTGAATAATTTTATACTTTGATTTTCTATAAGATACAGAAGAAAAGATGCTCAGTGAGGGAGAATAAAATGTTTGTGCTTAGTCTATATTCTTTAGCTACATGTGCCCTGGTTCCACAGTTCCTTAGAACTTCTAAATTCTTAGGTTCATGTTCAGTACCTCTAATGAGCTCACTTTATAAAATGACAAATGCCTTGGAGTCCTCTTTGTACAAGTAGATTCTTCTCTGAAGACTACCGAAAAGAAAAATGGTTCATAAATTCCTAATAGCCTCAGAGAAAAAAAATCTTGAATTCCTTTCAGGGAAGTTAAATATAAAGAATGCAGGCTATTTATCAGTCTGACACTCACGTTCAAGGAGTGAGAAATACAAAATTTTCAGTTGTGAAAAAGTTTTGCTACTGAATTTTATCTAACAGTCTAGTCCTGTATAACAGAAGGGCATCCTGAGGTGTTTTATGTCATGAAGCAGTAGATTCAAGAGAAGTTAAATGTCTTCCTCCAGGATACTGAGAATTAACTGCTGACATCACCAAACTGGGTCCTAAGTTGATCCAGAAGATTGGATACTTTAACTTGATTGTCACTGTTTTTATGAAGTTCACATTAGAACTTCTCTAGATAGTCCTTAAAATACTAAGGTTTTTAGCCTATATTGTGATTAACTTATTTCTAAATACTTTATTTGAATCAAATGTAGTCTGCATAGCTGTCTCCTATCCTTTCCAGACATATAAAGATTTCTTGCCTTAAAATTTAGAAAGAGCACCCGAGAAACCTGTCATGTTTACAAAGAAATACAAGTTATATTACTCAGTCATTTACTTCAGCCTAATTCTTAACAGTTCTTCATTGACCTTAATGGTATGCATACATCTCAATTTCAATTTCCTGTCTTAATTTACATTCTGATTTAAAGAGTCATACTCCACGAAGCTTTCAAGGAAAGAGGAGGATCTCAGATTTTGTAGTATTGTCATTAGTGAGAGACTGAGTAGATAACTGGTTTTCTGCAAAGCGTGTTTTCCCAAGGGAATGCACTCACTCTGGTTAATCAACTGGCAAACAAGACACCTAGGGTTATCTCTTTACCACCCTATTGCACCATCAATAATGTACAGACTGTCATTAAGAACTCATTTCTCCCTCCTGGGCTGAATTTTGAGAGATGCATCATGTGGGAAAAAATAGGAGTTATAGTGTGGAGACTATGGTTCACACTGTAATCTCAGATGCATGCTGTGCTATTCTGCAGACAGTCCATCAAGATACATTCCAGGGCATGCACGGGTGCATATAAAAATATATAGGCTGAGACCACCAAACTCATTTCATTAGGACCTTTCAAGGTTAACATTATAATCATGCTTCAGGGCACAAACAGATCACCAGCTGAGCTCAGGAAGACATTTTACTTCTGTGAAAAGAGTGTCCCTAGTGGGTCAGTTGCATTGCAGGTGCATTTTACCTTTTGCAGATATTTCTTTAGAAATATTGAAATATCTTACTTGTCTTTATCTTCATTTGCAAATTAAAGCCTGAACCTTCCGTCAATACTAATTTTAAATTTTAAGTAACTCCCATCTGAAGTTTTCTTTCTTTTCTCTTTTTTGTTGTTTCCTAAATTTCCAAATATATATATGTATATAACATACATATACATAAATTTCCAATTATATATATGATTACTTTGCTAACAAATTTACACGAGGACTGTATATTAGGATGCATTATAATTATATCATAATGGATGTTTTATTTGATTACGGGCACCAAAAGTACTGCCAGTAGTAGGATTAGAACTTAATCATTTCCATTGTCCAGAAAATTTCTGATGATTAACACCACATGTGGGATACTTCACTAGTGCAGTAGGTTTCTGATGGCTCTAGTCACTCACCTGGTCATCAGCATTAAAAACACTTACACGTTCCCCATCCCTAGCTCCTGCTTGTGGCACCTTGCTCAGAGTCCCAGCAAAGAAGTCCTTAGAGTAACACTCTTCAAATATTTAGCTCCCATCCATCCCAGGAGTATTAATATAGGAGAGTAAGAAAACAGTTTGGGTCTTTATAAATAAATAGGCAGTATAGAAAAGGAATGTGAACATTATCAGCATGTCATACTGTTGCTCTTTTAATAGGACCCATCTGGAATTTCTTCCTCATTATATGCTCTTTTTGATAGACACTCTTTTCCATCTGTTTAGGATCTAGAGATTATTAGATACGTTCTGAGAAAGGGAACCACTCTCAAGCAGTGATTTCTGTTCTTCCTGAAATGTGGTCACTGAGAAGGCATAGTGACCTTTTTTTTAACCATACAGGAGATATCACCTACCTCCCCACAACCAGCTTAACTTGAAAAATCACCTAGAGCCACATAGTTAATGAGTTCTCAGCAGAGCCTATCTGCGGAGGCAGTAAAGCACTGACTGAGACTGCCTGAGTTCAAAACCCACCTTTACCACTAATTAAGCATTACTTAGCTTCCCTTTACATCAGTTACAAGCCCCTCCCTAGCAACGTTTGGGGATAACTCACAAGGTCAGCGTGAGAGTTAGATGAGTTGATTTCAGAACAGCGCCTGGCATAAAGTAGAGACTCAATAAGCATTTATTGCATATATGAATGTAAAGTACTTCAGTGTCTACATGGCTCGTAGCACATACTCATTTATTTTTGTACTGTTTTTATTCTAACTTTATATTAGAAGTCTTGAACTTATTTGGAGGGAGAGTCAAGGAAACATTTCCTTGGGTAGTGGCTTTGTCATGCACACCAAAATCCTAGAATTTCAGAGTGGGAAAAGGGGAGAAATGTCAAATTACCTAAAACTAATTTTCTTAAAATCAGTCAGCATAATGATCAATTTACCTATTGACATGTTCACCTAAAATGTTCATTTATCAAATCTTACAACTTTTCATCTGTACTAAAATAGTCTTAGCTTGGAGGCATTTTTGTAAACTTTCATAGCAATTATTTTGCCTACCTCTGAGGGTTCTGAAGGTATTTCACCCAATTAAGACTAAATGTTTAAAGTATGATAAAACAGATTTTAAATGACCCACCAATATCCTAAAAATACTTAGAGTGGCATCTTAGTGTATATGAAATGCTACATCTGTGACAGATTTTTATTAGGAATATGGTCATTAGGCTAATGGGTATTTGGGGAGATTGGATGTTAAGAGAATTGGTTTTAGGTGAACCACCCTCAGTCTCTCACAGGGTCCGGCTCTGGGATCAGTGGCATCTGTTTGTGTCTGAGTCATTTTGTTGACTTTTCTCTGTGACTGGTTTCAGTCCTGTGGCTTCCTGCTGTCAGATTTAGTCTGACAGCTTTCAACTATAGATCCATGACAAATGTCTAGACCTGGAGCCTGTTTGCCCACCTCGGTTGACCGTCTGACAAAATAGCAAATCTGTATTCTGCACGGACTTGACATGGCTTCAGAAGTCCATTTTGCCCAAATTATGAACTCCCAAAGGTACACGTGATTTAATGTAAGAGCTCCTTTTCATTTAATATAATTTCCTTCAGTTCTTCAAAGATAAGAAAGGTAATTGAAATGCAGAGGTATGGTGAGTTTGCCTAAGAAAAGAAAGTATGGGAGAATATTTAAAGGGTCTGTGGGATATACAGAGTTTCTACATAAAGCAATCCTAACGTGTGAATTCACAGTGCTTATCCTAAAATGGCAGCCAACACACAAACCTTTCTTTGAAATCAGTTTTACTTTCATTGATTCCAGCGGTCATATGGAGGAGTCAGTTCTCTGCTATTAGTACATCATAAAATTCTTCTTCAGTTTTACAAGTGCTACAAGTGCTCATCATTTTGATGAGAGTGTTTAAATTTTCCTGAACTCAAAGGAAGGTAAACAGCGTGCTAGGTGCTCGGAGTTTGTTTAAAGTTCTGCCTGCCTGTATAATATGAGTGTGTCCGTCACTACTAGTAGTAACTAGTAGTGTGGAAACTGACATCTGCCAACCAGTAATGGCGGTCATACCTCACTGCCGCTCCAACTGCTCACAGTCCGGCTCAGCCTGCCACCCTGAGCTCCGGCCAGCTGTCAAGACCGTCACAGCTGCCGTCTTATTTACTGCCATAAGCTTTCTTGGCATTGTGGACCCAGACACTGCTGAGATGGCGCCTGTCATTGGCTGAAAAATGCACAGGGACGAAAGACTCTGAGGAACCCTGGGAAGGTGCAACATGTTCAAACCACCTGACGGTGGAACCAGTAGGCACTGAAGTCTCCAAGGTTGTTCTTTGTTGACTGATAAGATTGGACAAGACACAGTAGGCCCCCCAGAACTCTTATTCGGAGCTGTTTTAATTGAATGTGTCACTGACAAGGGACAGTCACTTGAGCTGCGGCATCTATTCCAAATGAAACAATTGTTTTAAAGTAATTGGTCTGACAAGAAGGCTGGCAGCCATTGAGGATAAGATGCATGTGTTTCTATGAGAAGAGACAGAAAACATGCTCCCTGTAATTGCCACGGCTCAGCTTTTAAACTTTATCCTTTACTTCTCATGAAATGAGTCCTTTGAAGACCTCTGATGTGAATAAAAATTGAAGGATTCTAGGGACACGACTTTGCTTTACATGTTTCTTTTATACACCTAAGAGGCTCATTCTCAGCTTGTTTAAACTATCCACTCACAACCATTTGCAGTGAGTTTAATAGGGGAAAAAGTGCAAAGGATTATTTTGTTCCTGAACTTCTTTGCAGATCTCTCTGTTAGTAATTCCTGATATAAGGACTGTAATTATGCAATGTAAGACAGAAGGTCAATTACATCAGCTAGTTAGCACAGACTGAGCCAAATTTCCCAGTGTGTGCACGGTTCCTCAGGAAAGCAGCTGAGTCTGCAAGAGCCAAAAATCTCTAGGCAAATGGTGTTTAGCCATAGAACACACCTATGCAATAGAATATACAGCACATTAGAGAGAGGAGAAATGATAATGCTCTAACCCACAATCACTACATACAGTCTAGGTAAGATCATGCCCTATTATAGTGATGAAACCAGTATTGTTGTATTATTTTACAAAATATTTCACATATATTATCTTATTTGATCCTCATAATATTTGAGGTAGGGATTTTCTTTAGACATTTTATATATAGGAGGATTGAAGCCCACCAAAATGACTGTGTTGTAGAGGTTAACATGGAGGTGTATTTTTTTACTCCCAAATCATTTTTTTCTACCGTACCGCAATCACTGACTCCATCCTCAACCTGCTTTTATTTTTGCTACATTGAATATACCCTTCCTATGAAATCACATCTAGTCTAAAGTTTTAACTAAAATGTGTAAATAAGGGAAGGAGAAGGAATTTACTAGCCTTCCTCTAATACCTGCTTTTATGAATCAGTTTCTACAATGAATCACAAGGCACATAAACATGCATGTTCTTAGTTCTAAGTTCTATGGCTTAGGCTTAAAACCCAGCTCTTGACATCTAATAGCTGTAGGAGCTTGAGAAATTTCCTTATTTTCTATGCCACAGTTTCTTCATCTCTAAAAAGAGCATTCATTCATTCATTCGTTCATTCATTTTTACATTTATTCAGCAGGCACTATAATCCCACAAAATGCAGGAGACTGCCCAGACCCTAGAGATACAACAGGAAACAATCAAAATAAAATCCCTACTTATATTACCAGAGAATATAGTCAGATAGCAAATAAATTATAGATATATTCATTGGGTAGCAATACTTCGGTACGAAATGAAGAAGGACAAAGTTGGTTGGAAGATAGAGTGATGTAAAGAAAAGGATGCTATTTTAAGTAGAATAGTTAGGAAGAGCATCTTTCAGGAGATGATTTTTGAACAGATATCAGTGTGTGGGAGGAAATTCTGTGAGGACAATTCGAGGCAGAGGGAAGAACAAGTACAAAAGCCCTGAAGCATAACCTACCTGTGTGTGTTCATGGAAGAATAAAGAGGCATATGCTGAGCAGAGTGAGAGAAGTGGAGGAAACTGGTAGACTTTCGGTCAGAGAAATAACCAGTGGTTGCTCAGGTAGGACCTTGATGGTCTTCACATCTAGGTCTTAGTGTAATGAAAATCACTTGGTGCCTCTGAGGCCTGGGGAATGTCACCCTAACTATTGTAGGATGAATAGGATATAGGGAAACAAGCAAGAACAGGGAAACCAGTTAGGAGGCATTTTCAGTTAATCCTGGGAGAAATGACTGCAGATTGGATAAGGGCTGTGGCCATGGAGGTGATGAAGAATGACAGTATTCTTTACTGATGTATTGGGAAAAGGATGGAAGCCAAGGGTTAATCAAGGTTGATGGCATTTGGATTAAGTTATTGGGTGAAAGATGCACTAACTGAGCTGGGGCACATTAGTGGTGAACAAGTTTTAGGGAATTAAATACACCTATTTCACAGGTTTAATGGGAAAATAAAAACATTCTGTACAGAGCCTAGCCTTTAATAAGCCTTTAGTAAAAATTATCATTACCATGATCATTAGTATTACTACTAAATTAATCAAGTCATAGAAATCTCATTTCCTAAATGGCTCTCAGATGCTACTTTCTTCTCTCTACTCACTGTTGTGCCTTGATCCAAGCCCTCATGACTTGTACTTGGATCCTTGCAATGGTCACCTGAGTTTCCTGACTCTAGACTATACTATATTTAACCTATTCTTTTCACTGTAGGCAGAATCATCTTTATAATGTGTAAGTCTGATCGTGTTTCTTCCTGGCTTCAACACTTTGGTTGCTGTTCATGTCCAATAGAACAGAGCTATAACTCCTTAATAATTTGTCCATCTTCTACTTCTCAGCTCATCCTCCTGTTTTTTTGTTTTTTCAGGCTCCAATAATATAAAAAATACCAATGGTTACCCTAATGTTATAGGTGTTGCTTTACTCTCTGCCTCTGCCCTGTCATCTATGTTGCCTGAAATACCCTTTCCATCTCAGTGAATCTTGCAAAAGTTTATTCCTTTGTTTAGATTATAGTTAGGAATCAGCTTTTCCTCTGAAGCATTTTGTAAATGTTCCCAAAATGAATGGCATCATGACTTGTACATACACCTATTACTGCAAATAGCACGTTTCTTTTATACACTCAGAGAACTTTAACATGTACGTGTAATATTATCTCTTCTTCACAGTTGTGAAATCCTTGATGGCATGGATGTGTCTTTTAAATTATCAATGAGTGTGTATGCACAGTTAGTGGCAACCTAGGTTTTCACCTTCATTTTTGTCACCTAAATTGAATGGTTTGTGAGAAGAGGGTTTTCATCATCTAGATGTCAGAGATGAAGAGTAGAGCAATAGTGTGCCTTCTGCCCTCTCTGGCCTAAGACCATAGCTGCTAAAGACAGGTTTTAGGGTTTTACCATGGGTTTTCCAGTGTTGCATTGGCTATTAACACTAGTGAGTTATGACAAATTTGAAAAAAATCTATAAAAATGAAATGAGTGGAGGTGGAAATAACACTTTTTCTTTGCTTCAAGTAACTATTGCATTCTATCATGTCTTTTTTAAATAATGATATTATTTTTTCCATTATAGCTGATTTACAGTGTTCTGTCAATTTTCTACTGTATAGCAAGGTGACCCAGTTACACATACATGCATACATCCTTTTTTCTTGTGTTATCATACTCCATAAGTGACTAGACATAGTTCCCAGTGCTATAAAGCAGGATCTCATTGCTTATCCGTTCCAAAGGCAATAGTTTGCATCTATTAACCCCAAATTCCCAATCCACCCCACTCCCTCCCCCTTGGCAACCACAAGTCTATTCTCCATATCCATGATTTTCTTTTCTGTTGAAAGTTTCATTTGTGCCATATATTAGTTTCCAGATATAAGTGATATCATATGGCATTTGTCTTTCTCTTTCTGACTACTTCACATGATCATCTCAATAGATGCAGAAGAAGCATTTGACAGTCCAACATCCATTCATGACCAAAACTCTTACCAACGTGGGGATAGAAGGAACATACATTAACATAATAAAAGCCATTTATGACACACCCACAGCAAATATAATACTCAATGGAGAAAAGCTGAAAGCCTTTCCACTAAAATCTGGAACAAGACAAGGATGCCCACTCTCACTGCTGTTATTCAACATAGTACTGTAAGTCCTAACTATAGCAATAAGACAAACAAAATAAATAAAAGGTATCCAAATTGGAAGAGAAGAGGTAAAACTGTCACTGTATGCAGATGACATGATACTATATATAGAAAACCCTAAGAACTCATCCCAAAAACTACTCGAACTGATCAACAAGTTCAGCGAAGCAGCAGCATGTAAGATTAACATTCAGAAATCAGTCACATTTCTGTATGCTAACAATGAAATATTAGAAAAGGAACACCAAAATACAATACCTTTTAAAATAGCACCCCAAAAAAATCAAGTACCTGGGACTAAACCTGACCAAGGAGATGAAAGACCTATATGCCGAGAGCTATAAAATATTAATCAAGGAAAATAAACAGGATCCAAAGAAATGGAAACATATTCCATGCTACTGGGCTGGAAAAATTAATATTGTAAAACTGGCCATACTACCCAAAGCAATCTACAGATTCAATGCAATCCCTATCAAATTACCCATGACATTTTTCACAGAACTAGAACAAACAATCCAAAAATTTATATGGAACCACAAAAGACCCAGAATTGCCAAAGCAATCCTGAGGAACAAAAACCAAGCAGGAGGAATAACTCTCCCAGACCTAAGGCCCAGACCTTTTCCTGGGTTCCCTCTGCCAGCATGTTCCACTCCCCAGCCTGTAGCACACTATTTCCCCATCTGTAGCACTGCACTCCTTAGCCCCTTAAGCTGTCCCCACACAGCCATCCCTTGTCCTCTCCCCAGGACTGGCCTCCAGAGCCTAAGTTTCAGTGCCCAGCCCCCACCAGAATGTCTCAGGCTGTGGTGTCCAGGGCAATAGGTTGTGGGTTCCTTTTCTCCTTCACAGCTCCCTCTCAGGAATGCTAATCCTATCCTGATTCCTTTTCTCTCCTTTTTTTTTCTTTTGTTCTACCCAGTTATATCAAGAGTTTCTTGCCCTTTTTGGAGGTTTAAGTTCTTCTGCCAGCATTCAATAGATGTTCTGCACCATACTTTTACATGCAGATTTGTTTGTTTGTTTGTTTTTTGTCTTTTTGCCTTTATCTAGAGCCGCACCCGCGGCATATGGAGGTTCCCAGGCTAGGGGTCTAACAGGAGCTGTAGCTGCCGGCCTTTGCCACAGCCACAGCAACATGGGGTCCAGGCTTCATCTGCAACCCACACCACAACTCATGGCAACGCCGGATACTTAACCCACTAGCAAGGCCAGGGATCGAACCTACAACCTCATGGTTCTTAGTCAGATTCGTTAACCACCGAGCCTCGAAGGGAACTCCCAGATGTGTTTTTTTGATGTGTTTGTGGGAGAAGGTGAGTGGGACATCTTACTCCTCTGCATTTTGATCTGCCCTATCACACATTTTCAATGTCTTCTGTATTCATCTTTTTCTCTCATTACTACCCCGAAAGTATTCATATCAAGCTAGTCTCTTTAGATACTTTAAGATCATCTCTATCTTGGAGCTTTTATATTTCTACTGTTGTAAATATGCTTTCTTATTTTTGCAGACAGTAGTCCTAATACATGCAATTCATGACTCACTTCTTCTTGGAGTCTTTGTCATTCATTGTGGTTTAGGTTGATAACTCCCTTTTCTAAATATACAATATTATCTGTACAGTTTTTATTGGTTTCTGAATATTCAGAGTCTCATGTTATTTTAGTACTATTTAATTTGTGCATTTGTTATTTCTCCAAATAGAGTTTAATGCTCTTATTTGAAAATATTGTCACATATCCCTTCTGCATCTCTCAAAGCCCATGGTACCGTTTTCACTTCAGTACAGTTGTTCAATAAAAGACGTTGAAGCGAAGGGAAAAATGTATAAAATTTGCTGATCAAACCCATAATTATAATCACTTCAAGCTTACATTAATGGATTCTTGAGTGATTTCAGATAGAATGTCTTTTTGAGGATTTCAAGGCAAAAGGTAATAAACGCTTTCACCTACAACCACATCTAGGAAAATGAACTAAATTAAAACTTAAAATTTGATCATCAGCAGTATTTTTTAGAGTTAGAAATGCAGATTCTAGTTGGAAAAGAAAAGCAAAATTCATTTTCCCTTCAATTTTATAAAAATAATAAACTCGCAGGTGATATCCTACCATGCAGGAATGAGGAAGCAGTATCATCAGATCTTCCAAGTTCCCACTTTTTGAGGAAAATGAGCTCTATCTGAAAATAGTTGGTTAAAACTTTATTTTTCAAGTGCTTCAAAGACCAACATTTTTTAGGGCCAAGCTAAATGGACCTGAAGACTCAGGGTCTTTTTCTCCAGGAACTAGCAGAGAAACAAACAGTTAGATTGATCAGGAATTAAAAGCTTTTAAGTACCCAGCAAAATTGATGTTATCGTGCTAAAGCCAATATGTTATCTGACTGCATTCCATCCTTGGTTTTCACTCCTGAAACAAGTGTGGAGGAAGGAGGTTGGGGCGGTTGAATTTGAAAGCATTTCCTCCATTTGACAAATATTAAAACATGAAATAAGGAACATAAACTTTTTATAGTACACAGTCCAAAGACTTTTTCCATCGCCCATGTAATATCTAGTGTAGTTTCCTCTTTAGACAATTTCACGTTGGCTGGCCAGGCCCCTCCTCCCTTGCTTCTTTGTCGCAGAAGTTTTAAAATGAAAGCCCAGGACAAAGGGTATTTTAAATGAATTAAAAACTGTCACAGCTTTTCCAACCAACCTGGGAAGACATTTAGCAAATTTTATACACCATTATGTTATTTTTTTTCTTAGGATAACTGTTGGCCAGTGGTCAGTCTGTCTTGACAGAGTCCAGTAAAGATTATACATCATTGCAATTTTTCTTTTCTCTGATGTCAATAGTGGTGATCCTTTAGATAGCCCTTTGATATCCACTCCTTGGCATTTTAATTTCCTGACAAATCTATCATCTGAAACTTGCCATCAGGAGTAGTCAGTCTCTGAGCCGTGATAAAATAGCATACATAGATCCTGGTACTTCCCTTAGCACTGTAACAAAGAGACTTTCCTTATGACATTATCATGGCTCTGTGTTCTTATAACCTTGCCTGTGTCTATGCATCAGAGTATAATAGGAATGAAATTCAGCCAGGGATTTGATAAACTTATGAAGGAATATATATCTATGACATCTTAGACCAATTATTTTCCAAATCTTCAGGATCTTCTTGGTCTCTCAAATTCCCATTATGTTAAAACAAATCTCTTATATATATTCGTATGCTTTTAGACTATATACACAATAATAGTTAGACTATATAAACAATAATTTTTTATTTACTCACACAGTAAAGCATAGTTTCCTGCAAAGTATATTGAGAATGTGTTGGGTACCTTTTGAAGTGGAAAAATTACTAAGTCAAATTCACAAATTTAAACAGTTAAGAATTTACTGTCTTTGAAATGTATATTTATCCAATTAAACAAAATATAATATTTTCTCTTGGACTGTACAGCACCCACTGGTAGAGCTGGTTTCAGGAACACAAATGATATTTGAGTCTCCCTTCCATACTACATTCTGGATTTTTCTATCCTCAGCTAACATTTCTTGTCCAGGTGGTTTACTGTGTGATGTGACTGTTTATTGGGTGATATGATTGTAACACTCATCCCTCTGGTATCTGAGCTTACCCTTTTCTAGGCTGTGGATTGTGCACTTGTTCATTTACTGTCAAATTTGGAAGAGGGATCTGAAGAATGATGGGCTCCAGAATCTCATCTTAGGATCTGCTTTCTTATGTGATTCTTAAGACCACTTGTAGCACCAAACTGTAGACTGGGTTCTTCTGAATTCAGATTCTGAGATGGAGATTAGCATGCAGAAAACGTGTTAGGGAGTATACTTGGGATCAACACCTGATACAAGCAGGATTGAGCAAAGGAGAAATTATGTTATTACATAATCTACACAAGACTCAACTGACCTCAGCTCCGAAGCTGGAATAACTCTTTGGATTTAACCTAGTGTGGCAAGGAGGCCAGACCTTCAATACTTACATATAAATAAGTCACTGAGTATAGTAAGTTTCTGAAAAAAAAATATGACCTTGGTTGGGGCACCTCTCTCCATCTGAGGGCAATCTCTGTGGAGGGTTTACAGATGAGGTCTCTAAGTCAACACCAATTTTGGTAGCTGGGGAAATATGTCTTTTAGTCCTATAGAAGTGTTTGGGAAGTGAATCATAGTGTTCACTACTGAAGAGGTCTAGAAAAGAAAATAAGTATTTTATAAAAGCCTCTTCTTCTCCCTACCACTATTTATTTTGTATAATCACAAAGCTTATTCAGTGTAACAAAATGTGAATTATTGCATAAAAGAACATAGAACTTATTGAAATTGTGAAAACACAACCCCATCAATGCTAGTTCCTTAGCAATGTATCACTGTTTATAAAAAAGTCGTGTTTACAAAGTAAAAAATTTTAATGTAAGTCGTGTTTACAAAGTAAAAAATTTTAATGTATGATAAACTCATAATTACATAGATTGCCATGGAAATAAGCAAAAATAATAAAAAGGTTGCACTAAACCAGAGTGAAAATTTATTGGAGTTCAAAGATATACAATCTTTTTGAAAACTATCAGAAAGAGAACAAAAAACATATCTCTATAGGTAGATAGTTCATAAATGAGTTGTTCACCACACAGAAGTTTCAAGGAGAATAAAGCTGCAGATTGTTAAAAATAGATTGTTATCTGGCAGTAGAATACCACTTCCTAACTTATCACAAGAATCATAATGGAATGCTGGTTAAAAGTGCAGATTCCTTGTCCCACTCCAAACCTATCAGATTCTCTTAGGTTGGGTGACCCCAAAGAAAACCCTCAGAAAAGTATTTGAGTGCAAGTAACATATTTGGGAAAGGATCTAAGAAGCAGTTAAGGGTGTAGAGGAATGAAACAGAGAAAGAGAAGCAGCCAGTAAGTTGCTCATTGCTGAACAGTTTACCATTGAGGGTAGCTGGGGCTCAATGCTGTTGGAGAACTCTGGGACCGTGCAAATAATTATGGCCATCCCACCCAAAGGGTTAGAAAGCTCCAGCTCCCGTTAGCCATTGACTGAGGTCTATCCCCAGGAGCATGAAGCTTCATCATGTCTTGTCTGCCCTTCAAGAAAGAGGCTCTGCAAGGAGAGTTCAAGTATTAATAGTGGGAAGAGAGTGAGTCCAGAGTGGATCTAGATGGGGCACTGCCAGTGTCTGCCCAACAGATTTTCCAGGAGAGAAGCCTGGAATTAGAATTTTCTTTTTCTTTTTTTTTTTTTTTTTTTGCTTTTTAGGGCCACACCCGGGGCATATGGAGGTTACCAAGCTAAGGGTCTAATCAGAGCTACAGTTGCTGGCCTACGCCACAGACACAGCAATGCCAGATTGAGCCACATCTGCAACGTACACCACAGCTCACAACAACACCGGATCCTTAACCCACTGAGTGAGGGCAGGGATTGAACCTTCAGCCTCACGGTTCCTAGTCAGATTTGTTTCCACTGCACCATGACAGGAACTCCTGGAATTAGAATTTTAATAAGATCTATAGCTAATTAATATGATCAGATAAGTTTGTACAGTACTGCAATTACACACTAATGGAAAGCTACACAAGTATTAGAAATGGCCAACATAAAGATATTATAGGCATTCATTGCTTTATTTCACTTCTGCAATAAAGCAATGTATGCCTATACATTGTGCTTTGCACATACTTCAACCCTGTGTCATGCAAGTCTGTCAACGCCATTTTTTTCCAACAGCATTTACTCATTTCATATCTCTATGTCACATTTTGGTAATTCTTACAAAATTTCAAACATTTTCATTATTATTATGTTTCTTATGATGACCTGTGATCAGTGACCAGTGATCATTGATGTTACTGTTGTAATTGATGAGGACACCACATACTGTGTCCTTATAAGACAGTAAATTTAATTGATAAATGTGTGTTCTGACTTCTTCACCCACTGGCCATTGTGCCGTCTTTTTCCCCTCTCCTTGGGCCTTTCTGTTCCCTGAGACACAGCAATATTGAGATTAGGGCAGTTAAAGCCCTACAATGGCTTTTACGTGTTCAAGTGAAAGGAAGAGTCACACTTCTCTCACTTGAATGAATGCAAAGGAAAAAATTCTTGAATGAAGTTAAAAGTGCTACTCTGGCTAAACACACAAATTATAAGAAAGCAAATTACTCTTATTGTTGACGTGGAGAAAGTTTTAGCAGTTTGGCTAGAAGACTAAAACAACCACAACATTCCCTTAAAGCAAAGCATAATACAGAGCAAGGCTCTGACTCTCTTCAGTCTATGAAGACTGACAGAGGTAAGGAAGCTACAGAAGGAAAGCTTGAAGGTAGCAGAGGCTGCCTCACGAGGTTTAGGGAAAGAAGCCATCTCCATTACATCAAGAGCCGATGTAGAAGCTGCACCAAGTTAACCAGATGCTATAGTTAAGATAATAAAGGTGGCTACATGAAACAACATATTTTGAATGTAGACAAAACAACCTTTTATTGTAAAAATATGCTGTCTGGAACTTACATAGCTAAAGAGGAGAAGTCTGTCTGACTTTAAAGCTTCAAAGAGCAGGCTGCCTCTCTTGTTGCTGCAGCTGGTGACTTTAAGTTGGAGCCAATGCTCACTTACCATGCTGAAAATCCTAAGATTTCCCTTAAGAATCATGCTAAATAACTCTTCCTGTACTCTACAAATGAAACAACAAAGCCTAAATGACAGCACATGTGTTTACAACATGGTTTACTGAATATTTTAATCCCCCTGTTGAGACTTACTGCTCAGAAGTAAAAGATTACTTTCAAAATATTACTACTTATTGACAATTCTCTTGGATATCGAGAGCTCTGATGGAAATGTACAATGAAATTAATATTGTTCACATGCCTACTAACACAAAATCCATTCTCCAGCTCATGGATCATTTTGACTTTCAGGTATTATTATTTAAGAAATACATTTCATAAGACCATAGCTGCCAAAGAAAGTGGTTCCTCTGATAGATCTAGGCAAAGTCAATTGAAAACCTTCTGGGAAGGATTCATTATTCTATATATCATTAAGAACATTCATGATCCATGGGGAGAAGTCAAAATATTAATATTAAGAGGAGTTTGAAAGATGTTGATTTCAGCCTTTGAGGATGGCTCTGGAGGGACCAAGACTTCAGTGAAAGAAAGAACTGCAGGTGTCATAGAAATACCATGAGAAGTAGAATTAGAAGTGGAGCCTGAAGATGTGACGGAATTGCTACAATCTTAGGATAAACTATAACTGCTAAGGAGTTACTTCTTATGGATGAACAAAGAAATTAGTTTCCTAAGATGGACTGTACTCCTGGTGAAGAAGTGGCAAAACTTACTGAAATGACAAGAAAAGATTTTGAATATTACATAAACTTAATTGATAAAGTACTGGCAGGGTGTGAGAGGTTTAACTCCAACTAGTGCATACTATAGATAAATCATTCATGAAGGAAATAATCAATGTGGCAAACTTCATTGTTGTCTTATTTTAAGAAATTGCCACTGCCACCCTAGCCTTCAGCAATTACCATCCTGATCAGTCAGCAGCCATCAACATCAAGGCAAGACCCATACCAGCAAAAAGATTATGACTTGGTGAAGGCTCAGATGATAGCATTTTTTAATGATAAAGAATTTTTAATAAAATCGTGTACATTGTTGAGACATAATATTGCACACAATAGACTACAATATAACTTTTATATGTCCTGGGAAACCAAAAAATCTGCATGACTTGCTTTATTGTGACATTTGTTTTACTGCAGTGGTCTGGAACCAAATCTGCAATATGTGTGAGGAATGCCTGAACTACAGTTGAGAAATTGGTAGCTACAAGGTTGGAAGGGCCCAGTGATATAAGAAGAGTAAACATAACAAACAAGCAAAAGAGATTCAATAGCACTTAGATGTTGCATTTCCAGGTAATCTAAATATAACTGGAATTTGAGGATGCCTGCCTATTTAAAGGATATTTTTATTATTATCTTATGAGTTAAAATACATATGTATTTAAATTCATCATTAAAAATCCTTTAAGTCTACTACTAGGCATTCATTTCCTGGCAATTTTTCAATAAACTCTGAATAGAAAGATATTTTAAGCCAAAAATAATTAAATCAAAGTTGTCTGAAATATGAAGTCAGAGTCTTCCAGATGTGCATTATATCCAACTTCAGTATTCACAATGAGATTATTAGCTATGCATGAGGGGTTAAAGTAATACATTTTAAGCAAGAGAATGTATTGTTACCCCAAATAAAATTGTACTCAGTCCAAGTCCCAAATTATAGTACAGTGCTTAATGTTGAATATTGGAAACCAAGTTTGAAACAGAAAGAAATTTAAGAAGAGATCAGATGGTAGATTCACCTACCAGAATGAAAATTATTAAAGAAGCATTCATATTCACTTTCCTAGCTGTGTCTTAGGATATTTAAACTACTTCCATTTTCATTTTGAAGCTCTGAACAGTATGTTGGGAATGGTGAGCAGGGAATGAACCATGCAGAGCCTTGTGATTTCGGGTCAAGAATTTAGACTTCACTCCCTCTGTTTTTTTCTAAGATATCGATTGCATTTAAATAAAATGTTACACGTCTCTTTTAAAAAGAGATCATCCTCAAGAACTGGAAGCAAGTAAGGATGAATAGTTAGGAGAGTGCTATATTAATCCAGGCACTAAAGAGGAAGGACTTGTACCAGGGAGTGAAATTTGATGAAGCAAAATGCACAGACTTGAAATAAATATTTCAGATGGACCAATGATCTAGCTGGTGAATTGGTTGTGGGAACAAGAGTACTTAGATATTTGAAGATTATTAACAGTCTCTGTCATAACTATTACTCGAGAATAAAGGCAAAGTAAAGATATTTTCTAATTATCAAAGTGTTTTCTATCATCACATTCACAAAGGATTTTCTAAAAACTCCATCTTAGGAAAATGGAAATTGAACCTCAGAAGCTGGGCTGAGATAAAGCAAAGAGTAATGTACAAAAACTTTTGCTAATATATGGTAAATATTTATGAGATAAAACAATGACAAAATAGCAATTAGTCTACACAATTAGAATGACAAGATAGAATTAAAATACAGAATAATAATGGCATGAAAATTTCAAAGGAAGAAAAGAAAGGCTAAAGCATTCTAAGTTCTTAAAATTGTTCAGAGGAGAGTTTTGATGTGGATTCATCTTTGTTATATATGCAAGGTGAAAATGTGAGTATGTCTTTTAAAAAAAGCAGAAGTTATAATTTTCAATCCAAAGAAGAAAAAAATCAATAAATGAAAGAGAAAGAAAGAACCGATTGCAAGGAAGAAGAAGAGTAAAAAGCATGGCAATAGCTGACAAAAAAAAGTACAAAATAAGGTGGAATGACAAATATAAATATGTTGATAATCACAATAAATGTAAGTAGATTAAATTTATCAGTTGAAATTTAAAAATTGACATTTTAAAAGCAATCCAGCTGTGTGCTTTTTAAATGAGACACATGTCGCATAATGACAAAAAATTTGAAAAATAAAAACAGAATGAATAATATATGCTAGGCATATACCATCCAGAATGCAGTTAATATGGCTATATGAATATCAAATAAATGATAGTCTAAGATAAAATATTTACTAGGAATTTAAGGACTTTAACATACTAAATATTGATTAATTTGATATATATGTATATAAAATACATAATAAATCTAAACATGTGTACATCTAATATGAACTTATTCATTATATAGATAGTATATATTAATTCAAAATATGCATGCATCTAATGACATCATCCCAAAATATGGAAAACAAAATTTAACAGAATTATGAGAAATCAACATATCAATTCTTATAATATATACAAAATAGTGAAGAATTTGTAGTTTTGGTTCTTTATGTTAATTCTTATTTCTCCCTTTTCTAGTTTCCTAATGCGCAACAAACTGCTGCAAATCTTAACAGCTTAAGGCCACAACATTTATTTTGCTCTTGAATCTGCCATTTGAGCAGGGCTCATGAGGGATAGTTTATCTCTCCTGTACTCAGTATCACGTGCAGTATCTCCAAAGCTGGAAACTGCAATCATCTAAAGGCTTGGTTACTCACATGTCTGGAAGCTAATGTCATTCATCTGAAACTTAAGCTGAGATGTTGGTCAGTACTCCTACTTGTAGCTGCTATATGTACTTGTGGCCTGAAATTCTTCACAATTCAGTGACCAGGTTCCAAGAGTGAGCATTTGAGTGAGAGCTGGGGAGGGGCTGGACCAGGTAGAAGCTATATTACCTTTTAAAACCTGTCCTTGGAAGTTATGCATCATCACTTCTACTGCATTCTACTTGTTAGGGCTCTCGCAAAGATACAAAGACCTACCTAATTTTAAGTGGAGGGCAAGCAGACTCGACCCCTTGATTGATGAAGTGGCTAGGTTCTAGAAGAACATACAGGGCTGGAAAATGTGATGTGCCTTTTTGTTGAAAATGCAGTATGCTACACTCTTAACCTAGAAATATATGGCAAAAAAAGGAATCTTATCAATTTGACAAATTATTACTTGCACTTAACCTTGCCGACTTATCTTACTTTAGCATAAGTATCTTAGATAACCAAAGGATTTTATTTCCATCATTACTGAGTTCTTCTTAAAAGGTAAATCAATTTTTGAACTATCAGACTTGTTAAGCCACCTAAAACTTGCCTAAAGTAATTACCTGTTATCAGAAGCAGCACTTTCTTCATTGATAGGTGGAAGAAGTTGAAAAATTGCTATTGAAATGGGAAATAAATGAGGAGGACTATTTTATAGTTACTTTTCATGGAGTTAGCTCTGGCTGTTAAAAACCCCAGACAAGTAAACAACCTTGGCCAGATTTGGAGATACTCTACAAAATGCTTACATGATTAAAGTTCAGTGAGGGAATAAGCTCTCACTTAGTTTCAAAGCTACATTTTCTTAGTAAGTGGAGAAAATGTCAACACAGAATTGTATCAAAGCTTTAGTAGAGTTCAGCTAAAAAATAGTTTTTGTTTGTTTATACATTTTTTCCTTGCTTGCTTTCCTCCAAGTAACAGCAGCCATAGGTAATGGCACCCATATTTTAATTCATTTTAGGTCCTGATCCCATGACAGTCGCATTTCATTGACATTTGTGTTTCCTCCATAGTATCCACTGTAGTGTCTTTATGCTTAAAAATAATCATAATTACTTACCAAAAAACCCACATCATTTTGGAAAATGACGTAAAAAAATAGTAACGTTACAAAAGACTGCATAAGCACAATTAACAAATTTCCACTTAAGGACGTATAATGTAGATATCTATTTTCTCTAATTACTGATTTGAGAAATGTGCTGTAAGCACATGGAAAATTTAAGGAAACTGGTATTAGGCTTCAAAGTAATGAACTATTATCATTTAATACATGTTTTATACTAGATATTTTTCCTTAGTGCCTTGTAGTTTTTGTTGCTATTGTAGGTAACTTGTTAATTTAAATTTCCTTGTATAGCTGTTACTGAAATGCACTTTCTGTTTTTAATTAGGGTGTAGTTGATTTACAGTGTCAGTTTCTGCTGTTCAGCATAGTGACCCCGCCATATATACATATACATATACATATACATATGCATTCTTTTTCTCATGCTAACTTCCATCATGTTCTGTCCCAACAGATTGAATATAGTTCCCAGTGCTGTACAGTAGAACCTCATTGCTTATCCATTCTAAAGGTAATAGTTTGCATCTACTAACCCCAAACTCCGCATCCATCCCACTCCCCCCGCCACTCCTCTTGAGGATACAGGTCTATTCTCTATGTCTCTGAGTCTGTTTCTGTTTTGTAGATAAGGTTCATTTGTGCCATATTTTAGATTCCACATATAAGTGATATCATATGGTATTTGTCTTTCTCTTTCAGGATGTATTTTCATATATTAATCTTACATTGAGAAAACATGCTGAACTCTCTTATCAGTTGTGAGAACATATCTGCAGCTTGTCTCTATATCTATATGCACTTGGACTTTGTGAAATTCTGGAAGAAGTAGGGACATGAGGCTTGTTGGAACCTATTTTGTCTTTCTTCATGGAGAGTGGGTGTGCTGCTCTGGAGTTCTCATTCAAAGGCTTAGCTTGGGACTGGCATATGCACACAGAGTTATATGGAATGATTGGCCAATGGGGACCTGCTGTATAGCACAGAGAAATCTACCCAGTATTCTGTGATAATCTATGTGGGAAAAGGATCTGAGAGAGAATGGGTATGTGTATATGTATGACTGGGTCACTTTGTTGTAGAACAGAAATTATCACAACCTTCTAAATTAATTATACTTCAATAAAACAAACAAAAAAAAATAATCATGTTGGTGAGGCAACTTCCCAGCCTTCTCCCTGGTCCTCACCTGAAGTACTCACGGCACAGTTTCAGCTCCAGACTCACACTCCAGTTTTCATCATTCTAAACACATTCAGTAAGATGACATTAAGGGTTATGAATAGCTCTTGTAAAGCAAAGATGGTCGTTACGTGGAAAAGCTCTTTTAGAATGAAAAAATCAACTATTATCCACTTATCTAATTGCCATTAATGAATCGCTTCTAATTCACTCACTCTTAAATTTAATAGCCACTTCATTAACACATTTGTTTAATATTTCTCCTTCCTTGCTTATGTTACTATCATTAAGTATCTAAGGATTTTACCTAGGGATTATATTGAATATTCCCAAGTAAGCAATGCCTGTAGTTAAATCTTCTGTGTCAGTATATTTATTCCTGAAGAAGCATTTAAAATTTTTATAGGTGGACTACATACCTGTTATTTTGTGGGATCCAGAGATGTTTTTAAGTCACTCCTATTTCTACCTGAAAATATAGTTTCCAGATGTGAGAAGCTAAAATCCTACAGTCAAATCCAAGCAATTTGATTTGTTGTTAAAATCAAATATTTGGGGATAGCATGTATGTATCAAATATTATCAGAAATTCCCCATATTTTAATCAGTCCTATTAGTCTCATAAATGAATAAACTTACTCTGAAAATCAGCTTGCAAAGCAGCTCTTATACACAGAGGTACCACAAAATCATTTGTCAAACAAAAGCTTTCGTACTTGGTTTAGAAAATAAGTGGGCCCTAAATTATCATATTAAGAATTATTACCATATAAGAATTATAATAATTATTATTATTTTACGTGGAATTTGATTGTTTTCTGACTATGAAATAAAGACTTTGTGTGAATGAGACATTAAGTATGGAGAAACCTGGGTATATTAGGATTATAAAAGACTGCAGAGTAACCCTCTGTGAACACAATTTAGATGGAGAGGCTGGGATAGAGGTATATGGAAGAATGATACAGGGAAACACACTCATACACACCTTGCCTGAGAATAGATATAGATTTGGACTTTGAACAAAATACTAAAACAATCCAAGTATCACATTCATCAATTTTCTTTTAAGAAATTGAATGTATTTTCTGTGTGTCCACAGAATGATTACCAAAAAAAATTTAATATATGTAATGTTATTTCAAAAAATTCACTTTTAAATTTAAAATGTGAAGCCCAAAGGAGATGCTATGTAATAAGATTTCATTTTGGAAGTCAAGAGAGGTCTGAATTCTAGGCACAAACCCAGGGGTGTTGGGGGAAATACCTACCTTTTTGGAGAAACGCTAGTTAGATAAATGCCCTCAGAGAAATAGATGGGTCTGTGCCTTAGTTTTCTCATCTATGAGGTAACACTCATAAACTTTATGTAAGTCTCAGGAATACTATCTAGTTGGTGATTTGGGATATTTTTGGAGGAAATTATATATCCATTCATTTATCAGAACCCTCTTGAATGCTAACAATATACCACCTCTCAGAAATGGACAAAGTTCCAGCTTCATGAAGCTCGTGTCCTATCAAGTGTTTACAGATAAATATAGTAACATATCAGGTATCAGTAAGTGTTCAAAACACACACACACACATACATAAAATCAGTATGGTCTGTGTTCTATTCTACTAAGGGTGGGAAAGAAGTCATCTCTGACAAGGAGCTGACTGACTAGAATCTGAAGAAAGTAAGGTAGTGGTTGAGGTGGTTACCATGGTGGAGAGTGATCCAAGCAAAGCAAGAAGCAAGCAAGAGTGGCACATGCAAAGGACGGCAAGGAAAGCAATGTGGTTGAGAAAGTGAGTAAGGCGAAGAGGAAAGAGATAATGAGTTTACAATTCAAACGAGTTTACCCTGAATTACACAGTGAGCCATAGGGGACTCTTAGAAGGAGAGTAACATGGTCATCTTTAAGTGTTAGCAAGATCACTCAGGCTACAGTATGATTTGGGATTGGGGTGGACTAGGAGGTTTCAAGGAAACTGTCGTATTATCATAGTCTACATAAGGGTCACATTTAATTTTTTTAAGCAACACTCTCTTCTTTAGAGTTACCAGTTAACATCTTTCCACATATGCTTTCTCTTTCTCTTTCTGTGTGTATAATCACGTGACACATACACGTGTATATTTTCCTGAACTATTAGAAATAAGTTGCTGATGTTGTAACAGTTCACCTCTAAATAATTTAACATGTGTCTCCAAGAACAGGAACTTTCTCTTACATGACCGCAGTACTACTAGACACCAAATGAGTTTAACATTTATTGAATAATATAATCAAATACATGGCCCATATTCAAATTCCCCCAATTATTAAAAAAGTCCTATTTTTAAAAATTTAAGATTCAACAAAAGTCATGCAGTGCATTTTGCTTCCATGTCTTTTTCATCTTATTTATCTAGAGAAGTCCCTCTATCTTTTTGTTGGCCTATATGCCACTGATATTTTCGAAGTATGGGCTAGTTTTCTATGTCCTGCTTCCCACATGTGTACCTCCCATTGCATCAGGTTAGGAAGTATATGATGTCTCTTGTTGCGTTCCTGATGATGAGGAGTTGGGTTATTTAGTTAGGTGATATCTGCTAGATTTCTGCAACATAGGGGTACTCCTTCCTTTTTGAATTTGGCAATCAAAAGTGGGTTGTGGGATAATACTTTGAGATCGTAGGATGGATTAGCCTGCTCTTCAGAAACTTCTCATTCAATGGTGCTATCATCCATGGGATCCCTGTTTGAATCAAATATCACACAGGGAGTTGCAAAATGGTGATTTTTAAAAATTCTGTTACTTCTAGATTTATTAACTGGCGTTCTTTCAGAAATAATTATAACTTAAAATGGTACCAAAATTAATATAAATAAATGTAGAGTTTTGAAGTGTTTTGGTTCTTCCCCTTCATGGTTTAGATCAGTGGTTCTCAAACTTGGGCATGCAGCAGAATGGTTTGGAAAGGTATCAAAATATAGAGGTCAACAAACACATTGATGCAAGATAGCACTGGAGCCTCTGTATCTTCGCCAAGTCCCCAGGTGATTGTATGTAATATATGCCCAAGTTTAGGAACCTCTCATTTAGATGGAATCTTTTAGGGATAGTGAATAATAGCTAATGTCCCTTTTCAGCATGTCAAAATAAAATTAGAAATTTATTTATTTTCCTTCTACGATCAGGAGTTATTCCTTTATAGGTTATTTAGCACTTACTGGACAGGAAAAAAAATTGTGTTAAATTAATCATAGATATTTTTTCTTCCTGACTCTTTTTGCTTAGATTTAAGCCCCAGACTGAATAAATTCTGGTTTCCCTATTGTATTTGAAAACTGTATTTATTCTTGGTGCCTGTTGCCCATAACCAGGCAGGTAAGTGTGTAATTCTCTTTGCTGTTTTCACACACACACACGGGAAGGAATATTTGCTGGCACAATGGAACACCGTGCTAATATTTTCTGCTTTGCTACACTGACCCTCTTGCTCTTTGGGGCTTTACATTTTGCATTGTGCCCTCATTTTTCCAGCAGAGGAAATTGTACCACCCACAGGGATCATGCTGTGTTTTCAAATCCTAGAGGTAATGCAACAATGGTCATTCCTGGAAATGGGGAAACCCAGAGAGAGGAAAACAGTTTCAGTATCTGGGTCATCCCAGCTGCTGCTGGCTTAAGGAACAAGCGTGAGAAGTCCCAGACACATGGGAAACTGTGGTTTGTACCCAGTTCGTTTTCGCACAGCAGGCTGCCTCTCTGTGGCTGAAAGGGCACCTGATGAGATGCAGTGGAGTGATGGGGGCTTTAGGAAAGAAAAAGGAACTTGGGGATAAAATATTGGACAAAAATGCAAATGAAGTAAAGGTAATAGCCAGCATTACCAGGCTCCGTTGTTTTCAATAACACAAATGCTTTCAAGAAGATGAATTTCTAGGACAAAAGAAAGACAATGCAGATACAATCTAATTGACAAAACTGTTATGGGCAACTGATTGTATTATTTTCAATAGGCTGAATCAGAGAATCTGTTCAAACAGAGTCATACCTTGTAATAACATTCAAAAAGGAGGATTGTATGAGAGGCAAGACAGATTTTAACTTTTTCATATTCTTTCACATAAATACTTAAAGATGCAGTTTCAAAATGGCCCCGAGTAAAAATCTGATAAATGGAATCCATGTCATGCTAAATAATTTAATTAACATAGTTGAGACTTGAAGCAAAAAATCAAAAGCAAAATCCTCTCAATCTGATAGTAGTCTTTCATTCATTCATCTTTCAAACAAAACCTTTTCCTGAAAATTCATGCCTCACTCGCATCTGTGGAATTATCTGAAGAGGGCAGATAACTCTAAAAAGCTATTCTAATAGATTTCCAAAAACCGTTACATCATATGCTATTTTACTAGATTTTAATACATTGATAAGTATTCATAACATTTTATTTAAATTTGCTGGATCAAACATGTAAGATATCTTTCCTTCATTTAAAAACCAATTTCCTAAGGTAAAATCATTTTCTCAGTTTTAAATCAGAAAGAGAAATATATATTAGATTTTTTGCAAAGATATTTCTAAAGTTGTAAGTACTTAATTTTTTTCTGTATTTGTTAATTTTAGAAGCAAACAACCAATGAAAAATCCAGAGTTAATATTCTTATTTTCATATCCAGTCATGGTCCAAATGGCTATGAGAATAATCATTGAACAATGTCTGCATTTTAGTGTCCTCACCTGTTAAATGAGAAGAATCACAGTCTTGCTCCACAAAGTTTATAGAAACTTCATGAAGTTCATTGAAATTCTTGGGAGAACTGTGCCTCATAAGTGCAGAGTTACTACTTAAAAAAAAAAATTGAGTTATGCATCACAGAAATGTAGACACACCCTATACTTGGAAATCCCTGAAAATAGAACTAGCCTCACCTGTTCCCTTGGTGAATCAGTACTCTAGTGGGATGAATTTCTGTTGTCCTTTAAATAAAGCATTTTTTTTAATTGTAAAGCACTTACAGAAAGTATAAGTTTTGATGTTATTAATAAAAATATCCATCTATGTCACAATGGTAGGTTAATGATCACAGTTTGTTTCTGGCTCTGGGTAGAAAAAATTAAACAATTTAAGAGTATATTTTTATAAGATCAAGTAAAAGTTACCTTGTCTCCTAAATTCAACTAGGTATAATTTTACAATAGGAAAAAATATATATGCTTAAGGTACTGGCTCAAATAATAATTCCTTCATTTACCAAGTTTTTAAAAAAATTATCATTCAAAGAACTTCTTTTTAAGGAGGATTCATAAACTTTGGCATCACAGATTCCTTTGCCAGTCAGATGAAAACCAAGAATTTTCACTCCCTCATTCCTATGCATATACACAATATTGTACTTAAATTTCAAGAGACCTGGGAATCATCTGAAGTCCAGGTGAATGAATAATTTATATCTAAAGGGTCCAAGGTTAATTTATTAATCAGTCACTTTTTGAGCACTTACTTTGTTCTCAGAAATGCCCTAGGTCCTGAAGACACACAGTGGACTAGGCACTGTCCCAACTCTGGGAAGCAATGTACATATTTGAGTGAAGCATGTGTCTCACCTATCACAGATATGACTTCATTTGACTTCACAGAAATGAACAGGTGATAATTAGGATGACTGCAATTTTTGAATACACTAAGAAAACTGAAAATATTCAACTAAAAGAAATAGGGAGCTTTTTCTTTTGCCTTCCCTTTTTTTTTCTTCCTGCTTTGTACTACCATAAAATATAAATAAACATGAAATCTAAATTTTGCTCTAAAAAAGGTATGTTGTGGCCTATCTTTGTGTTAATAAGCATTTCTGAGTACTTACAATATGAAGAGTACTACCGTAGATACTGCAAGGATACACATCTAAATATGTTAAAGCCATCCTTATTTCCATCCATTTCTGTGCTTTCATAATCATGTGTTCTCTCTCAGTGAGCACTTGCCTTTAAAAACAATGGTATTTTAACACTTGATTGTCTCTTCAGCAAAAGTCATCTTACTGAAATAATAAAAGACTATATCCTGCTGAGCATGATATTGTGTGAGGAAACAGAGCAAAGGAGTAAGTATTTATTTAACCCTGATGAACATAAGGAAAAAGAAGCAAAATGTCAAGAGATAAAGGATAAATACCAAAAATTATAAACCACTCTGTATGTTCTATGCAGCGATCTCCCGAACAAAGAATGTGCCAGTGATAGTCAGAATAGGAAGCGTAATAGCAAACTATCCCTCCGTTTGTATTTTTTTTGTTTCTCATCTGGGAGCCAATTCATTGGATAACTGGCAGGTAGGTGAATGGACTGAGGGAGGCAATATAAACAGAGTTAAAATAATAGAGAAGGATCCCGTTAGAGGCCCTCTGGGAGTTGTTCATGGAGTGAGTGTGCTTCTAATAGAGAGAAGGAAAGACCCTATAAAACCCTTCTATTTCTGCAACTATTCTTCACCTGGAAAGTAAAACTAGAAGCACTAATAATAATAATAAAGAAAAGGAGAGGCCAGCAGAATAACAAATAACCACACACAGTCACTTCAGACCTATTCTGAAACAACAGAATACACTTTAAAAAGCAGTAAAAACAATAAAAATCCAGTCATTGTGAAAAAGGAGAGCCTTAGCTGCAATAAAGCCAGTCAATAAAGAAGCTCTCTCATTTAAACATCAAATGCACATTGTTTTCCAACACCTGTTATTCAGACATAATAGCTTTCTTAACCTGTCAAAGTGTTTAAGCTGAGGAAAAGAAATGGGCCTCCAGCTGTGCAGTTCTGTGGAGAAAGCCTGTGCGAAGCGATATTAGTTTAATGAAATGTGTACAGATTGTAATTGTGGTAATAAGAGGGCAATTCCCTGAGGTGTCATAGGAAGGCAGTGAGCGCAGCCAGGCAGAAAGCAGAAGCTTGCAGACTGAGGGAGAAAATCCGGCCTGCTCTGGAGAGGGGGCAGGAAGTAATCAGGAAGATCAGGGCAAGAGGAATCCTGCTAGTGTGTTTTCCTCGGCCCCACTCTGAGAAAGAAACCCGGTCTGCAAGAGGTTAAAACCCTCTCCTTACAGCACTGCTGACCCAGAGCTAATCCGAATCAGTGTAAAGTCTGTGCTGCAGGTGCAGGGGAACTCGGGGGAGACAGCTCTCAGTCTGCGACAAGATGGCAGTGACCCTTCTGAAACTCATATTCAGGATGAGAGACAATGAATAACCAAAAATAAGTGAGGTGGCAAAGGAGTCATACAAAGGAAGCATATTACAAGTCCAACAAGCTTTCCTTTCTTTTTGTGTTTATCTAGACGTCATTCCAGGATTCACTCTGGAGAGAACATACTTCTGGAGTCTTCCTGAGAGGAGGAGGCACTTCTATCAGTTCCTTGATAGATGATCGATTTTGTCATTCTTTTAAACTTCCTGAATAATTTAAAAGCCCAAAGGTGTGGCATGTATAGCAGGTCTCTGCAGAATAGCATTTAATTTCCAATTCTTTTTCTAACTAGCTGTGTGCCTTTGGGCAAGTCAGAGAAACTCTCTAGACCTTCATTTTATTATCTGTAAATCTGAGGAAGTCAGCGTAAGCAATTACTTCATATGTTGCCTGTCGGTATTTTCTTATTACCTAATAACACCAAAGTCTGTTTTAATCTTAACCTGCTCTCCTCCTCAGGGCTCATGTCCCCTCTACTTGATAGCAGCATTTTATAGAATTATACCAAAATACTTGTGCTCCCACATATACATGATGTCATTGAATTCCTCTATAACTTCACATATGGTTTTCCCTCTCTCAAAAATTTTACTCAGCTGGCTAAATTCTACTTGTTCTAGAGTATGAGGCTGAAGCTGTTCTGTGTACTCTTCACTAGGCTGGACTATTTCCTTCCCTCCCCCACTTTGCTGGGGCTGCTCTTCCTCTTCTGTTATCAATTGAGATGTCACTTCTTTCAGAAAGTTTTCCTTGAGTTCCTGAGTCTGGGCAGTTTTCATTCCACATATTCCAGTAGCTTCTTCTACTGCCTATATCACGTTAATAGCACACTCACTAATGTCAATTAGATTCATATTCCTTGAGGACAAGGTTTATAGATGTATGTGAATTTTTTTTACGGTAGTATCGTTAGAGACTGTAGAATTCCATCCAACAGACGGTTAATATGTCTTGGATGAATGAATGAACAGAGCACTAGGAGAAGTTTAGCTTGCATATCTAGGCAGAGCAAAGGATCCATTATGTGTGCTAGCCCAGTATGTTCATTATGAGATAAATATTCTCTGTCTTTGTCTACCTCCTCACCAGATTCTTAACTTCCTTCAATCAGGAAGGCCATTTACTACCTTGCACAACACCTTGACTGAAAAGATGTTTTTCAAATACTATGAAATGTATATTTACAGCTGAAAATTCTATACAGAATATGTCGTTTCAAAAATATTTTTCACCCCAGAGGGATTTTTTTAATCCTGAATGATAGGTATTGATTAGGAAATTATAGTAATTACCTAATACTTGTCTTTAAGAAAGCATGCTTATAATATTTAGAAGAGGAGAAACAAAAATGAATAAAAAACAAATACAGTACCAGAGTCAAACAAAGATTACCTGGCTTACTTTCTATCTCCATGGAGGGAGTATGGGAGATTATAATTCTTATACTCAAAAATGTATAGACTAAACATTCCTCAAGTGTTTTGGTAACTACTTATAAATATAAAAATAATTACCTGATATAAAACTCCCTGGACTAAAGTTATCATCTTAATACATAATATATACATGGGGAGCATTCTTAAAAGTTGAATTAATCTTCTAATAAAACTGATTTGATAGAGTTTGACCTCTAAAAATCCTCTATTAAATTATCTATTCTTCACTTCTTAGACACAGTAGAAGATGATTTAGACTTTGAAATTTAAAAATTCGGTTCTAATTTTTAGAACCTAACTTTCTATGGGTTTGTATGTCTGACTCTAACTTTCTATGGGTTTGTCTGTCTGAACTGCCTGTTTCTCATGAAAAATCAGAATAGTAGTACATACTCTCATTTCTGCTGGTTTCATCCACAAAAGTTTTATGTAGCCCTAACATATCCACAGTTGCCTAGGGACAGGTACCTTGAAACTCTGAGCTAAGAAAACAGAGATCCCAGGTAGCACAGGGCCAATTGTGCCAAAATGGGTTCTTACACTGTTTGAAATTTGATATTAGAACAGAATTCAGTATTACTTGGGGACTGAAAATATCCTCTTTAAGAATTCAGTATTACTTGGGGACTGAAAATATCCTCTTTTATTTCTCCAGGTAATTACTCGGCATTGAAGTAATACAGATATTTAGTTAACTGTAAATATAGTATTTACAGTTAATACAATATTTACTAAATGTAGTATTTAGTAATACTCAAAAACCATGGGGTGCCAAGGAGTATCAACAGTTAGTATTAACGAATATTTACAAATGGCATTGTTGTTTGTACATTTTCATGAACAGTTGCTCACTTACTGGATGTAAAACTTTTATACCTTATTATCTAGACACTGTAGCCTAGGCTATGGTAAACCCTCAACAGGTGGTGAATTTTCTGTAGTTTAATTACCTTCAATAACTCTTACAAAGAGGGACACTCTTTTAATTCATGCTTTACATATAGGAAAACTGACTCAGCAAATCAAGTGACTTGACTAACATTACAGCACTAGGAATTGACACGTTAGAATCTGAATGTAGATGGCATAGGACCAAACTGTGTATCCTTATAATTACTCTGTGTAATCACGTAATCCATAACCCATGCAAGATGACTAAACCATCAAGGAAAGAAAACAATATTAGAAGTCCAAAGACTTCACATCTTATTAGTAACTCTATGTGTCACAAGTATCATTTACTTTCACTTATAATTTATTATAGTTTCCTTTTCAAAATTTTATATTGCTTTCATTCCCAAAACTGTGTTTTCCTGTATCATTTTCATCAAAGGTTTTCTTGCTGTTAATTAAGCTACCATTAGAAAAAGACATATACAATGTGTGAGGTGCTAAAAGCTGGAATCTTTACTATCATTTTTTTCAAAGGTTTTCTTGCTGTTAATTAAGCTACCATTAGAAAAAGACATATACAATGTGTGAGGTGCTAAAAGCTGGAATCTTTACTATCATTTTCTTCAAAGGTTTTCTTGCTGTTAATTAAGCTACCATTAGAAAAAGACATATACTATGTGTGAGGTGCTACAAAGCTCGAATCTTTACTATCGTTTTCTTGTTTCATTCTTACCCTAACACTAGGTGGTAAATAATATTATTTTAATTTACTAGACAGGGAAAATCAGGTTTATGGTTGATAACTGACTTACCAGGTACACACAGTTAATGAGTATTAGAGTTAGGATTCTGAGCCAAGTCTATTTGATTTGTTTTACCACCACACTACATACAGTATCTTGAGGAAATGATGAAGAAGCATAAACAGTTTTTTTAAAAAACTTTTTTTAAGGTATCACATTTTTAATACACTACAATACAATGAGCATCTGCAGATGATGGTACTGAATACATTATTACTCATATTTCTTTAACTATGTAACTTTTCTTTCAAAACATCTTGTGATGGAGTTCCCATTGTGGCTCAGCAAGTTAAGAACCCACATAGTGTCTGTGAGGATGCAGGTTTGATCCGTGGCTTCACTCAGTGGGTTAAAGATCCGGTGTTGCCACAGGTTGCAGCATGGGTTACAGATGTGGCTCGGATCTGGCATTGCTGTGGCTATGGCATAGGCTGGCAGCTGCAACTCTGATTTACCTCCTAGCCCGGGAGCTTCATATGCCACAGGTGCAACCCTAAAAAAAAAAATAAATAAATCTTTTGGAAATAATATTCTGTCTTTATATTTTAGGAATTAGGTGATTTCTAAAAAAACTTCAAATTCTAGTACTTGGAAGTTTTATTCCTAACTTTTTTACTATCTAGATCTCTCTTTTCTTTCAATCTGAATCTGCTTTTTAACCAAGACCAGTCTCAGTTTCCTCCATGTGAAATGGTATCACATAAACACAGATAGATGGAGGAAGGTTATGTGTGTCACTGGGTAGCAAGTACAATACAGCATAAAACAAAAAGCATTTATTTCTAAAAGGTAATAACTACTGTGTCAATTGAAGTAATATCATAAATCATACCATCAATTAGAGAACCCATACTGGCTTTTCTAACTTCAATCTATTTTTTTTTAAATGGTCAAATGAATCAAAGAATTTAGCAAGTGAGATGAAACCTGAGCTAAGTGGGATGATACTATATATACCTTCAAAACTAAACAAAATCAAACCCAGCTTTGTAATCTTTGTTTACTCCCATGTACTCTTAATTCTATTCAGAGTTAAAATTTTGAACCAAATAAAATTCAATTTGTCCAGCAGGCTGAGCTTTTCCTTTCTAATTTGTTTCCTTTTAATAATGGGTTAGAGGGTTTCTGAGACGTTCCCCAGCTGAGACCTCATATTGTGAGTGATATATCTCCCTTCATCATCCCCTCTCCTCTCTGAGCCATGAGGTCATGTGGAGCATCATGACGGATAGAACCTGACATGCCCTGTCGTGGAGCCAGATGCACCAGCTGGGAAGCCTATGGAGCAACAAGCTCTAGCTAAGGGCAATTTGGAGGTTAAAAACTTGTCTTTTTTGTTGTTAGTTCTTGTGGACCAATTTACCTGAATTACAAAGAACTGGTTTCGATATCTGAGTCAAGCAAATGATTTAGAACAGAATCCATGTTTACTTTTGAACATAATGAGATTCTGGAACTATCTGACATATATATATATGTTTTTTTTTATTCCTTTTAAAATAAAAATTAAAAGTTACCTTTCTTAGTATTGAAATGAAAAAGAAACTATTAGGCCAGCATATTTTTAATAAATCTTAAACAGTATTTGGGTCTTCTGATCTTAGTCAAGTTTCTTAAAACAGAGGACAAATATTGCTTTTACACTGATTTCTATTCAGGTATTACAAGGGAATGCTGTCTTCTCAGTGGCCTATGGAGTAACTTGTATTTTGTGTACAGAGATGGGTGCAGGGTGTTCTTAAGGGACTGTTACTGTCGCCTTCCTTCTCGTAGAAAGTACCTAGTGATGGTGCCATGAGAAAAACCCTGCCTAGGGATGAAGTTAAATGACTATTCCTACCACCCTGAAATTATTAAAATTCATATCCATTCTGAGTAGAAAAGCTTACCGCCTTGAACATTAGGGGAGACAAATTTGAACTTTGGCTGTTCTATCAAATCCTCTATTCCATGAGCCCTGAATTCAGCACAAAAGTAAGACTCCCTTTGTGAAATGCCTCTGACAGCATTATAATAGCACATATTGCCCAAGTATTAAGTAGCTTAACTTTCCTGCACATATTTATTCCTAATTTTAATTAACATCTTCCATTTAAAATCTGAACCCCTTGGAGTTCCCGTCATGGCTCAGCCTGAAGGGAATTTGACTAGGATCCATGAGGATGCAGGTTTGATCACTTGCCTCACTCAGTGGGTTAAGGATCCAGTGTTGCTGTGAGCTGTGGTGCAGGTTGCAGACGCAGCTTGGTTCTGGTGTTGCTGTGGCTGTGGGGTAGGCCAGAGGTTACAGCTCCGATTGGACCCCTAGCCTGGGAACCTCCATGTGCTACAGGTATGGCCCTAAAAAGTAAAATAAAATAAAATCTGAACCCCAAGAAGGCATCTCTTCTTTTACCTCACCCATCTCAATAAAGTAAAATGGATCAATTTTAGGTTAATATGAATGAGTTTTCACCAATATTCAGTTATGCTTGCATAGGTATTTAAGCTATTTCTCTAATTATGGAAACAAAAACTCCTAGCACCCCATTAAAAGAAATATAAAACTTATCGAATGGCACAAAGGTGGAAAATGTTATGGCCTGTAGAAGCAAATTCCCCTGGAACACCTTTACACAAGGACATCCTAACCAAGATTGTGTTAAGAAAGAATTTAGTCCTTGCTCTTTGTGTTAATTCAACATAACTTCTGCCTATACGAATGTTTCCCACTTAGGAGTCGAAGGCTTGGTTTCTGATAGTTTTCAGAATGAGCTCTATTCATAATATTTTTGCTGTCGGTAAATATCAGCAAGATGAGAATTATCTATCTCTATTCTACTTTAGCCTTCAACTTGGGCAGAGAATTTAAGAGAAAAAAAGTATGAGCTACCTGTATTGAAAGGCCTTGTTCATTGAATCTTCTGTACGTGCTCTCTGGGCATCCAGAAGTTCTGCAATGTTTTTTTCAAGCTGCTCAAGGTTGGGCATCTGCTCACACTACTTAGAAACTGATACAGCCATAGCTTTTCCAAAATGACATGCCTATTAGGTCCCGGCCTTTCTTACCTCCCGTCTCAGAGAAAATAATCAGAACAGCTTCCTTTTCTTCTTTCTGCAATTTATTATGTGTTTCAAGGTTGAGAAAAATACAGGATCAATGATTTTCCTTTAAAATATGACACAGCTATTTCTTGCCCACAGAGTAGACAGTGTAGATTTTCCCAGGACCCTGATTGAGATACTAGATGAAGCTATTTTAATGAGTCCATTTGAAGCTGCTTTGCTCCCCTGCTCTTTGCAGAGTAATTCACTTCTGTCTTTACATATACCCCTGCTGACACTTTAAAATGGCATGTTTGTTTCTATTTAAGCGCAGGTCACAAAACCAAGTTCAGTAGCAACTTTATCCACCCAGAAGCCATGGCAATTCAAAATCCAGTATAGTTTTCAAAAGCTGAAAATAGGAGTTCCCTTCGTGGCTCAGTGGTTAACGAATCCGACTAAGAACCATGAGGTTGTGGGTTCGATCCCTGGCCTTGCTCAGTGGGTTAAGGATCCGGTGTTGCCGTGAGCTGTGGTGTAGGTTGCAGATGAAGCCTGGACCCCATGTTGCTGTGGCCGTGGCAAAGGCCGGCAGCTACAGCTCCTGTTAGACCCCTCTCCTGGGAATCTCCATATGCCATGGGTGCAGCTCTACATAAAGGCAAAAAGACAAAAAAAAAAAAAAAACTGAAAATAGAAGAAATTTTAAAAATATATATTAGAAGAAATAAAGCATTAATTCTGGCTTTCCCTGGAATATTCATCAAACATAGGGAACTGCACTATTATCATTACTGAATCTTCTTGCATTTTGATTTTAATTTATTATGGTGGTATGGCTAATAGCAATGCCCCTGCATTTTTGTAGTATCACATCAAAAAATGTTACTTGCACATGAATTTTCAGGGGACTTGAGCTTTTGTTGGGCAATTCTGAATCATTTTTCTTGGTGTCAGGAAGATAACATCTTTGATCCAGGTGAACATAGGAAAAATTATTTTCTCATGGTGGCCTATAGTTTCAGTTTTTAGTAATATATTGACTAGCATGGCAGAATTTTTAACAAAAAGTTGAAATAAAAATTACTCATTAGCAATTTTAATCCAAACTGAGGCCGAAAGAGTTCCTAGGCACTGCTGAAATTATGAGAAAAGTAATTATTTTCTCTTCTTTCAAATAAAATCAGGAAGAATGAAATACAGAGTTTAAAAGCACAAATTTTGAAGTTAGCTATACGTTGCCAGTTATTAGCTATTATTTAATCCCTATATCTTCAATTTTCCTGTCTAGTAGAGATAATAATGGGGAGATGGAAATGATTCATATAAGAGAGCATAGATATTGGCCCATATAAATACTCAAGAAACTAATTTTTAACCTCGTTGAGAACTTAAAAGAAAAGAGTTCCTACAAGTTCACTGTAGCTGGATAATAGTTCTAGACTCTTAGCTTAAAGCTTATCATTCAGGAGTTCCCATCGTGGCGCAGTGGAAACATATCCAACTGGGAACCATGAGGCTTCAGGTTCAATCAATGGCCTCACTCAACAGGTTAAGGATCCAGTGTTGTGGTGAGCTGTGGTTTAGCTCACAGACATGACTCAGATCCTGCATTGCTGTGGTTGTGGTGTAGGTCCAGCGTAGCTCCCATTCATCCCCTAGACTGGGAACCTCCATGTGCTGCGAGTGAGGCCCAAAACAGCAAAAACAAAAAACAAAAAAAAAAAACTTATCATTCAAAAACATAACAACCAGTGTATATTCAAAACATTCCTTCAGCCTCATACTCTCCACAGGCTTGAGAGGTAATCATCAGCATTTTAAGGTTCCCTTTTATTCAATTTCTGCACCCTGGACCAAGCTCTGTTCCAGGTGTGGTTACCAGACAGGGACCAACTGAGACTCTTATGCCCATTGATTCTACTGCATGTTCTAGTTCTGACAAGCTATGGGTTTATGCTGGGCAGGAAGAATAAGCTGCTGATGCCAAGTGAGGGTTTCTACCATATGATATATGGCAGAGAATATAACAACGCCAGTCCCCAAAAGCAGGAGCCCACAGCCCTCACCTACTACATCTTCTCTGGGTTCAGAGTTGCCAAAGTAGACTCAATACATGAGGTCCAGGTTGGAAGATGACTTGCCTTACACAAAGGAGAAGGGAGTAGCAATATCAGTGTCTGTAGTGTGTGTTGTCACCCATGGCCAGCAGGTCCAACACAGGGCAATGGACTACAGCACCCCTCTCGTGCTGCAGGCAAAGACCCCTCTACCTGGGGTGGGGGAGGGCAGATTTACTGGTGGGCCCGTCCATGCAGTACACACAGGCTATACAAGGAAATTCACTGTATACCCATAACATGGGAAAGTTTCCTACTAAGAAAGAAAAATCTGGAGCCAGCTGGCACTTCAGCACCTGCCTTCCATTTCAGGGAATATTCCAGGTCCAGGGCACTGATTCGGAAATCCCAGAGAGAGAGGTGGCAGATTGAGCAATGGCTGCTTACCCAAAACTTATTTTTTAAAAAATGGTGATAGATTACTGCCATGGCATAGAGGGTTAAGAATCTGGTGCTGTCTCTATGGCAGTGTGGATTTGATCCCCACCCAGTGCAGTGGGTTAAGGATCCAGTATTGCCACAGCTGTGGCATAGGTCACGGTGGTGGCCCAGTTTTGATCCCTGGCCCCCGAACTTCCATATGCATGGGTTGGACCATAAAAGAAAAAAAAAAAAAAGAGGTGGTGATAGAAAGACCGAAGTTCTGTGACTTACAAGTGAAAGTCTTTGTACTAAATTACCAGGACTTTGAACTCATAAGTGTGGTAAATAGGCAATTTTTATCATCAAATTTTATTTTCTTCTTTGTGATTGTATTTCACCCATCACTAATTCCCTATTTCTGTTCATTCTCATTAACTGCTTTTATTTTTTTTTATCAGTCCGTTGAGCAAATGTGTTCTACAACGTGTTTTAAACGGTAACGAGTTCATATTTGTTTACTCACCAAGCAGTTATTAAGAAAGCATCTAGTATATGCAAAGAAATGTGCAAAGTATTGGCAGATATGTAAAGATAAACAAGATAAAGTTTCTGTCCTTAAGAACCCCGCATTTAGAAAATGACAAAGTACCACACCAAATAATAACATAAGACAGATTCTGATTAACTTTGTAAGGTTACCTCATTGTCCTATGGTAACTGATTTTATAGACTTCAGTCTTGCCTTGCTTTAATCTGTACCTCATCCTGGAGTTATATTGGTCTTTTAAAAAATCTGATCATCACTTACCTTAAAATCCTTCACGGGCTGCTTTTTGTCGTCAAGAAAAACTTTAAACTCTGTAATATAACAGTCAGTGCTTTTCATGATTTGATCTTGGTTTAGATCTCAATCTCACTTCTGTCCTCATCTCTCCCAACCCCCACCCCACTTTCTGTGTGCTTCTCTCCACCATAGAAACTATGTCCTGTTTACCATTCTGCCCTTAGCACCTAGCAGTACCTGGTTAATTGAAGCCAACTGATAAATGTTTTTATTAAGGGAAAAAGTGGTGTGACTTATAATATAGCATTCAAAGATCTGGCATAATATCCAGACCAAGACATTTAACAGGTAACTGGAAATGTTGGGTTAATGCTTGACATAGGAACTGGGGCCTATTACATACAGTTATTGGCAGATAGAGGATACTTGAAAGTATATCAGTAAACAAGAAACCAAAGAGAGTATTTGTAATAGTGCAGATGTTAAACACAAACAAGTTTCTTTATTCTAGGACTTGAAAAAGAATCTAATATGCTTTGGTAAGTTAGCAAGAGGAGGGTATAATTTGGAGTATTTTTCAAATTTATTTGACAAGAGAGCATTTTTCTCGCTGGCTGTCACTGGTTTATAAATATTTTGAAAAAGAGACAAAGAGAGAAAGGAAACAAGTGATCAGAAAGGTAGACAGAGAACCAGGTAAGTGAAGCATCTTAAACATAAAATGATCTGTTTTTTCTCTAACCTTATTTGTTTATTTATTTTTATTAGAGTATAGTTGATTTACAATGTTGTATCAGTTTTTGCAATACAGTGTAGGGGGCCAGCCATACACACACACACACACACACACACACACACACACACACACACACATATATGTATATATATTCTTTTTCTCATACTATCTTCCATCATGTTCTAACCCAAGAGACTAGATATAGTTCCCTAGGCTATGCAGTAGGACGCTATTGCTTATCCATTCTAAATGTAATAGTTTGCATCTACCAGCCCCAAACTCCCTGTCCATCCGACTTTCTTCCCCCTCGTCCTTGGCAACCATGTCTCTTATCTGTAAAAGGATCCATTTTGAGGATAAAGTAGTGTTCAATAAACCAGGTGACGTTGGAAGGTTAAGGAGGAGTTGCCTGGCATAAGCATCCCTAATAAAATAAAATATGACCACCTTAGCAAATGAAGTAGAGTGGAAGAGAGGGAGAAAGGGGCAATGAACAAGAGATGCAGGCACAGAATGAGACAGTGCTATAGATGGTAAAGCAGTTGGTGGAACTTGAATATAGCCATCCTTAATTGTCCCAGTGATGTGAATGAGATGATACCGCCACTTCCAGCCTCCAGCTACAGGAACCACACCAAACTGGGCCAATTAAGGCTGCAGTCTTAATTCATTCAGCACATAGAGACATTGCCAAAAATAGAATTTGGATAACGGTTGTGCCTGTTGGAATTATATAATTGATGGACCATAGTCCCCAAATTGAGTTTATTTATTTATTTTTGACAGCCTAATTCATTAGATTCAGGCACACTGACTGTTTAACATTCCAGAATCATTTGCTAAGGGACAAATAACAAATGTGACCCCAGAGAGACTGCTGACTGCCAGTATACCTGTGCTTATTTTATATTCCATATCTATTCACCCCACTTCCATTCCATTTTATGTGTCATTTCTCTATTTTATTTTACCTTTTCCCTTTAGAATCGGGCTTTTGGTGAGTCTCATTTTCTGCTTATTTTCCACACTTTTTTTTCTCCCATCTCTCTGACCAACAAATGCTATATAGCAGACAGACTCATTCATCTCTAGAACCTTATCTAGGGGAGCATATGTTTCTTTTCTTTGAGGTCAGATTAACTATTCCTTATATGTAACACAAAGAAGAAATATGCATTGGCAGCAAATTCTGCTAGGGCAAAGCATCATTTCTATCCACTATGTTAAGCCAATTTAACATGCTTAAACATGCCTTTTGTCATCAACAACAAAAGCCAAAAGCAGCTGAACTCTGGTTAATAAATCATTTTCTGAAGCAGAAAGGCTGCTTGGGAAATATGATGCCAGACATTTGAGACGATTCTCTAAAGAGGTTTAGTCATGAGTTCACCCAATTTCCTCATGATTAAAACTGTTTTAACAAAGGCACCTAAAAGTGCATGGGGAGGAAATACATTTAAAAACAAACTCACTAAATAGTTGAGGCAGACTATATTTGCAGAAGGGTTTATTAGATAAATTACTGTTCCACAGAGAAGAGGGATGGGAAGATATGACAGAAGTATTTTGTGAGGATATGAATTCCAAGAAATGTTAGCTTGTATAACCCTACCCCCCGCCACAATCTCAAGCCTTCAACCTTTCTCTGTTTGAAGTTCCATTTTTATTAATTTAAATAAAATGCATTCATCCACTATTAATTGGGTTATATAGTAACAAGGATAATGTGTTTTCTTCAAGAGTACATTATAAAGCACTTACCGTGAAAGAGAGAATACCTCAGCACCAGGAAAGAAAAAAGAAAAATTTGACTTGAAATATTTACCAAAAAAGAGAGAGAGAGAGGCAGATTTCTGGAGACTACTATGTGCTCAGCTGAAATGGGCATCTATTATTTTACCACATTCATACAAAGACTCTATAACTGTTATGGCAAAAATCTGCCATATGCCAGGTTCTTAAGTATCACTACAAAATATTTGAGATAATAGCAGAAACAGGACTACTCACACTCATGAATTTAATTTTATAACACTGTTAAAGAAATTGTTGATATTAGACATTCATTCATGTTAGGTAGTACGTGAATTTATTTCAGATAAAATATTTTCAGGTGTAGCGATACACTTACAAATACATCTTCCGGTGGTCTGGGAAGGATTTTTCTGGCCCGATTTTTATCTTCTCCTCCCACCCAGCTGGTATATGACCTTTAGAGTTTGGTCATGCTTCCAAACTGAGCAAACTCAGAGTAAACGGGAGTGAAAGCTTTTGAATATGCAGGTGGCACCGTAGGCAGAATCTTCTGTTGCCATGCTTACTGATGAATGTAGGGGAGTGACAAATAGCCCTGGCCAGGTAACAGTCATCTCTAGTCTGTGCAAATGACATTGTTTGCCGGTAGATGAGTAACATTGCAAAATACTATTGTCCATATGGATACCTAGAGGAAAATTGGGTAGAAGGGCATTTAGAGCTATATAACAAGCTGTGCTTTTGAAAAGAACTGTCTATATGCAGTACCGACAAGTAGCAAATTTCTGGCTAGTGTATAGCTTGCTACTATCTCATTAACAATATGCTATTTATATCAATGCTTTAGCCTTAGAATAATTAGGTCCCTAACTTGGCTAAATGCATGTATAATAACCATGACACTTATGTGCCAGTTACTGTGCAGAACGCTGAATACCCATTATCTCTCTTCTAGACGAGAACCTTGAGCTGATAGAGCAAATTTAGCTAATTATTTAGCCTACCCTTTGTGATTGTATTTTTATTAGCTTTTTCAATGGAAAGAGTGGTACTTTGAAACAATTTCTGTTTGAGGCCAGTTCTACTCCATACAATAAATTCTACCTCCACCATCTTTTAAAGCAAGTATTTGTTGAACACATACTGTTCTGTAGGTATTGTTCTAAATGTCTTACTCATTTAATGTTCATAATAAAACCATGAAATATCATTGCAATCTTACAAATGAGATAATTGGGGGCAAAGAAGTCATTTACCAGGTGTTACACATGTGATAGGAGGCACAGATAGGACTTGTACCCCAGCATACTCAATGTTTTCAACCACTTAAATGTACTGCTTCTCTTAAAACCTTAGAATAGATCACTTATTAGAGTTTCTATTGAAAACGTTATTGTAAGTAATGTTGGGGAAGGGAGTTCTGTATTCTGAAAAGTACTATGCAAATAATGATGTTTTATTCATCCATCCATCCATTCACTTATCATTTATTGCTTTGTTCTACTAAAGAATGAAAGCATCAAAATCAGTAAAATGTTGCTTTATCAAACCGTTGTATTGTTTTAGATGCAAGATTGACTTTTAATTTCCTATCTAACAGCAAAGGGTAAATAACACCGATAAGAACCTACTTATTTTAAAATTATATTTTGCTAATCCAAATATAGTTTTAAATTTGCCAGCTCTTTTCTGATCCCTTTCTTAGGAATGTTTCAGACACAAATAATTGAAACTTTCAACTATATATCAATGAAATGTCCATTTTGTGTTTTAATTTGGCAGTACCTGCCTCAATTTCTCCTAAATTCTTCATAAAGCTTGGAGAAGAAACTTCATTCTTTAATGTCAGTATACCAGAGAAAATAAAAAGTACTTACAATCAACTGCATCTGATATCCTGTATAAAGTACAGCTTACTTCAGAAATGCACAGATAGTTAAGTATCAGGAAACATCAGTAAGTAAATTATGTCATTATGTAAAAAAAAAGAAAAATATTCACAGACAGGTCCTATGAATAGTGAGTTCCTTCTTGACAGATCAGATATATGCCTTAAAACATTTGCTTTTCATATCACTTATTTGCTCAAAATTCTCGAGTGACTCCCTACACATTTAGAATAAATTTCAGAGTCCTTACTTACCATGTTCTTTAAAAGTTTTATATGATTGAGTCCCAAATATCCTTGATTTCATCTCTGAACCTCTCTTTACCTCGTTTTCTAGCTACGTCTAAGACCCAACACATTTGTACCCAAGCAGCAGGGCCTTTGTACTTGAAGTTCTTCTGACTGAAAACCCTTTCCATTATATTTTTGTGTAATTTTGCCCCCTTATTTCATTCAAATTTGGTCTAGGAACACTCCTTAGAGTGTTTATTGACACATATTAGAATGTTAAAATATAATAAACACGAAAGCCAGCAAAACATGGTAAAATAGCTCTAAACAAGCACATTAATGAGTGTCTATGCACATTTTGACTTTTCCTAGTTTATGTGTTCAGGAGCACATAAATTTTACTCCAGTCCAAATGATACATATCAACTTTATATTTTCCTGAATTAAGACTCATTCTTGCTAAGCCATAAAAACTTACATTTTAAAGCATACATTCTGCTCTGTATGCTATACATTTAATTCATCCCAGGCATCTATGCAGATCTACAAAAATAATAAAGTGGAATGTAGAAATGAGCATCCATTCAATTCAAGAACATGATGCAAATAACCTAATTAAATGCATCCAACCTACTTTCACAGCTGCACATGATAAAATTGATGCTTCTGCAAAGATTATAAGCTTGTGCCCACTTGTCTCTATCCACAAAGGACAGATTTTCTGACTTAGCAAAATTAATACAATGGGCAAGTGACAGTATTTACAGTGCATTCACAGTGCAGCTGCACATTAAAATATCAAGAATTAGTCATTTGGAGGATGCCAGAAGTCTAAGCACTGAACCTCCATATTCTAGTTTACATAAAAGGATTTCCTTTATATCTAATGATTTCTGAGCATAGAATAGGGTTGAGAGATGTGCATCAAAGTAGTTCGTTTTTACAAAATCCTCATGGGTGCTTGGTGTTAGGTTAATTATTTGTGCAGTGTAATAGCTCTAAATTATTTATATCCCTAAGAAATTTTATTGCTGATAGGAATAGTGGCCACCTTGTTCTCTTGTGTATTTGGGTCAAATGAAGGAGGACTATTGTCAAAGACAACTGAAATTTTAGCTAGATCGGCACATCTTGGATTTTCCTGTAACTGATGTAGAAGAAAGAAATGAATAGTAGCTTTAACCCCCTTCTCTGGAGTTTCTTTAGGTAATTTTAAATTTTCAGCAGATTTCTCAAGGAAACGGTGCTATAGCAAAACCCCCGGATTGAGATATGCTCTCAGAGCATCTGATCATCCCTATGTCTTTGTAGTTACAAATAGATATAATTTGACTCTCTTTCTACTTCAAACTTCTGAATTAAGCAGGAAAAAACTAAGGAGGAAATGCTTTCCTTTGCAAGGGCCCTTCATTCAAAGGAATTTACTTTCCCAGCTATCACTGGGAAGTGATGTTTACTTCTGAGTCCAGCTAGAACACTGGGTAGTGAGCTGGTGCCCACAGTGCCTCTTACATTTACATGAAGACATTCTCTCAACTTAGCACTGCAGGAGGAATGAAAAAAAAAAAAAACTTAGGAAGGATTGAGCTATCATTTTGGAATAAACTTATTTTTATCTTATGTCACAAAAGCATAAATATATATAACTACAACCATATACACCCATAGTCGCCATGTAATTTTAATAAATCTAGACAAGGAAAAGAATAACTAGATCCTATCAATTTCTAGAAAATGCCCTTAGTAAAAATGAATAAACAAACATTTTCATAAATATTCCAGTGAAAGGGTTTAATATAGGATACGGTGTATCTTTAGATATAAAGTTATTCTCAGTGAACTGAATATTTCTGGAAAAGACTCCCTTTTTGCCTTTAATTTCTCCCTCTTTGGGCCTGAAATTCAAATGTGATGACATTAATGTGGACATTATCCTCGGAGTAGAAAGTTAGAATCAAAGAAGGCTTCTTGGAGTTCCCTCCATGGCACAGCGGAAATGAATCCGATTAGGAACTATGAGGTTGTGGGTTTGATCCCTGGCCTCACTCAGAGGGTTAAGGATCTGGTGCTGCAGTGGCTGTGGCGTAGCTCCGATCTGACCCCTGGCCTGGGAACCTCTACATGCCACAAGTGTGGCCCTAAAAAGCAAATAAATAAATAAATATTTTTGAAAAACATTGCAATTCTCACGTAAAATAAAAAAAGGGTTCTCTTTGCATAAAAAAGTAATAAATTCCTATTTTGCTATACTGCCAGTTAATAAGATATCTAACCAAACCTAGACCAACAAATAAAATAGAGCCAGGAAGAGAAAAGGAAAGTAGGTGTCCCTGTCTGGGACACAAACAAGTCTTCCTATTGGCTGCTGTGAGAGCACATGGAAAAGACCTTATACCTGCTCTCAGGGATTCCACCCTGGAGAATAGAAATCTGCTGGATAAAGATATTGTCTTTTTCCTAAAATGACCTTGAAAGACAGTAAATTGGAATAACTTGCAGTTTTTTGCATAAGCTAGAGGCCAGATTTGCATGTGTCAGTTTTGCTGTGAAGCAGAGATTAGGTGATATTAAGGATTTTCATCCTTATATGCTATATTCGAAGCATGTTCAAAAAAGTCATCAGATACCTTTGAACTGAATTTTATTCAATAACATAGGAGTATATAGAAAATGGAAACATATAGGGAAAAATTCACATAGTCAGACTTTGACTAATAGAAATAACAAAGGCAAGTTTTTTTAAAAAGGCTAATAAAGAAAAGGCACATTTAAAAACAACTAGAAATATCTCTCATTTATACAATAAAATTTATCTTAAGAATCTTAACAAACAACAAAATAAAGTCATTCTTAGGATTTTATTTTACTTTTTTAAAATTTGCTTTTTGGAATAGATGTTCCTTAAATGTTTAAAAGCTAGAATTACTAAAATATATTTTCAATATGTAAAACACTTTACATTATCTTCACAGCAGTGCTTAAACTGAAATACTGCACATAACTTCAGCAATTACCAAAGATATTTCCCTACTTTGTTTTGCCTGCATTCCACAACATCTCAATATTACACATATGTAAATATTCCAAATATGCATTTTCAAAATCTTCTGTAATGAAAAGAAACTTTTAAAGTTGTACATTTATAAATACAAAAGAATCATGGAAGATTTCACATTCTGTAGATGGCGGGAACACAAAGTTCAAAGGCACTGATAAAACCAAAAGAATAATTTGATATGAAATAGCCAATATGGTTTACCTCCCTTAAATTTTATAAGTGTCTTTCTGGATTCTGGAAAGAGAAAGATTAGAGGATTTTCAAGGATTGTCCTCAAATCCTTTTCCAAATGCCATTTGCTTTCTTGCCTAGGGTATAGCTTCAATTCAGAATTAACAGAGCCACCTTGCTAAAGTTTAATTTGGGTACCTCACTCCTTAAGGAGCCAGACATTTTATGCAAGTAGTTAAGGATCCTGTTTGGAAAGCATTTGGTAGGTGGGATTACTTCCCCCAGAGTTTTGAGTATGGAGGTGTATCAATGTCAAATCTAATTGCTCTCAGTGTTTTCCACGATTGATGGTGTTAAAGCCAACAAGTCTATAACATACCTCATCATTACAGCTTTCTCTCTGTGGGATTGATTCATGCACCTGCCCATGTCAGAACAAGGGCGATTCAGATTTGTATTTTTGATCTCTCTGCTGCTCTTACAGAGTAGAGCTGCCCCCTCCCCTGAACATGGGTTCACCGATCATTTAGATGAAATATGGATTCGTGAAGAAACCAAATAAAAATTGGCTTATGAAAACATTCAGAAAGAAGCCAATATGACCAATTTTAAACATAATAGAGGCAAAAGAAAAACTTATCTGCCCTATATATGAATTATAAAATGGGCCTAGACTTAAACTATAAACTGGAAAAGGGCTTAAGCTATAAGATGGGAATAACTACAAATTACCCATAAACGTTAAGAGAAGCATAGACTTAGATGCAGTAGCACATCAAAGATACAGATACACAATGAGAAAAAACTCCAGCTCTGGTAGCTGCAGAATCCAAGTGTTACTGAAATACAGCCTTAGAAATTCATGAAGATAATTTTATGGAGTATCCAATAAAAATGATAATCACAAAACTCATTCTGTGTTCTTGGTGCTATGCTAGTTCAGACATGGTAATCCCTTTCAAAGGGAACTGTTTCGAGAGGGAGTACACTGATGTGAGTTAATAGGCATATGATGTAACTTAGAGGTCATTTTCTCTTAGCAGAGGGAAAGTTCCCTATCAGCACAATCTCTTATGGTGTTCAGATAACATAGTCTGGTATGTGCAAGCACTAATATGTATGCATGTGTCTGTGCATCTTGAGTCTGTATATAGAGTGTAGAAAACTACAAAATTTGTGACCTGACAGCACATAATTAATAATTTCACAAGCCTTACTTATTAGTCTCAAAAATCTATAGATATAGATATTTTACTGTAACTGTGAATTCTAAAAATATGGCACCTTAGCAGACAACCTGAACCAGTTTTGGCATCAAAATTCAGGTTGAAAAAAATAGGTTAAACTAAATATTGCAGGTTTTTTTTTCCTTTGGCTTGTAACCTTAATTTTAACATCAACAATTAATCAATTTAACTTATCATGGTCAATTGGTTTTCCATCCCAAAGGCCATTATATAGGATGACAGGATGTTTCCTATTGGAAAATGTGCCAGTTTCACTGTGGAGCAGATGGCAAGTCAACTGGCTTTAGGTGGGTAGTCTTGATAATGCCATATTAAGTGACATCTTTCAGCAGGAAGTCAATTTCATTGGATATTGGTGCCACCTTGATACACCGCAGGGCTATTGATTGCTTTCCCTCAAACCTGTTGCCACTGACAATGAAAACAGGGAATCTTGGGCAGCCACTGGGCTGTTCAAACAGTGAACTCTTAAAGATTTATTGCAAAAACACCCCAGCTTCAAGGTAAATTCCTGCCCGTTAGCTGTTCAAACAGAGAAGCACATGGGGTTCTGATCCACATTTTGGAAGAACTATTGGTTTAACAAGTTAGACTGCATCTCCTCTGTAGCATCAGATATATAATCCACAACTTTTTGTCAGACTGAGGCGACAGTGATGCTGTATTCCCTTTACTCCCGGTAATACAGTTGCCTGGAATCATGGAGACTCATAACATTTACAGTATAATAATAAAAAGTATGACTAACATATAAAATTCCTCATCAGTATTGTATCCTAACCTAATGAAAACATATCTGACACCCTATTCAGTCTAAACACAGGTTAAATTTAGCATTAATTTGTACATCCTTAGTATTAGCTTGGAGCAGCAATAATTTCCTCTTCTATTTTCCTAGAGCTCTGACTTTTATTTAATGCTTCCATTTTTATACCCGAACAGGAATCCTCACCGCTATTCAATTCTTCTGATTTGAAATAATGTCTCGGGAACCAGCAGCTTCCAGTAGGGATCATGTAACTGGCCCAACCATGGCAGAAACAACAATGTGCTCTGCCAATGTTCCCATATTATCTGTCCAGGGTAGCTTTATTGTTATGAGTGTTTATGGGCATGAATTTTCTTGTCTAAAGACTGCAATACAAAAGAAGCAGGTCTCTGCCTCTGAAATGAGAACTAAAGCTTTAGAATGTGGTGCCTTTGTTAGCAGTTGTAGCTGGGCAATTTACATCCTAGAGCAATAGCACCCACCTTTTTGCCAGATTGTTATCAGTTTTTAGAAAGGGTCTCTATTTACCAAATAAAAGTAATACACTGATTGCCTTTCAACAGAATCTTTTAAAATTATTGTAATGTGCAACTATTTAATTGTTTTTTGAATAATATAAGCAAGAATCCCTGCTTTCTGTGCTTGTTTTATGATACCATGAAGAAATGATTGTGAATTGGTGGTTTTTTTCCCCTTCAATCAAGCAGGCCTGAGTTATATCATAAATAATCAACATTTTTAGAGAGAGAAGAAGCAAGTATTCTTCACTGGCAACTTTCTCTTGAGGTTTAGCTTTAAAATCCATCTCACATGTACCTGCCTAACATGAGGAGCAACCAAAATATTTTGTTCAAAATTCAATTCTATAAAGCATTGCCTACTGACTAGGGCAGATGGTAAGAAGTGATAAGCAATATTTCAGTGGATCTGTATTTTTCCCAGGATTGCTATGTGATCCAACATATATGTGCCATGTGTCTATGGTGTGGTGACAGTTTGTTCAAACTTGTCTTCAAGTGTCAGGCACAGAAAGTTCGCACCCTTGAAAACTGTATGATTATTTTGGTTTATGAATTTTGGGACATACTCCACCTTGCCATCTACCCCCAGTCAAGATTTATTTTCTGCTTTTTTGCTTGGCCAAGGGGAAGTTAAGAAAACTCCTGAAGGCAGACAGATGCAGACACTACATTAGTACTTTGTCCATATGGCCTTGTTTCATTTTCACAATTTTTTGAAATAGACATTATTAGCTCAGTTTTATAGTTCAGAGAACACGAGGCCAGCAGATTCTGAGTAATCTTTCAAGACTCACAACATACAAGTAAGAACCAAGAGTCAAGATTTAAACCCAAGTCTAAAAGAATCGAGAACTCAGGCTTTTTCCCGCTATCGATGATGGCAAAGCAGTTTTTCATCTCCTGATGTCAACTCCAGTCAACTGGCAGTGGCTCTCTGGAAATTTGTCTTTAGAAAGATGTTGAAGTCAAGTTAAGACCCAAGAGGGAAAAGTACTGGGATCTGTTAGTATTGCCTGAGAAAATAGGGGGAGAGGAGTTTTGTCACAGGTGCCATGTACTGGAGGATACCATTTGTTCTCTCAGTATCAGCCATGTTCTCTGATCTGCAAGTAGGAAAATGGGCTTCTGTATTTCTTTTATTGTCGCTCAGAGTTGAAGTGACATTAAGGAGGGCCTGCTGTAATGGTTGCTTGAAAACACAAATTTGTCCCAATGAGATTGACTTATTGATGAACATTTTGAGCACCATACAAAGTTCTTGTTTGCTTATGTGTATTTCATCAGTGAGAAAAGCTGCATGATGGCAAAAAAGTTCACCCTGTTGAACAGACTTATAATAATATACATAATACACACATACATACACCTCAGAAATCGACTGGTTATCTCAGTTCATCCAGTGTGTAATGAGCCACACCTATCTGTAGCTGGCATGACAAATTCCAGATGATGTCAGATAACCCTCACTTCACCATTTTACAATAACTCTAAGGTACCACCTTCTGAGACCCCCTTCCAAGTAAACCAGGTCTCTGTGAAAATCAAGTGTCATATTGAATTGTGTATCTATTTTTAACCATTTAAAATGGGTAAAACTATGCTCACACTTTTATTACATTCTTATCTTTTTCTAATGTGTCACTTACAAAGCTTTTGGGTGGTGTGACTCTTAACTCCATTATTGACGTAAGTCCTGTGATCTTGCTTTTTTTGTGTTAAGAGTTTAGCCAAAGGGTTCCCATTGTGGCTCTATGGCTTAAGAACCTGACATAGTGTCTGTGAAGAATGGAATTCAATCCCTGGGCTCATTCAGTATGTTAGGGATCCAGGGTTGCTGCAAGCTGCAGCATAGGCTGCAGATGAGGCTCTGACACTGATGTGACTGTGGTGTAGGCGGGCAGCTGCAGCTCTTATTCGGTCCCTAGCCTGGGAACTTCCATATGTGGCAGGTGCGGCTGTTAACAAGAAGAAAAATAAAGAGTTTAGTCAATCTGTTATTGATATTACTGCCTCATCATCCAGCGTCTGTTTTGTGTGGCAAACAGACTGCAGGTGCTTTGAACTGATACTAGATACCCAGGATTACATGCCCTACATGGGCTGTAGAGTCACAAAGAAATGTGTGTTCCTGATATGACTCTGACCTTGAGATAAGCATTCTCCCCTACCTCTCAGGGCCTTCCCTTTGTGTACCTCTTGGATTATACCCTCTCAAAGCTTACTAAAACACTGCTCTTTTTGGTTTGAATTGACCAGTCTGGGCTTAGCCCTGGAATCCCAAACCACTCTGCCCACGGACACAGCCTTCGCCTGTGTCCCATGGTGCTGCTGCTGCCGCTACCTATTCCCTGCATGTGGTCTTTGAGGAATACCTTTACCTCCTCCAAGACCTGTGAGTAATAAACTTCTCAGTTTCAGATCTCTTTTGTGGAATCAAAGCTCGCCATCAGATACTTGGGGCTTTACTTGGCAATTGTTAATTAAACAAAATCACAATATTAAGAATTCATATCGTGATTTTTAGGCACACGTACACCTCATTCTAGCATCACTTACTGTACCTGAAAGCCAGATTAGACTTTGATAAACAGACATTTAAAAAAAATATACCTGGAAAAAATGTGATTGATTCAGTGGCAAAACCAAAAGTGGAATAGCCCCTCCTATGTACAGATGTGAAAGTATATACACCGATCTGTTTTTTCTTATCATGATCCTTAACAATGTTAATGGTAAATTACCTATCCATGAAAGGATTTCAGATGGTCTAAATTTTAAACAAATACTAAAGTTACTGTTGAGTTTCACTAATGTGCAAATAAGTTTAATATTAGCACATTTTCATTGTTATGCTTTAATAAATACTGTTTATTTTATTAAAGTTATTTCAGGCAAGTTCCAGTTATACATCTGGCCCTGACACATGTAGGGTCAACTATACAAATTTATTCAAGTGTATATTCATAGCAATTTGGAGTTCCATGGCTCAGCAGAAACGAATCTGACCTAGCATCCATGAAGATGCAGAATTGATCCCTGGCCCCGCTCGTGGGTTAAGGATCTGGTGTTGCAGTGAGCTGTGGTGTAGGTCGCAGATGAAGCTCAGATTTGGCATTGCTGTGTCTGTGGTGTAGCTGGCAACTGCAGTTCTGATTCAACCCCTAGCCTGAGAATCTCCGTATGCCGTGAGTGCAGTCCTAAAGAACAGACCAAAAATTTATAGCAATTCAAAACTTATCAAGCTCTTCTTGGTGCAGTTCATTTATCTGATGTCTATGAAAAATCCTGTGTGTAAAAAATTAGATTAGAAAAAAATTGTGTTTCATTTGTTAGATAGAAGTAAACAGAACACAATGATTGTAAAAATAGAACAAACAAACAAAAACCACAGGACTTCAGTTCCTTCAGTTTTTTTAATCCATGCATGTTACTCCCAAACCAAGCTTGGATTCACTCACAGGACACACAGTAAGGCCAATCTACTGCACTGGTTTGTAGTAAAGGAAAGTACAGCACTTATTACATGACCAAATATGGAGAATGGGCAGCTCATTCTCAGAAGACCTGCACTCCCCAAAGGCTTTCAGGGAAGAATTTAGAGAGACATTGTGAGGGAGAGTGTCTCAGGGTATGTGATCAGCTTGTGCAAAATCTCTGATTCATTGATAGTGGGTGACAGGGTAGTATTTTGGGAGTCAGCATCATCAGCCTTCTGGTTCCAGCCAGTCTGGGATCTACATGCTGGTGGTCAGCAGTTAATTTCTCTCACCTGGTGGGGGTTTTAGTATGTGCAAAAAAACTCAAGGATATGGCTTGAAGGTTGTCTAGATCGACAATCTTTAGGGAGGAACTGACGGCCCTTGACTTGGTTTTATTTTTAAATTATTATTATTTTATCTTGCTTGACTATTTTCTTTTGTTTCTACATTTCTCTGATTACACTTGCTCTTTGGAACTCTGGAAAGGCCTCAGAGGCTAAAGCTTTTCTACAAACAAGTGGAAAGTGATTGGGGTTCGGGGGTGGGGGTTCCTCTGAAAGTCCCCACAGGGTCCTACTCGGTTTCAATGTGAATGTTTGGAGTTTTTATTTAAAATATAAAACAGTGGGAGTTCCCATTGTAGCTAAGCGATTTAAGAACCCGACATAGTGTCTGTGAGGATGCAGGTTCAATCCCTGGCCTCACTCAGTGGGTTAAGGATCTGGCATTGCCACAAGCTGTGGTATAGGTCACAGATAGAACTTGGATCCTGCATTGCTGTGGCTGTGGTGTAGGCTGGCAACTGCAGCTCTGATTTGAACCCTAGCCTGGGAATTTCCATATGTTGTGGGTGCATCCATAAAAAGAAAAGAAAGTAAACAAAGGGTGAAATGTAAGACATAATGCTTTTGATTTGTATGACAGGGAAAATACTGACCCTTTCCCTAAGATATCCATGTCAGAACACCTGAATCTGTGAATATGTTACCTTCCTCAGCCAAAAGGACTTTGCAGATGTGATTGAATTAAGAATCTTGACATGGGTTGATAATCGGAGACTCTCAGGTGGGCTCAGTATAATCAGAAGGGTCCAAGAGGTTGGTGTGATTTAATTGCTGGATTTGAAGAAAGAAGAAGGCCATTTCTAGCAATAGGAAAAGATGAGGAAAGAAATTATCCTCCAGAGCCTACAGAAGGAATACAGCTCTGGCAATAGCTTAAATTTAGTCTCATGAAAACCATGTACTGCTTTGACCTCCATAATTGTAAGAAATACATTTGTGTTGTTTTAAGTCATTAAGTTTGTGGTCATTAGTTACGCAACTATGGGAAAGTACTATGATTGGTTAAGTGCAATTTTAGCTCAAACATGAGATACTGTAATAAATTTTAATAGTTTTAAAATGTAAAGTATCTTCTTAAATTGTTAAATTTTTATTAATAAAGAACAAATCAACAAATTAGTTATGATCATAGTTATTACTCAAAATTATTCTGTCACAGAGAAAAGAGAGATGTTAAAGATGTCAGGGAGGCTAGGTCTGTCATATCACTGTGCCGATGTTCAAGGATTCATCTGGTTCTTTCCAATTCTATCATGATTTATTAATTTTTTTTTGGCCACACACGAGGCATATGGAAGTTCCCAGGCCAGGGATTGAATCAGATCCGTGGATAGGACTACAGCACAGCTGTAGCAATGCTGTATCCTTAACCTACTGAGCCACAGCAGGAATTCCCTGATTTATTAATTTTCAAGCTCTTTTCTCTCTATATTATCTTCTCCATGTAGAACCTGAACTAACTGGTTAAACACAACTTTTTAAAAGTTTATGTCAGTATGTGTATACTTCGGGAGGAAAAAGGAAAAAGATAAATTGCTTTTATAATATGAACAGTTGATATTATTTCTTTGAGGGAGAGACCACACCTTATTCATCCTTCTTCCTAGCTTTTAACACAAGATCTGACATAAAATTGAACAATCAATAAAATCTGATTAATAAATTAACAGTAAAAAACAAAGATATTTTAAATGTTTTTTTATTAAGCTATAGTTGATTTCCAATGTTTCTTCAGTTTCTGTTGTACAGCAAAGTGACCCAATCACACACAGTTCCATGTGCTGCACAGTAGGGTCCCATTGCCCATCATTCCAGATATAACAGTTTGCTTCCAAAAATCCTGAACTGCCCATCCATCCCCCTCCCTCCCCACTCCCCCTGGGAACCATAAGTCTGTTCTCTTTGGCCATGATCTGTTTCTGTTTTGTATATAAGACCATCTGTGCCATATTAGCACTGCAGTGAACATAGGGGTACATGTATGTTTGTCAATGAAAATTTTGTCCAGATAGATGCCCAGGAAAGTGATTGCTGGATCATATGGTAGTTCTATATTTAGATTTCTGAGATAACCTCCATACTGTTTTCCATAGTGGTTGTACCAATTTGCATTCCTACCAAAACTGAAAGTCCTAAATATAAAGCTAGATACTATAAAATATAGTCTTTTTCTCCATATAGTCTCCAGCATTTGTTATTTGTTGAACTTGTTAATGATGGCCATTCTGACTGGTGTGAGGTGGTACCTCATTGTAGTTTTGGTTTGTATTTCTCTAATAATTAGTGATGTTGAGCATTTTTTCATGTGCCTGTTGGTCATCCATATGGCTTCTTTGGAGAATTGTCTATTTAGGTCTACTGCTGTTTTTCATTTGGGTTGTTTGTTTTTTGTTGTTGAGTTGTATGAGTTGTTTGTATATTTTGGATATTAGACCCTTGTCTGTTGCACTGTTTGCAAAGATTTTTTCTCCCATTCTATGGATTGTCTTTTTTTTTTTTTTAAGTTTTCCTTTGCTGTGCAAAAGCGTTTGAGTTTACTTAGGTTCCATGGGTTTATTTGTGTCTTTATTGTCATTATTCTAGGGGTGGATAAAAAAAGATGTTGCTGTGATTTATGTCAAAGAGCATTCTGCCTATGTTTCCCTTTAGGAGTTTTATAGTATCTGGCTTTATATTTAGGTCTTTAATCTATTTTGAGTTTATTTTTCTGCATGGTGTTTTCAGATAGTGGTCTATTTTCTTGATTTTACATGTAGCTTTCCAGTTTTCCCAGCACTATTTATTGAAGAGACTGTCTTTCTTCTACTTTAAGTTCTTGCCTCCTTTGTCATAGATTAGTTGACCATTGGTGCTTGGGTTTATTTCTGGGCTTTCTATCATGTTCTATTGGTCTATATTTCTGTTTTTTGTGCCAATACCATACTGTGTTAATAAGTGGAGCTTCGTAGTATTTTCTGAAGTGAGGAAGCTTGGTTCCTCCATTTTTGTTTTTCTTTCCCAGTATTGCTTTGGCTATTTGGGGTCTCTTGTCCTTCCATACAAATTTTAAAATATTCTGTTCCAGTTCTTGAAAATGCCCTTGGTAGTTTGATACAGATGGCACTGAGTCTGTAGATTGCCTCGGGTAGTATAGTCATTTTGATAATATTGATTCTTCCAATTGAAGAACATGGTATATCTTTCCATCTGTTTGTTTCACCTTTGATTTGTTTCATCAGCATCTTATATTTTTAGGAGTATAAATCTTTTGTCTCTTTAGGTAGGTTTATTCCTAGGTACTTTATTCTTTTTGATGTGATGGCAAATGGAATGGTTTCTCTGATTTCTCTTTCTGATCTTTCATTATTAGTAAATAGAAATTCAGTTGATTTCTGTGTATTAATTTTGTAGCCTGCAAGTTTGCCAAATTCATTGATGAGTACTAACAGTTTTCTAGTACTGTTTTTAGGGGTTTCTAAGTATAGTTTCAGGTCATCTGCAACAGTGATAGTTTTACTTCTTTTCCAATATGAATTCCTTTTATGTCTTTTTCTTCTCTGATTCCTGTGGCTAGAACTTCCAAAACTATGTTGAATAATAGTGGTGAAAGTGGACATCCTTGTCTCAATCCTGATCTTAGTGGAAATGTTTTCAACTTTTCATCATTGAGAATGACGATAGCTGTGGGTTTTTCACATATGGTTTTTATTACATTGAGGTAGGTTCCCTCTATGCCCACTCTTTGGATAGTTTTTATCAGAAATAGTTGTTGCATTTTGTCAAAAGTCTTTTCTGCATCTATTGAGATGATCATGTATTTTTTATTTTTCAGTTTGTTGATGAGGTATATCACATTAATTCATTTGCAGATATTGAAGAATCCTTGCATCCCTGGAATAAATCCCACTTGATCATGGTGTATGATCCTATCAAAATATATTTGGATTCAGTTTGCTAGTATTTTGTTGAGGAGTTTTGCATCTATATTTTGAATGTCCCCACTTCCCAGACATCTGTATAACTTCTAGGTGTCTTTTAATAGTCTGCTTAAAAACTTTATGTTTACCAAAATGTTCCCAGGTACTCTCCACTGAGAGCTAAATTTCTCCCTAAATTCTTATGGCATAGTTGTATCACTGTATGAAAGTCTTATTATGGCCACATTTTAAATCTAATTACATTTGATTTTATTTCCTCTGCTAAATTATACACTCTTAATGGTTAAGGGCATGCATTTTATTTATAACTGTGGTTGCCATAGAACCTATAGAATAATTTTCATATTTATATGATCAGTAAATCATTGTTCAATTTCAGTTGAAAGCACCGTTATATCATTTCCTATTTCATTTCTGTCAATTCATGCTTTTAAAGGTAGAAGAATGTCAGACATCTTTACACACACTTTAAAAGCCATACATAGTAAGATGATACCTTTACCTCATTACCTTTACTTATTTTATACTATAATACATCATATGAAGACATTTTCTTCAGGGAATTGATTCAATTTACTTGACTCAGATGTTATATCAGTCATTATTTGAGATTTCAATATATGTTACATGCACTTGTTTATAGCCCTGGTTATAAATGAGTCATTTTCCTTTTCTTATCAAAACTCCTATAAAACTGAGTCATTTTATATAAATGCATTTTCAATACATTTTCCTTCATTCTTTTTCTCTCTCTAAATCCTCACCTTGCCCCTGCTTGTATAATAGTACTGTATGTCATATCCTTATGTTCTCCAAGTGACCTTTGGAAATTTATGGAGACTAAATGGTAGTGACTTTAACACAAAATTTGATGTGAAACCGCCTTTGCAATTTAAGAATATCCTCCATAATCATTCCTGGAGACTAAAATAATCCGGGTGTCAGCCTTACTTGTTCATATACAAAGGAGGCATAAAACTAGAGTTTCACATAAATTACTTACGTTTCCCCCTGCTTCTAAGATTTCCCAAGCTCAAAGTCAATGACTGTACTATCTTCTTGTGGAACCATCATTATATTGCCAGAGGGTCCAGGGAATAGCAGCATTTCCAAAGTCTGATGAAAACATATCAACAGAAAAGCTGTGGCAAAGAATAATATCCAGGGAGTTTCTGTTGTGGCTAAGTGGGTTATGAACCTGATTAGTATCAATGAAGATGCAGGTTCGATCCCTGGCCTTGCTCAGTGTGTTAAGGATCCCCTGTTGCCATGGCTGTGGCATAGGCTGGCCACTGTAGCTCTGATTCAAACCCTAGCCTGCAAACTTCCGTATGCCACAGGTGTAGCCATAAAAAGTAAGTAAGTAAGTAAGTAAGTCAGTCAGTAAATAAATAAATAAATAAATAAATAAATAAATAAGTAAGAATAGTATCCAGCCTGACTCTCTAACATTCCTAGCACAAATAATCCACATTGCAGTATCTCGAATAAACCAAGTCCAAGATGTTTTACAAGTGATAAGTTTTAGGAAACAATAAACGAGTTTTAAAACTAACATGAAAAAAAATTGAGAAGAATGAATTTGGCTGAATGACTCTGAGGAGAAGATAAAGTCTTCTGTCAGATGAGGAGACTTTCTGAAGAAAATAGCCTAAAATTGCAGAAAACATATCATTAGCAAATATAAGAAGATAATATGAGAAAAAGAATGTGTATTTATGTATAACTGGGTCACTTTGCTATTCAGAAGAAATTGACAGAACATTGTAAGTCAGCTCTAACAAAATTTAAAAAAATAAACAAATGCAATGCCTATACCTATGTCTTGTCACAGAGTTTGTTTTAAACCCCACAGCGGTAAAGGGTATGATTTCATAGACGAAGGATTCAAATATGTCAGATTATTTTCGTAGATTATCTTTCCTAACAAAACATTTGAGAAATGTTTGAGACTTTAATTATCTATAAAGAAAAGATCTCCATGTCTCTCACAAATAGAGTGGGAAGGGAAGTAGTAACTCTTAGAGGTCATAAAAAAGAATAGGCTTTTAAGGCATAGACTGTGGTATGCTAGAGCCAACTCACCATGAGTAATTCTGTAAATATTAAGGAATTCTTTTAAACTGTTGGTACCTTGAAATTATCTACAGTGGAGGTGATTACACCACAGACATTATTAATGCATAATTATTTAGCACATGTTAATTTATGGATCATTATTTAAAATAGTGTGAGCTATTTTATGTGCTTGGAAGAAGAACATATTTAACTAGTTTAAATTAGCTTACTTCTAGTTAGCTCTAATTTCAGAGATTTTACTGCACAAGTTGATCGTTGTTTTGTAATTGCTATCATGTTGTTTCATGTGCCTATGTTTTATTTCCTCAACTAGCTTCTAAGGGCCTCGTAGTCAGGAACTATATTTTCTGTTTTATTTTCCTGTCTAAAAGACCTGCATGCACTACTAGCTGTAAGATTACAATGAATGTTTAATTTATGTCAGATAATTGGATACATATTTTTTTAAGTTACTAAAAAGTAAAGACCTGCGTGTGCCACTAGCTGTAAGAACGAATGCTTAATTTATGCTAGATAATTGGATACATATTTTTTAAAGTTACTGATATTCTCAAGAGGCAAATGAGATTGAAGCAAATGAGATTAAGGTAAAGGAGGTTGTTTTGTGCATCTTGAATCAAAAAACTTAGTTTCAAAAGCATTAATGTCAAGAAAAATGTGCTTTATTATTATAGTAGATATAAACATGAAAATTTAGCCTCTTTGGTACATACCCTCTTCCATTTTACTAGGCTGTTCCCCTGAAGCAAAGCTGATATTTTGTCTTTTTGACAATTTTCTATGCTAATCACCAGGAATGGCGCTTTGCTGTATTTACCTACCAATAAAAGTTTATTAAATGACATATTAGCTCTCTCTTAATAGCCCCAACAAGAAAAAAAGACCAGATGTCTAAGGTCCTAAGCTTACTTGGGTCAGATTCTGTGTTCTCAGTTACAGTTTCTAGTTGCTTACTACTAGATCAAAAAAGTACTAATGGTATTTGCAAGATCTTTTGTGTTCAGCAAGCTCTCTTTGCTTTAACAATGTGTGGATTCTGTTGAGATTTCCACGTAGATAATCATGTCATCTGAAAATAGGAATTTCTTTTTCAGTCTATATACATTTTAGCTAGGATCTCCAAACATGTATTGCACATTTGCAGTTCTACAGGCTACTGTATTGTTCCTTTAAAAAAATGTATCTAGCAAGATATTTGCTTAAAATGCTTAAGTAAATACTCTTTATCAAATGAAATGTCCCTTTAGTTCAGTTTTCTTTTCTCATCTTTATTGAGGTATAGTTGACTTACAATTTTATTTATTTTTATGCCTGCACTTGTATCACTTCTTTGATGATACACTTTAACATGATAAAATGCATAAGTATTTATTGGATAAGATGCACTAACTGATATACCCACCTAATTATTTTTATTTCAATTAATTAATTCTTCATTTATAATCCATTCTTTTCCTGTGGGCTTATATTCCTCTGAGTGTATATTATTATTATTATTATTATTATTATTATTATTATTATGTGCTTTTTAGGGCTGCATCTGCGACATATAGAAGTTCCCGGCCTAGGGGCTGAATCGGAGCTACAGCTGCTGGCCTATGCCACAGCCACAGTAACATGGGATCCAAGCCATGTCTGTGACTACACCACAGCTGTTGGGTAATGCCGGATCCTTAACCCACTGATCAAGTCCAGGGATCGAACCCGCATCCTCATGGATCTTGGTTTGGTTTGTTAACCACTGATCCACAGAGGGATCTCCTTTGTGTATATTATTTACGTAGATTATTAGTCAGTTGGTGGGGAGCCAAACATGGCTCAGAGATTTTATCCTCTAGTGACTGACTGTGTATATGTGGGACACACCTCAGGGAAGAGAGCCTCTGCTAGTACAATCCGCTCATCCAGCTCTGGTCCACTCCCCTCCCACACTCCACCCTGACAAGGTTACCCTGTCTCAAGAAAAAATTCCTACACCTTGACCAATCTGATGTTCTTTATATTCTATTTTGCCTAAGTTTAAAATCAACATCACAGCTTTTCTTGGAATTATTTTTTCCTGGTATATCATGTTTGACCCTGGCATTGCTCTTTGCCCTGAACTGATTCTTTAGGTAAAAATACTTAGCCAAAGAGTGGGGAGATCTCCACCTCAGCTGGCCCCCTCCTTGTACTGATGTTACCCTGTCACCTCTGATTGGCTCCACTGTGGCACCACAGGGTTTTCTGTCCCAGAATAATGCAAATACAGGTAATTATCTCCCCAAGCTAGGCAGGGGAGAAAGAAAGGCACAACTATAAAGGTCTCACCTACTTTAAAACATCTAATGCTCCTCTGACCTCACCTCCCCATGTTCCATTACAGATGTGATCCTGAATGTCTTCTCTGTCCCCAGGAGCTTCTTACCATTTGTCTTAGTTTATTGAATCCATCAGTGTCATTCTCTTTTCTCTTTCTGATTTTAGGTTTAAGGGATATGGCAGCAGCCATGCTGGATCTTCTCGTCAGGAAACAGAAGCATTTTTTTATGTATTAATTATTTGTGACTTGAAATTTCCTCATACCTAAAAAGATTCTGTCTTTGTATCACTGAGTATACTTGCCACTTTCCCTAAAGCCTTAATAGCATTTAGCTAAGATCTAGAAATAACATTTAAAATGCCATTTATAAAGATATCACCAGGAATCCTCTAAAGTGTTGCACTTAAAATGCTTTTGTTAATAATGTAGGGAAGGTAGTAAGCATGGGAAGGAAGAGTTTGGGAGACAAACATGAAGAAAAAGAACAATCTTTGATCAAACCTATATTGTGGATTGAAATTTTACTGAAGGTGATATTTTAGAGACAGAAAAATTGGGGGAAGTAAGTACAATAGGGCATAAGAGATTTTTAGACAGGTTGTCCTTTCAGCATCCTTCAGATTTGAATGTTGTGTATGTTATTTATGCAGAATTCTAGTTCTGTTCTGCATTCAGACCAAGCTAGACAGTTATATAAAAAATGAGTCTTATTTCTAATAATGTGTCTCTTATTGCTGTTTAAAGAATTCTATAGTCCATTAAAAATGTTTCAATTGAAGAAAAGCCATTTTCACATTAAAATTATGAGTAGTATTTTATGATTATTATTCTTAATAGATTTTTTAAATTGAAGAAGTAGCGAAAACCTCTGGAAAAATCAGAGGTTTTTTCCCCTTTCTTTCAGTGGCATATTTTTTCCCCTTTCTTTCAGTGGCATATTTTGTGCTTGTTGAGGAATTTTGATTGCAATTAATATTAAGATAATAGGGACAGTTCTGTAGAGTTATTTATGTACCATATTCCAGAAGAGAGAAGAGGGATCTGCTGGCTAAAATTTCAGGTTGTCTCCCATGACAGGAGATTATAGATGAGTTTCAGGGTTTCAATTGCATATTGATAAAACTGACTTAGAAACATCCTGGGATTTACAAACATAGAGTTAAATCTCCCCTGTGGTATATATACAATGTACTTGGCTATTTCTATATCTCCCTAACAAAGCAGAATGATTTTCATTTATTGTCAAAAATAAGTACTTCATGTGGAAGGCATTCATCATTAGAATCCTTCATGTGTCATTTATGTGATTATTTACACCTTCCATAAAGAGAACTAAGAATCTGAGTTAATGTTCTACCCTCAACCATAATCTGTGTCTTTTGTTCAAATGATCCAAACTTCTTAAATCTAATTATCATAGAACCAAATCTACATTTTCTATAACCATGAAATCACAGTAACTTAGAAATTTCAAGTAATCTGCACGTTAAATTCAAGTTATTTCCCGCTGTTTCTAGTTCCATCTCTACACAACAATATAAGCTGGTGATGTGGGTTGGTTAGTTGTTTGTTCATGAACTGAACACGTTTTTATTGAGCCAGAGATTGTTCCAAGTTCTAAAGGTTTGGCAATATACAACCCAGAAGATTCCTTTCTCACAGAGCTTACACTTTGATGGGAAAGACAATTAACAAGTAAATAAGATAATTTCAGACAATAACTATGAAGAGAAGAAAACAATAAAATGATATATTGGTGACAATGGGCTGTGGGGTGGGTGGCATTATGTAAGGTGCTCTAGAAAAGGGCTCTCTAAAAATAAGCTGTTATACCTAACATTTGAATAGGAAGATGTCAATTTTGTGAAACTCTGAAGAAAAACTTTCTAAGTAGGAAAGGCAAGAACAAAAGAGAATGAATCAAAGAAAGCAAAGAAATAAATAAAAACTTGAAACAGTCAAATTCAGTAGTTTTCTCTTAGCTACAGAACACTACATGGGAATGACAATATGCATTTTTTTGGCTGGAGCAATCTGTGTTGATACCTATTGCCCAGGTGTAATTAGCCAGAGCTCACCCATTCACTCTTAAATCATTCTGGTTTCAAGAAGAATGATGTGGTCACTCTGATTATAAATCTGAGATAACTGTAGCCATTTGTAGGACAATAATGCAAATATGGAAGTCTAATTTTATTGTACTGTAAACTCAGAACTCAGAAAACTGTTTTTATTTGTTAGAATCTGCTGTTTTAGGAAAAGTCTTTGAATTCAGAACAATCCATTTTATTTGCCATTTCCTAAGATCCTTATACTTTCTGCTGTTAAATATCTAGCCATCTACTCTAAAGCTTCAAAAAGTGAAAACATCATTGAATACAAAAAAATATTAATTTAAATGCCTCCTATTGTTAGATTTCTTTCATTGTCACTCTCTTCTTAGTCTTTGTAATGTACTTGGGAAGTAGGACTATGCAAATGAGTGATTTATTAGACTTTTACCATGTTCCCTCAAGTGTGCTCATCCATGAGTGATTTACCAGTTTTCTTCATTCTACACACAGTAGTCCTGCATAATCAGAAGCCAGTTTGAAACTATAGAAAACACTGAAACATCAACACGACAGATGCCCCAGTACTAAATATGAAGCCCAATAGTTAAAATATAGAATATTTGTCTAGCACAAATATGCCAAAAGAGCATTTTTTCAACTTTCAAGTGCTTTTAAATCCTTTTTTTTTTCAGAGAAAAAGCATTGTGATTTTTTAAAATAAATGCCTATATATATCTATCTCTATATATCTCCATCTGTCTGTCTATCTATCTATCTATGTTTAAAACAGCCAAAAAATCCTTAGAAAGTCATAAGAATCAGTGTTAGAGTACATACATCAAATAGGGGATGTGGACAAAGTAAATGTTTCTTGTGGAGTTTAATTTATGTCACCAACCAAAATACCACTCACATTCTTTTTTTCCCCCAAAGAATAAAGGTACTAAATGTGCATTTGGCTTAAAGATCCCAGAGGTGTAAATATGACAAAGGAGTTCCCATCGTGGCTCAGTGGTTAACGAATCTGACTAGGAAGAGATTGTGGGTTCAATACCTGGCCTTGCTCAGTGGGTTAAGGATCCGGTATTGCCATGAACTGTGGTGTAGGTCCCAGATGCGGCTCAGATCCCACGTTGTTGTGGTTGTGGTGTAGGCCAGCGGCTACAGCTCCAGTTGGACCCCTAGCCTGGGAGCCTCCATATGCTCTGAGTGCAGCCCTTGAAAAGGCAAAAAGACCAAAAAAATGACAGAATTACACACTTAGATTCTTTTAACATTTCATTTGTGCATATCATAGATATTCAGAAGCTAACTTGTGAATAAGGAGGAATAATTAATCTAAAAATGTAATAGGTTTGTCAAAAGGCTAACATGATCTTAGTCTACATCAATTGAAGCACATTCATCAAAATAACAATTCCTTAAATTCTGTAAACTACTCTTTAAAAGGAATGTAAGCACACGGGAAAAATTAACTTACAAAGAGGTTTTAAAACACGGTACTTAAAATATTAAAATATAGTACATAGTATATTGCAAATACTGTATGTATCTAAAATTTACCTTTTAGATGATTCAGTATCTACTATATATCGACCATTTCAGCTATCACCCTTTAGTAAAGTCAATACTATTCACATAGACTTTACATATTTAAAAATCAAGAGTGTCTTCCATAGGAAATTAAAACTGTCTTAAACTATGAAAAATTACACCTGGCAGAGAGATTGTGCTTATTACGTATTGTCTTAGAAAGGAGAATAAAAATCAGGATACTTACACTAGGACTGGTAGGAGGAAGTAGAAAGGACAAGCCTGCAGTTCAACTTCAATATCAAGGATTTGATCTACTCTATGAAAAATATTATCAACTTTTCATTCTTTCAGCACAAACTTATTGGGCATGTATACATCAGGATCCTTAGTATATACCAGGAAAAAAATAATTTTCTCTCAGTTAAGTATTTCTGATTCTTTTTTCTAAAATTAAGTTCTCGGTCCCCACTGATAAACATCTGGTAATAGTTGTGATTATTAGACTGTGGTGCTACAGAAGTACATATTTTTATTACCAGTTTTATATAAGCTTCCTGCTATAAATTCACTTTCTTGAAAGCAAAAACATTGAAATAATGCATATCACCTGCAGTTGTGTTGTCCACATTAGAATTGTCCATATTAAAAGTATTTAAAGTGGGAGTTGTCGTCTTGGCTCAGTAGTTAACGAATCCAACTAGGAACCATGAGGTTGTGGGTTCGATCCCTGGCCTTGCTCAGTGGGTTAAGGATCCGGCGTTGCCGTGAGCTGTGGTACAGGTTGCAGACGCGGCTCAGATGCCGCGTTGCTGTGGCTGTGGCGAAAGATGGCAGCTATAGCTCCTGTTAGACCCCCTAGCCTGGGAATCTCCATATGCCGTGGGTGCAGCCCTAGATAAGGCAAAAAAAAAAAAAGTATCTAAAGTGGGAATTCCCACTGTGGCATAGTGAGTTAATGATCTCTCTTGTCTTTGTGGCATTGTCAGTTCAATCCCCGGTCCAGTGCAGTAGACTGAGGATCCAGTATTGCCATAGCTGTGGCAGATGCAGCTGATTCAGTTTCTGGCCAAGAAACTTCCATGTGCTATGGATACAACCAAAAATGAAAATTAAATAAATAAAAGTGTCAAAAGTACACCAAAAATGAAATGTCTCAAAGGCAGGAGACACCTTAGGTGCTCCTGGACATGGCAGCTTCTGATGATCATTGTTACTCTACCAGGAAGGTTTAGAGAATTGGGGTTCTGATAGGATTTGATGTTTACCTATTTTTCTAAATTAAATTCTAAATTAAGACATTTCTGGAAAAAATATAATCAGTGAACAAATGGTGGCCAAGATGGCATTGTAGATGCTCTTCCCACAGACACAACAAAATTGCAACTTTTTTTACAGAGCAACTATCTATGAGAAAAACCTGAAGACTACCAAAAAAAGATCTTCTACAACTGAAGACATGAAGAAGGAACCACAACAAGATGAGCAGGAGGAAAACACACATGTGTAGGCTAAATAATATGCTACTAAACAACACATGGGTCACTGAAGAAATCAAAGAGATAATTAAAAAAAAAAAACTTGGAGAACAATGACAATGGAAATACATCAATCCAAAATCTATGAGATACAGCAAAAGCAGTTCTCAGAGTGAAGTTTATAGCATGACAAACCTGTCTCAGGAAACAAGAAAATGTCCAAATAATCTACTCTTAAACCTAAAGGAACAAAAAAGAGCAACTGACTAAACCCAATGTTAGTGGAAGGAAAGACATAATAAAGATCAGAGGAGAAGTAAAAGAAATAGAGACTAAAGTAACATTAGAAAAGATCAATGAAATTAAGAGCTGATTCTTTGAAAAGATAAACAAAATTGATAAGCCTTTAACCAGACTCATCAAGAAAAAAAGAGGACCCAGATCAATAAAATCGGAAATGAAATAGGAGAGGTTACAACTCATACCACAGAAATACAAAGGATCATGAGAGATTACTACAAACATTTTATTGACTTATACAATTATATAGTTAATTATAATTACAGTTATATGTCAATAAAATGGACACCCTAGAAGAAATGGGTAAATTCCTAGAAATATATAATCTCCCAAGACTGAATCAAGAAGAAATAAGAAATATAAATAGACTATTAGTAGTGATATTGAATTAGTAATAATAATAATAGAAAATTCCCACTAAGCAAAAATCTGTGGACAGGACGGCTTCAGGGGTAAATACTACCAAATACTTAAAGAAGAGTTAAACCTATCTTTCTCAGACTATTCCAAAAAATTAAAAAGGAAAGAATGTTCCCAAACTCATTCTCTGAAGCCAGAATCACCCTGATACCAAAACCTACGCAAAGACATCACAAAGAAAGAGAAAATCACAGACCAATAACACTGGTAAACATAGATGTGATCATTCTAAGCAAAATGTTAGCAAACATATTCAACAAAGCATTAAAAGGATCATATACTATGATTAAGTGAATTTATACCAAAATGTATACCAGGGATGCAAGGAAGTTTCTGTATCGCAACTCAATCAATATTATACACTGCATTAACAAACTGAAGAATAAAAATCATATGGTCTTCTCAATAGATGCAGAAAAAAACTTATGATAAATATCCATTTATATTAAAATCTTTAAGCCAAGCGGGCAGAGAAGGAATATGTCTCAACATAATAAAGGCCATATCTGACAAACGTACAACCAATGTGATTGTCAATTGTGAAAAGCTGAAAGCATTTCCTCAAAGAATCAAGAATATAACAAAGATGCCCATTCCCTATTTTTACTCAACATAGTATTAAAAGCAAATAATCATGTATATATAGAGTTTATAAGTATTTATGAAATCACTAAGTTTTGAGCAGAAAATTCACTGGAGGAAGCATGCATAGCTATATTATTAAATAATACATAAATATTTAAAAATAGAAATTAAACAATTAGAATTCCCATTGTGTCTCAGAAGGTTAAGAACCTGACATAGTATCCATGAAGATGTAGGTTTGATCTCTGGCCTCGCTCAGTGAGTTAAAGAACTTGTTGCCATAAGATGCCACATAGGTCACAGATGTGGCTCAGATTTGATATTGCTGTGACTGTTGTGTAGGCCTCAGCTACAGCTCCAACTCAACCCCTAGCCTGGGAACTTCCATATGCAATGGGTATAGCTATAAAAAGAAGAAAGAAAGACATTAAACAACAATGATATTCCAGATTATTCGCATTTGAATATTGTGTTACACACAATATATCTGGTGGGAATTTAAACTAGATATAGTTGATAAATATTTTTATGATTAACAGTAACTTTTAGGACAAGAAATATTCATCTCGGGTCTCATTGCTGGAAACCCCATTAGCAACATGGTGCCAAACCAGCTTATGTATCTCCTTCATCATCTATAAGATTATTTGCAAGAAGATAATATGACTGTGTCCTTTCCTATAAGCTTCAGATTCACTGTGAAGTAGGCTAAAAGGTGGTAAAATTTTATATTCTATTTTTGAATAATCATTCAGCCTCACCAGGGGTCAACAAACATCCTCTTAAATGCCAAATAGCAAACATTTCACACTTTGTAGGCCATAGGGTCTCTGTTGCCACTTCTAGACAATGCAGTTGTCAGGGAGGAAAAATTTCTCCTCAGTCCTCTTAAGTTTTATTGTTTAGGACCCTGTGAATTAAATTGACAAAAAAGATAGGCAAAAGACAAAGTTTACTCACATGTTTACAGGAGAGCTCACAGAAAACATGTCTCAGAGACAGCATTCGGGCCTTCTGTACCATCTCAACAGGAGAAGAGGTAGAGGAGAAAGGGCACTTATGGGAAAACAAGTGACTTTTAGAAAAGGTAAATGGACCCTTAGGAGAATAAATGGGAGATATGATAGTTTTGTGACAATTTCTGTTTAGTTCTTATCCCCACTGCCAACTCCTTTCCAACGACAGGAGTAAGTCTTTCCCGATTGCAAAACTCCAGGGAGGCGATTCATGACAGTTGAATTCTTTGGGAAGATTCTGCTTTGAGGAAGATAAAGGGAGTTCAGAAAAGGCCTCTTCCTTTACCTACTGACTCTCAACTCCCTTCAAATGAAAATAATCCTTATGCCACAATGATATACTCTAGAACCCTTGGTAGTTTCATCATGAAATCAGTCATAGATGATATGTAAATGAATTGCGATGGCCATGTTCCAGTAAATTTTTATTTACAAAAACAGTCATCCTCTAGGGGTTCATAGTCTGTAGTTCGCAGACTCTACTCTAGACTTTTACTGTAAGTTTAGGACACACATCCTATGGATAATCCAGTCAAGATATATCTTGTTAACAGACAAGGTTTTTACTTAATTTCCTGTTCTTTGTTTGTCAAGAGCATTCAATATTATATTTCTGAAGTATTTATAATGCTGTTTTTGAAAAAATGAAAAGTTTTTAAAATAATAGCGTATAAGGTTCAGATTATTTGATGACTGTCTACCTGAAAGAACATGGCTTTGGAAACAGACAGGTATAGCTCAGGATTTTGGCTCTGCCATTTCCTAGGTGCAGTAAAATAATGTCTCTAAAACTCAGGTTGTTAATTTATAAAAGGGAAAGAATAATATCAATTTCATGAGGTTATTGTGAAAATTAAATGGAAAATGCATAAAAGGATTTAGCACCCTCTCTTAGCATCTAGTAACTCCTCACTAACTAGTGGCTAAGTTGTTTTTAGTTTATCATTTATTATTAAATAGAGGGTTTATTGGACAATAGAGAAATGAGCATTTAGGGTCTACTGATATGCCTGTAATAGACCTTGAAACATTTTTTTTTGTCTTTTTTTTTTTTTGTCTTTTTAGGGCTGCACCTACGGCATATGGAAGTTCCCAGGCTAATCAGAGCTGTAGCCACTGTCCTATGCCACAAACACAGCAACTCAGGATCTGATCACATCTGCTACCTACACCACAGCTCACAGCAACGCCAGATCCGCAACCCACTGAGTGAGGCCAAGAATCAAACCCACAACCTCATAGTTCCTAATCAGATTTGTTTCTGCTGCACCACGAAGGGTACTCTAAAACCTTCAGTTTTACTGATGATAATTATCACTTAAAAGCAACATGCTCTAAACTTTATAACCAGGAACAGGTCCATATTAATTTTGTTCAGAATTATGAATAGCAAACTCCTCAATACTCTTAGGTTCAGTTCTTAAGGTGAAAGTACAGAAAGAGCAGTTCCCATTGTGGCTCAGCAGAAACGAATCTGACTAGATTCGTTCCATGAGGACACAGATTCTATCCCTAACCTTGCTCAGTGGGTTAAGGATCTGTCTTTGCCGTGAGCTATGGTATAGGTCGCAGATGCGACTCGGATCCCACGTTGCTATTACTGTGGTGTAGCCCCGCAGCTGTAGCTCGGATGGATTCAACCCCTACTCTGGGAACCGCCATACACCACAGGTGAGGCCCTAAAAAGGCAAAAAAAAAAAAAAAGAAAGTACAGAAAGATTGCTAATGAAATATACCCAAGTGCCAGTTTGAAAATTTATCATTTGAATGATGTAGAAGAATCTAAACTGATACGTCCATAAGTTCAGAAACCTGACTCTTGTGTCCTTTTGTCTGAATATCCTAGTTTTATGTAGGGTAAGTAGTGACTGAATAAGAATAATGCAATTCAATAAACAGATTACAATAATGCATTGAATAGTTAAATTGCTATCAAGCTGATGACATCACAATCTCAAAACATCCTCCAAAAGTCAAAAATGCTTTATTCACTCTTCGCTATAGTCAGGGAGTGGTGACAACCCTAATGACACCTGGGTTTCTTTCAAGCCAGTGGGTTTTGGACAGGGTTGAGAGTTTTTTCTTTGAATGGTTCACAGGCCCAATTAGGAACAAAAATTAGCCACTATGAGGGGATGGAGGATTCTTTTCACAGAAGATTTCCTGTGAGTATATTTGAAATGCAAATGTCAAAACTCCTAAAGAAAATGAAGGCAAAATAAATAAATAAACAGTCCGAGTGTTCTTAAGAGCAACAGTAATTTATTATCTAGCAATTAGCCTTGCGATAAGCTCCCATGTCTCAGTTTAGAGTATTTCTGTCAATATTGGAAATATAATTATGATAAAGGTTGAAGACACAGTACAGTACTCAAATGTTAACCATTTACAAACAATTTGTCTTTAATGACAGACAGGAGAGCATCTAATTAGACTCAGAGTTTCAAGAAAGGCTGACTATTTGCCAAACAGCACTCCATTTGATTGCCTGTAAAGTGCAGCCCTGGGTTGTTAAAGGGAAAATAGGATTTTTGGCTCCAGGTAATTAACTTCCCTGCTGTTGCTTTCTTAGGCCCTAATGAAGGCCCTTTGAAGTCTTCATTTTGCCAATGGGTATTTGTCAAGGCCAAAAAAATACTACACTGCCCAAGTCCTTCAAATAGCAGTTTTCTTTATCATTCCTCTATAAAATCTTTGAAATAATTAATGACGGCCTGAAAGGTGCAAAGGGCCAGGCTGTCTGCTTGAAAGGAGGCCAGTCGACTAGAGGACTGGGACAGGACAACGCCAGAGAGGAAATGCTGGACAGAGTGACGATAGAGAAGCATTATTCGAAATCTAGATTCTTTCAACAAAAGCTCATTCTTCAAAGCGTACGGGAAAAATGTAAGAGAAAAAAAGAAAGTATGAAAAGTAAGGGTAAGTGAAAAAAATGTAAAGCACATTTTTAAAAATACATACATGATCATAGGAATCTTTGTTGAGCGTGAAAGGGCCCATATTTAGAAGCTTTTGCCTTGAAAGAGATATCGGCTTGAGATTAGTCAGAGAACTGGTCTGCTGTATTTGTCTCAGAGGTCACTAGCTGTATTTCTGGCACTTCGTTTTCTCCTAAGAGTCTAGCATTTATGGAATCTGTTGGATGAGAACTCAGAAGTGCAGCATTCCTTGAACTTTTGATAAGCCATCTGAATCAGGTGCCATGGTGCCACGGGTTTCCCCAAGTCCCTTCGTTTGTTAACTTCGTTTGTTCCTGAAGAGACGCTGAATTTCTGATATGCTTTTGTTAAGACTTCTCTGCCCGGTTTCTGCAATGTCCAGGTCTGCAATGTCCTGTTGCAGACAAGTTTTCTTAGAGCTGATAACATGCTCTCTAATTTTGACACATTTTAGAGTCTCACATTCTTATGTACATTTTTCAGATTATTAAAAAAAAAATAAGGAAATCAAGCACTAATGGAATACTCACTGCGTGCCACGTTACCATTTTTTCACTTTAAACTCCCAGCTTTTGTGAAGATAAAGGGGTAATTCTAGTTAGTTAGTCCCCTCCTGGTCTCAACTCCTAGTAGCCTAGACTTGATTTACTTAAGGCATTAGATAAACCACTCTCCTGACAGTGACTTTAACACACAATGCAAAAATTCTTTCAGCCAACTCACTAGAGAAAAATCTAAACCTTAGAATAATGGAACCATCTGATTTCTCCAATGCCTCACTCTATAGCTTATTCTAGTAAGTTCAAACTTTGCATCTAAAATCTTGCTCAGGACTTGCTTCTCAGCATGCAATCGTTCTACAACTCTGCCACATATAATTGTTAAAAAAGAAGGCAACAGTAGTTCTCTGGTGGCTTAGCAGGTTAAGAATCTGTCATTGTCACTGCTATGGCTCAGGTCACTGCTGTGGCACACTTCCATCCCTGACCCAGGAACTTCCACGTGCTGTGGACACAGCCAAAAGAAAAAAGACAACGGCCACAAATGGAGTCACTTATGCTAAGCCTCACGTCACCAAACCTGAGACTTCATTACAGATTTGGTTCTCCCAGAAATGGAATCTTAAAACATTGAATCAAGGAATCACCTGATCAGCACAAGTTAGGTCATCTGCCTGATTATCTGCCATTCCCTAAAGGAAAGTAACCTTGCAATAACCAGTCTGTTTTTTTGGCCTAACTTCCTTGTTCCTGCTCCCTTTCTCCTATTTTGTACAGCTTCTCAGAGCTCCTTTCTAGTTGGTTGTTTGTATGCTGCCATAATCAGATTGAGTTTTGCCGAAATACACACATAAACATCTTAATATACCTTAGTTTAACATAATAAATCTTCTTGGATATAGTAGTCTCCTCCAGCCATCATCTGATCTCTTCTTCACCTAAAAGCCTGTACATCAGAAAGAGTGCTAAACACATGCTGTCTCCAGTGCTTAACCTGCCCTTGAATTAACCCATTGAAATCTGATTTTTGTACCTCACTATTGCAGTGATTACAACTAACATTATCTATGATTTCCTTGTTGCTAAATCCAGTGGAGCATTTTCATTCTTTACCCCAGTGGATCACTCTGCAACTCTGTAAATATTCCTTCCCTATTGGGTTTCATAATCCATTTTCTCCTTGATTTCCTACCTTGTTGGCAGTTTCATCTTGATCTCCACATCTAGAATGATGTTCTTTCTATATTAATAACTTGCATTCTGCTCTTTCTTAAAATCAATCCCTGAGTTTTTCTCCCTGTATTTTGACCTCATTCTGGGATCTCCTATGTTCCCTAATGGCATCACTGTCTCTGGTTGAAGCCAGACCTCATTTGGGGGCTCTAGACAGAGGTTTTAAACTCGAATTATAGATCTAGGAATTCTCTTGTTGGATTTCTTGTCCTTCCTACCTTTCCCAACAAAATATATTTCTCCTTTATTATTCATGAACCTAATTAATATCACCACCATCCACCCATGAGCTAGTCTGGTAATAGCTGAACGCTTAGTGAAGTTGATGGCTTGGCTTGGCTTGCGCTTTTCTACAGGTTATTCATGAAGCCACTAATAGGAAGTGCAAAGGATACAAGTGGTAGGCATGGCTTCCCAATGTGATCCTTGTTCTCATGGCAAGGAGGCTCAAACCGTGGTGTTCTTGACAACCCAGAGAAAGAGATGCCCACCAGGTCAGAGAAACACATAATTCTGGGTGTGCTGGATCTTTACCTGTAGCTACATCAGCACTTTGAAGCAAATTTTCATACAAGGCTAGGACTTGGGGTTTGATGTTCTTGTTGTGCCTACACCTGAACAGTCTTCCTTGATCAATGCCTCTGCTACAAGGCCTAGGAATTTTCTGTTTATGTCCTTGTAGGGGTTATTTGTGGACAAGCCTGATCATGGCCCACCACAACCCAGTTATCCAAGTCAGAAAATTTGAAGTTGCCCCTGCTTTCTCCCTCTTCCTTACCTCCCATGTTTCACTAACGAACAAGTCGAGCCATTTTATTTCTAAATGCCTTTCGTCTGTCTCTTCTGCCTTATTTCTACTGTTTTTGACACCATCATCCCTCAGATGAGATATTGCAGAACCTCCACCTGGTTTCTATCCTCGATCCCTGTCCTCCCTCCTTCCATCCTCCATTCTATGGTCAACATTAGCATCCTCACTATAAATATAATACTCCTTGCCTTACTCCTCCTCAAAAGTCCTTCGGAGATCCCTTTCCACATTCAGGATAAATTCCAACCTGTGTAACACAGCAACAGATCCTATGTAGGTTGGGTCCCCTGGAGCTCTGAAATCTCCCACATCATTTGCTTTTCTTCTCCTCTTCCTCCAGTGGATTTCCAATTCCTCAAGCACATTCTCTTTCTTTATGCCTCCATGTCTTCTAATAGGTGTGGAATTTTGTCCCTTTCACTCCCACCTTCACCAGTCCCCTCTTCACCTTGATGTTTATTTGTCTGACAAAACTCATTTCAGGTCTGCCTGCATACTCCATCTGCAAACCTGGTATTCCATTTTCAGAACACATCCAGACTCAAACTGATTCTTATTCTAATATTCAAGTTACCTTTACCTTTCAAATAGATTCTTACAACCTCCATCTCATTAGTCTTTTGATTTCTACCATTGGTCATCTCGTTCTGTATTCCCCTACACGGCAGCCAGAGGAATACTTGAAGTCCTATGTTAGATCATATTACTCCTCTGCTTACAATTAACTCCAAAACATACTCACTCAGGAGAAAAGCAAAATTCTCGAAGGGCTTCATAGCCCACATAAACTGGTCTCCAATTAGCTCTCTGATCTCATGTGACATATCATGTTATGATGGCAATCCAGGCTCCTTTGCTATTCCAACAATACTAACTTAGGATGTGTTTCCTCTGCCCACTCTACTTTCAGACACATATATGTATATTCGTATATGTGTGTGTTTGTATATATATATATATACATCAACATACCACATCTGATGTATACATATATATACATGTATATATCTATATAGATCCATATATATGACCAATTCCCTCATTCCATCTAAATGCCCCCTAATGAAAAACACCTTATCTGACAACCCCAACTAGAAGAGCAACCTCCCTTCAATATTACCCATCTTCTTATCCCATTTCCTTTTTCTTCACAGCATCATTCAGTGTGTGCCATGTATACATATATTTTTTGCTCTACCCCAGTAAAATATAGTCTTCAAAAGAAGGGATCTTCCTTTCACTGATTTATCTCCAAAATAGGAGATAATGAGTAAATGAATTGTTAGATAGATGTGTCTGTTATCTTTCATTTTCTGCCTTCTGATCATTATAGATTCTCAGTAAAAAAAAAAAAAAAGTATTATCACATTTTTGTGATTCTGAAGGCAGTTTGCTCCAAATTTTGAGATAATTTGGAAAAAAAGGGCATCACATTCCATGAGTTACTATTACCTAGTAACTTCTAAATGCATGTTCATTCATTAGACCGTTCACTTCAAGGAGCTGGCATTTCAGGTGGATGCCATGCTGGGAGATCATTCACACCATAGAGAGCAGAGGCAACCCTTAAATATCACATTTGCTTGTATTTTATTATATAAAATAATTCCTTTTTAAAGGTAACCCGAGTAATGGAAATAATACAGTTTAAACAAACCAGGTGCTTGAGTTTCCTAGCACCACCCTAACAAAACACCACAAACTAGGTCGTTTAAAGCAACATAATGTTATTCTCTCCCAGTTCCGGACACTTAAAGTCTGAAATTGAGATGTTGATAGCACCACCCTTCCTCCAAAGATCCACTAGAGGATGAGATTCTTCCTTGTCTCTTCCAGCCTCTGGTAACCCCAGGCATTCCTCCTCAGCTGATTGTAGCATAAGTCCAACCTTTAGCCTTGCCTTCATGGACATCTTCCCTCTGTGTCTGTCTTTCCCCACTTTATAAGGACACCAGTCACACTGGATTAAGGACACACCCTAATCCAGTATGATCTCACTTTAGTTACATCAGCAACAACCTTGTTTCCAAATAAGATCACATTCTGAGATAATGTGATTCAGGACATCAACTGTTATTTTGAGGGATACAGTTCCAACCGTAGCACCAGGGAAACAAATCCTTGCATATTTCCCAACATTGAGCCTGTTCCTTTATTCTTTTCACAGACATTTATTCAGCAGTTTTTTGGATAGAGGCAATACTAGATTCTGAACAATAAAAATTACTTAGACCCAGTTCTTACCTGAAAGGACATATAGATACAAATATTTAAAATACTATGTTTAGGAGTTCCCGTCGTGGCTCAGTGGTTAATGAATCAACTAGAAACCATGAGGTTGCAGATTCTATCCTTGGCCTTGCTCAGTGGGTTAAGGATCCGGCGTTGCCGTGAGCTGTGGTGTAGGTTGCAGATGCGGCTCGGATCCAGCGTTGCTGTGGCTGTGGTGAAGGCCGGCAGCTACAGCTCCTGTTAGACCCCTAGCCTGGGAACCTCCACATGCCGCAGGTGCGGCTCTAGATAAGGCAAAAAAAAAAAAAATACTATGTTTAGATGTGATACTAGATATGACCAGTGTTCCACGGGAGCATAGATTAGTTGTGATTAATTCAGCCTCTGACGCCAGTGTAGCCTTTATAAAGATAATTTTCTGAATTTAATGTTAATGGAAGTGTAATAGCTAAGCAGGCAGAAAGATCAGAGGAAGCATACCAGATATGAGTTAATTCAATAGGCATATGTTGAGCATCCACTTGGTGCTAAACATAAGATTTGGGTTTTGGCATACAGGTATAATTGTGTATGTTTGGTGGGATAAAGACATTAAGTATTCCTGTTTTTTGGAATATTAATTTAGTGAAGAATACAGAAATGTCAAAAGATAAGCATAATGAGAGTTCCTGTTGTGGCAAAGCAGAAACAGATCTGACTAGTATCCACGAGGATGTGGGTTCGATTCCTGATCTTACTCAGTGGGTCAGGGATCTGGCATTGCCATGAGCTGTGTGCAGGTTGCAGACGTGGTTCAGATCCTACATTGCTGTGGCTGTGGTGTAGGCCTGCAGCTATAGCTCTGATTTGACCCCTAACTTGGGAAGTTCCATATGCCACAGATGCAGCCCTAAAAAGCCAAAAAAAAAAAAAGATAATCATAATAGAATTGATAGGTACTATCATAGAGCTATAAAAATAGACAAAGACAAATAATTAGGCTTGAATGCCATGTTAAATGCCTTAGCAATATCATGAAGACTTTTTATACAGGAGTGTCATGATTTGATATTTTGCTAAAAAGAAAAAGATTCCTATTGGCCATTTTATT
>PVHT020000885.1:359744-416447 GCA_004024745.2 Catagonus wagneri | reverse complement strand
AAAAAAAAAAAAAAAGATAGCTTTGTGACAATGTCCTTTAGGTGCGCTGCTGACTTATTCTTTGGCTCTGGTAACAAAAGTCAACTGACTTTTTTTGCTCCCTGGAGGCAGTTTATGACAAATGAGTTCTTTTGGGAGGCTCTACTTTTAGGCAAATAAGGGATTTCAGGAACTCTGATAGCCTCAGCTCAAAATAATTGTATGCCACCATGGCACGTTCTTGATCCCTTCAACCAGATAACAGAAAGTGGGTCCAGGGTCTCAGTGGAAATGGAAACAACAGAATTCTCACTCTGCAAAGCGCACTAAGGCTAAGAAGAGTAATCTTTCTGTGTTTGCTCTTTGTAACTGGGTGGCTCTCACATCCAATGAGTGACAGATTTCACCTCCATTCTTTAGCTCAGAATAATGGCCTGGGAACTTTGGTCTTGCTGCCTCCTCCTTTATTTCTCTTTGCTTTTTGTAGGGAAGAATTATAAACTGCTTAAATTAGCCAAAATCTTCTTTGCCTCAGTTATTTTCTTTCTTTTTTTTTTTTTTTTTTTTTTTTTTTTTTTTTTTTTTGCCTTTTGTCATTTTATGGCCGCACCTGCGGCATGTGGAGGTTCCCAGGCCAGGGGTCTAATCGGAGCTGTAGCCACTGGCCTGCACCGCAGCCACAGCAACGCAGGATCCGAGCTGTGTCTGTAACCTACACCACAGCTCACAGCAACCCCGGATCGTTAACCCACTGAGCAAGGGCAGGGATCGAACCTGCGACCTCATGGTTCCTGGTCGGATTCCTCAACCACTGCGCCACAACGGGAACTCCCCCTCAGTTATTTTCTAACTACCTTTGCAGTTAAGAAAAATCTACTCCTGGCAATTAAGGAATTTTAATTAGGACTTTGAAATCCAAATGCAATACTGCTCTACAGTTCTGTGTGTGATTAAAAACTAGGAATTTCACTTCCTGATCCCTTCCCATACCAGCATATGGGAAGTTTGGGGTTGGTAGACTCAAAATATTACATTTAGAATAGATGAGCAATGAGGTTCTACTGTGTAGCACAGGACACTATATCCAGTCTCTTGGGATAGAACATGATGGAAGATAATATAAGAAAATGAATGTATATATGTGTATGACTGGGTCACTATGCTGTACAGCAGAAATTGACATAACACTATAAGTCAACTATACTCTAATAAATAAATAAAGGATACCTAGGAGTACCCAGAATGTCCGCAGTGAGCCTGGGCTTGTGACAGTGAGGGAACATCTGAGAGAGCTGCCCGTACTTTTGGGTGCATAGTGTGTGGGAGGAGCTTCAAGCAGTGGCTACAGGACCAGGGTGGGGCGTTGGGGAGGGTGACGGGCCAGCACAATCCATTCCTTTCCTTCCCTCTTCACAGGCTGATTTCTATGCCACTACTATCAAACATTCTTTTAAGTTATCTGTACTAAACATAGGTAATGCAAATCATAATCTGAAGGCTTTTTTTTCTATAAAAATATTAAAAATGCATTTGTCTTTCTTTAATGAACCAAGGCCATCTTGCTCTCTATATTTCTATTATAAATTCTGTGGTTGTCATTTCTGTTCACTTCTTTTCTTTTTGTACTCACTTTTATGTACAGATGAGAGGTTTTAAAGGCATTTTCATTTGCTGAATATAAAATCTGAAGTGTAACTGAAATGCTTAGAAGAGCAAACTATGTCTATCACGCACCATTAGCTTCTACGTTGTTTACGATTACTGGGCCTGAACTTAACAAAAGGCTTCATTAGAAACCAAGGGCAACATTCCACCTTTTTGAGAGAATCTATTAAACAAAACAAAACCCATGAGATCTGGGGGGGGGGAGGAACAAAGAAAGAAATATCTGACCCATTTTTAGCGTGCTAAAATAAACCACCAGCACCATCTATCAGGAGATTTGAAACAGTCACTGTGGTACAAAGACTTCATCCAAATGGAAAGATCATTGAGTTGAATTGTTGTTATGCCTCACAGTCTTTAATTAGTTCATTAATTTAATTAATTCATCAATTATTGCCCAGTTGAAACCCAAAACACATTTCTTGTATGCAAAATATACAAAATACACGTGCATACGTGACTGTATGTGTTCTAGTGTGTGAATATACATCGACACTAAAGCCTTATTAAGGAGAATCTAGAAACATGTAAGGGATTTTTCACATATGGGCTCTTAGATTTCTAATGGCAACCAGGAAATTATGATTAATTATAAGATCCACAGTGGCCAAAGACTTATGAAATTATTTCAATTAAAGTATCATTTCCACTTTGAACAAATAAGTAACTTTTATAGAGCCTGTGACTAATCAAAGTTGTACCTTGATTGTATCATCTAGCATATCCAGCAAGTTTCTGTGTACTACCACAGAACTAGGAGAGCAATGACTAAAGGGTAAAAAAATTACTAAGAATACATGTGGGTGTGTTGGCTGCCATCACAAATTCTAAAACACTGATGACTATAGCAAGTTATTTTCAGAAAATAAGGTTTTGCAAAAAGAGAATGTATGATACATGCATATAATTCTTTAATTTGTAATCTGAATTCAAAAGAATATGAGTTTTTTTTCAAGTTGTGTTTCTACAACTAAATCTTTTTGCTTATTATTGGTATTATAATTCCACCTTTCCCAGCAATTTCCTCTAGATGTTCAATTTATATTTATTCAATCAAAAAGACACAGCATGAGTGACTTTTAAAGAAGATCCTTCACCCAGTCTCTTTATGTCATCCTGGTTCATGTCAGTGTTTTGAAGGTAGGATTGTAGATGACAAGAAATAAGTGAAAACTTTGAAACCCCAAGCCAAAACATCTTATTCAGTCTATGTATGAACTTCCTTTTGTCATAATTGCCCCCAGCATTTGGGAAGAGGTGCAAATTGGGACTATAGTCCAAAGAGTGATATTCTTAGTATAAATATCTGTAGCTGTGCAACATCTATCATAAAGGCTGGGTTATAATCAGCACTATTAGTTTTAAAGAAAGATCAAAATACAGTATTTATTCTCTTGTTTTTGTTCTATATGAAAAGGGAGGTATTTTTATTCAGCAATTTTCCGTCTAGTTGTGACACACCAGGAATTGAGATGCATGATGGACAGGTGGATGACTGAGCTGTTTTTGAGATAAGAACTGCTTAGCATAAGAGTTGTGGAACAAAGCAGCCAATAAAACCATCAACAAAGAATAATGGACAGTGATGACAGAGCTATAAGCACAGCAGGAGACATATTTTGCTCCTTTTCCTTGTCATGGAGGTGCACTTTCTTCTGCATTAGCAAGGGTTGGGTCAACACTTGCAATATAATGCATTTTAAATCTCAAAAGAAAGATCACCCTGTTCAAGAGGAAAGGGTCCTACCCTTCAGCTTTGTGGAGTCCTTGTGATCATGTGACTTCCTAACAAAACACATGGGGCTGGGCATCCCAAGAAGAAAACAAGCCAAATTATGACACAGTCTTAGCCTTTGGTAATACCGACATATTTAAATATAGAGATAAAATGATCTAATCAAAATGACAGAACCTTACTTCTCATTCAATGGCAAACATAGAAAAAGTGCTGAGTGGGCATATTTTATTCCTAAATCCTAATATCAGTTTCATTTCCACCATCACCTTTCCAAATTTATTGAAGGGAAGTGGAGAAGAGAATGGGAGTACAGGAGAAGTCCTGGCTTGAGCCTAAGCTGCTAGTGCTTTTGGACAAAATTAGAAACTTGAAGAGAAGCCTAATTTTATGAGAGACCAAAAATTCCTGGGAAATAAATCAGGCTGAGAGTCACTAACCAATTCTTTATTTGGAGGGAAAAGCAAAGAGAGTCAGTCATTAAGATGGACCCATGGATATATAGTTGAGGAATATCTCATAAATAAAAACCAAAAGTTCTGCTCTGCTAAAAACTTGATTAGACACTGACAGTAGAGCCAGAACAGCGTGGAACATAAGAGTTTCCTGGGATGTTCTCATGTGTTACTAGGCAACAGGTTTAAAAAAAAAATTGCACTCAGTGTACAGTGAATGCAGGTAGGGAGATACTGATTTGCTCTTTGATGTTGGTTAAAAAACAGATTCACTTAAGCTTTCATTTCCGTTGTCTGAATCAGACCTGGCATTCTGGAAATAGTTTACAAACCATATCCCATTTCGTTGGTACTTGGTCTCCCTTAACACTTTTGTGATTTCAAAACTCCTTGGGAGGTGCATTAAGCCCATCAAGACTTAGATAAGAAAAGAAGAAAATTAGTCTCAGTAAACAACACCATGCCTGGTATTATTTGTAAGTTTTTGGTTAACCATAACTGTTGGCTTTCAGGAGCCAAGGTGTACAACCTTGCAAAAAGAATCAATAGAAATAGACACCATGTTAGCAAGGAGTTGCTGCAGCTGTAGTATTCTTATGCCATTTGGTTTACTTTGATCAAATTCCTGCCCATGGCCCAGTTTATTTCACAGGGGGCAAACATCACAATATACCAGTAACATTTCATTTCTATTGCACGCAGGTAGCAAAGCAGCATCCTGGCTGACCTACTCTTGTAGACTCTTCACCAAGACAGAAAGAGTACCCTCTTCATACCCTCTGTCTTTGAGCAGCCTTTTAAGATGAGAGCCCAGTTAACCCCCAACTTTGCCTTAGAGCCCTACACAGTGTCTGGGGATATCCTATCCCATTTCCCCATGTTTATGTGAGTTTCTTCCTCCAGCTTCTCTCTCTTCCCCTTACTTCCTCCTCTCTGCAGTAGAAAGATTGACCGGTTTGATTGGTGAGATGAGGAGAATGTGACACCCACCGCTCCACTGGCCCATGTTCCCCCATGGTTAGTGGCCCTCACCCTGGGCCTCACTCTTATCCCTAGTATCAGGGCGCGGTGAGTATGAGACTGTGATTCTTCCCCTTGCAGCTTATCTGTGTAAACAGCCTTCATACCGTGTATGCATAAAAGGAATATTTTTAAGATCAGAACTCAGGCAGTAGCTATTAGAAAGGCCATGCACAGTCACAAACCCAAACTGTGTTTTCTAATCCACCTCCATTGATGATTAAGCTAATGTTTTAGTCTACATTTATCAAGCTCCTGTGTCTGTTTTTCAGCTGACTTTAAATTTGAGGGGGAGGGGAAGTGCACATATCAGCCCTGTTTAAACTTCCAACTGCCTGGTCCAGGGCCCCACAGCACTATCCCTCGAGAAGACACTGAACCTGACAGGTTCCCAGGACCTCACACAGGAAGGTCATGGCAGGAGAAAAGATTAAGAAATTATGAATGGCATTTGGAAAATCATTAAAAATGTTGATGATAATGTTAGAGACTTTCCTTGGAAGCTCATAGAAAATCTCAGAGGAGAAAATTCAGGAGGAGGTGTGGTGAGTTTGTGAGCTGTGGGATCAGAACATTCAAGACATTGTTACGTTTGGTATCTCAGACTAGTGAAACCTGGGGAAAAATTAGGTTATCTGTGCATACATCAAATAAGTTATTAGAAGCAACTTACTCATTCAAAGTGCTTTGTTTTAGTCTATGTCAATTATAAGAATATATATATGTTAGGTAGACAACATAACCATAGTTTTCCTATGTCACATGTATAAACTGAGGCTTAGTAAGTTATGAAATTACCCTATGGTATAGAGCTGGGAGTTGGGAAGAATTTTAAAATATTTATGTTCTCTAGTTTCTAGACAGGTTCAGGAATACATCATTTAGAATTTCTCAAGCCTACAAATTCCCCATCAGAGAAATATTTGTACAGAATTTTGCAGGAATACAAAGTTATTTAGACATAACTGGCCTCAAAAGTAGAGAAATAGTTTAGTGCTTAGTAATTGTGATGGACTGATTTTAAGATGATCCCCAGCGATCCGTGCCTCCCAGCATTCACACCTTTGTGTAGTCATCTCCCTTTGAGTGTGAATAGCACCTATGACTTGCCTCTAGCCAACAGAACATGGCAAAGCTGGTGAATGTCACTTTTATGATTATATTACATAGGGTTGTAGTTTCCATCTTCTAGGAGACTCTCAGTATTGGCTCTGTCTCTTGCTGGCTTTGATGAAACAAACTGCCATGTGAAAAGACCTACATAGCAAGGAATGGAGGGAAACCTCCAGTCAACAGTCAGCAAAGAAGTGAATCCTGTCAACAACGATGTGAGCCTAGAAGTGTATCCTTCCTCTGTTCAGCCTCAGATGGACCACCATCATAATCAAAGCTGTATCTCTTGATCACAGCCTTGTGAAACCCATGGTTTCATCAAAACCATGCCGATTCCTGACTATAGAAACCTTTAAAAAATATGTTATTTTAAGCTGCTGTGTTTATAATAATTTATTATGCAGCCATAGTAACTAAAATAGTAATAGATCCATTTTCTTTTCAATAGAATACCAAGGATCTTCCTAGAGGTAAAAGCTAAAAATAAGCGTAAGAATTAAGTTTAATGTTATTGCACTGTTTCATATGTAACCCTCATTTGTGCCAGATAATGGAATAAGAACTTGTGTCTGGTGATCTTGTGCAGCAGACAGTCATTTTATCATGTTGTCTCTTACCTCCCTGACAGAATTTAATGCTCAGTTGTCTACTACAAGGCACAGTAAGGCTGACATCATTTATTACAGAGTATTTAAGAATATTTCTATATTAACAAGACCTTGTAACATAAACGTTAATGGAAAGCATAAGTCAGTCTCGAGGTACCTTATGGAACATTTGTTGTGAATGACTTTACCAAGGCCTGAGAACAGGTAATCAAATTTCTCTTCTGATGATGTATGCATCCCAGGACTATTGTGACAGATAAAGGAAGGGAGAGAAAGAAGAAAGAAGATATCAGCCCCCCTATATTGTTCCCAGGCAGCTTTTCATTTAGGACATCTATTTTATTAAATGTCTTTTATTCCTCTTGTTTCCATGCAAGAAGTGGAAATGAGAAAGAAATTGGTTTAATCATTTTCTGAGAATTCAGCTAAATTCTAATGTTGTTTGATCACATCCAGTTGCAAAAATGTCAAGTGCATTTCCATTTAGAGTGCTTGCTTAAACAGCCATGCAAAATGGGCAACACCTGAAATCAGCATATATCATGAGAGAGTTTTGATTTTTTTTAGTACACATTTGCATTAATCCACTCTGTTACTCTTGAAAATAATGCATTTTTCCAGCACATCATTCCTTAAATGAGGGTGATCCATCACCACTGGAGATTCACCAGTGAGGCACATTAATAAAAGAAGACGGCTTTAGTTATGTTTTCTTTGGGAAGGTTTGTTCCTCATGACTACATCTGGTTGCTTATTCCAAAAATCCAACACAGATGTTTTTACAACTTCAATTTTCCAGGTTGGGACATCTCCCTAGATAACAGTCTATCACAACTCTCATTCTAGTCTTCATTAAGGAGATGCTCATCTCAGAATATTCTCTGTGACGTAGTGGGATGGGATTTTTTTTCTCCCCTCTCTGAAAAGTGGAATAATTAAAAAGTGTTGTACTAGACATCCTACTCTCTGATTAACTTGGAACTATTATGTGATTAAAACACACACATTCAAGCACCTATTTGAATAATAATTGGTGAGGCTCAGACATGGAGTTTAGACAGATTTCACAATTTATCACAGTTTTCAAATCTTAAATATTTGGAAGAACTGAATATTTATGAATTTCAGTATTTAATTAGATTCAGAATTAGCTATGTGATGTTTTATTAAATGAAATTATTATTTTTTGTCCTAATGAAAATCCTATTTCTTTGTTTTATTCCAAAAATGTGTCTGATTACATCATGTGTACTCGAAGCACCAGCGATTTTGTGCAATTTACTACTAAATTGTTGAATCTGGACTCTCCATAGGGTGGAGTGAACTCTCCAGCATAGGTACATTTTAACTTTAATGAAGACAATTTCATCTTTTCGTATTCATTCTGACAATTCCATACTTCAGCCATATATAATGATTGAAATGATTGCCCGTGCCTTGCCTGCATCAAAATAATACTGAAAACAAAAATGTTTTAACCTATAAGTCATCAAATAATCAGTGTTCAACTATTTAATATGACATTTAGGGAAATATAAAAAGTTAACAATAAGATACATTGAAACTCCCTAGAACAGATCACCTTTTTTTATGTTATTCTCAGTAAATGGAATCAAAGGAGTTCAATCAAGTCAAGAGAATTAATCAAATATCTTTTGATTAATTGTAGCAATATACTTACATGGTTGGTCCATGTGGCCATACATTATCAGAAACATAATTTACAAAAAATTCTTAGCAGAAATAGAGTTGAGTATCTACTTGCATGAAGTTGCCAAGAGATAGGAAGGGATTTATTTTTGTTTTTTTCTTCCAATTTTACTGAGATGTAATTGACATATAGCACTAAGTTTAAGGAGCACAACGTAATGACTGACTTAGGTACAGCATGAAATGATTGCCATAAGTTTAGTGAACATCTTTTATCTTGTAGAGCTAAAAGGAAAAGAAAAAATGTCCTTGTGACAAGAACTCTTAGAATTTACTCTCTTAACTTTCATGTATAACATTCAGCATTGTGACTTATATTTATCACATTGTATGTTACATCCCTCATACTTACTTATAACTGGAAGTTTATACCTTTTAACTTCCTTCATCTAGTTCCCCCTCCCTTCCACCCACCAGCACTGCTTATACTTCTGGTAATGGCAAATCTGATCTCTTTTTCTAGGAGTTTGTATGTTTTTTTGTTGGTTTGTTTTTGAAGTATAATTGACTTACAACACTCCTGGTACACAATGTAGGTATTCAATATCTCTGTACATTACAAAGTCATCACCACAATTAATCTAATAACCATTTGTTGCTATAGAAAGATATCACATTATTGTCATCTATAGTCCCCTCACTGTACATTTCATCCCTGGGGCTCATTTATTTTAAAGCTAGGATTTTATTCCTTTTCATTCCCCACACCTATTCCACTCATCCCCTCTCTAAAATAGGAAGGGTTTTAAAAGAGGAGATGTTACCAAAAGATCCACATTTAAGATAAGTGTCATATGTCTTCATATAAAGAAAAGCTGGCCTTAAGAAAGTAAGAATATATTCAAGTCAATTGAAGAAGTCAGCACAAAAAAGAATACCCAAGAAATAAATTGGAATGTTCAAAGATAAACACTTAGTATGAAAAAGGAACATGATGTGAAATGGAGGCACTTGAAAACAAATGAATCTGCACGCTTGATTTTTTTTCCTTACAGTTTCCTGAGGTTGGATGTGAATTTCACAGGGTCCCAGAGCATCAGAGTTCAAATTGGTAATACTTTTAATCACTGGAGTTAGTATTTAGAAAGTCACAAGTGAGTATCACTCCATCCAAACCATTAGAACAACCTAGGGTACGCTACAAAATCAGGGGTTAAAAACATCAGAGAATTGAATATGCAAATAAACTAAAATGAAGTAAAATCCTGAAAGTCATGAGCACTTGGGTACCTGCTTTTACTGCTAACAAAGGGAGAAAAGGGGAAATCTGGCAGAGATAAGGGCAAGACACGTAGAAAGCTGACCAAATCTTAATGAACTTTCACTGCAGAATGTAGATTGGTATGAAGGTAAGAATCACGGGGTAACCACCCACTCAGTCTTTCCCCAGGGATTCACCATGATGAGGGACACTGAAGCCTGCAGATAGAGATACCCTTCTGAAAGAGATATCCCTCAAGGTTCCTGGGCTTTTTTCAAAGGCAAAGCAGCTACTGGCTGCAAGCTGGACCTCAGGAGGGAGAAATTAGAGAAAGCCATAGACATTCTCTGGGCTTTTGCCAACTGTACTGCAGCAGCATGCCAAAGGCTGGGGACAGGGCAGGAGAACAGAGAGAAATCCCTCTGAGAAACTCTGGCCTTTCACCAAGTACAGTACAGCAATACAGAAGCTGAAGACGCTGGGCTGCAGATAGTGATTTCTCAAGGAACAGGGCCAGAGAGCAAAGAGAACTCTCAAATGGTCCAGAAAGCTGGAAGCCGGATGTTAATGTAAGAGAGGTTAGCAGACTCTTGGCAGGGCTTAGATCCCAAGCCTTACTAAAGGGAAGCATTTTAAGTTCATTCTTCAAGGTGTTTTAAGTCAGCGATGAACTGAATTTAGTCAAAGCCCTCATCACTAATGGCTGACCTAAGAAGTTAAATATTATTTACTTTGGTCTCTTATATTCAAAGTCTGTCATAAAAAGTAATAATAATAATGGACACAAGTCAGCTATATGACCTTTGATGAAGAGAGGAAATAATTAATGGAAACAGAACTAGAATTATCTATCAGATATCAACTTTAACTGGGAAATTATGCCTAGTAGAAAAGGTGGATAGTATGCATGTACAGATGATGAATTTTAATAGAGAGGTATGCATTATAAAAATGAAGACAATGAAAAATACAATATCAGGATAATTTTTTTCTGTGAGATTAATGGAAGATAGGACATAGCAGAAGAATCAATGAATCTGAAGGCCTGTCAACAGAAATTATTCAAAGTGTAACCCGAAGAGGAAAAAAAGGTGCAGAACACCTGAGGGTGGTGGAACAATATCAAATGATAAGGCAATATATGTGTAATTGAGGTCCCAGAAGAAGAGAAAATAGAAAGTAGGCTAGAGGAACTATACAAAAAAAAAAATTACTGATGAGGTTTTTTCCAAATTGATAAACCATATCAACCCATAGACTGAGAAAGCTTAACAAACTTCACACAGTATAAATGCAATGAAAACCACAACTGGTTTCATCATACACAAAGTGATGAAAACCAAATGTAAAGAAACAACTAAAGAAAAAAAGAATTATGACATAGAGCTGTATTGCTAGCTGTGTTCTCATCAGAAAAACTGAGAGCCAAATACAATTCAAGGACATTTTAAAGTGCTGAAGAAAAACAAACAACAAAAAATCCCGTCAATGGGAATTCCATACCGAGTGAAAATATTCTTCAAAAATAAAGTATTAAGAAAGACATTTTCAGACAGAAGACAAGCAAATTCATTGCTAGCAGACCTGCACTGAGTGGAATATTAATAGATATTCTTCAGGAATTGATATCATAGGGAAGAAACCATTAAAGGGACCAGATAGGGTAAATTGAATAAGTATGAAACATCTTTTTACTTTATTGACATACACATATACAAATTTATCTCTAAATATTTTAAAATGTACTGTTAAAGCAATATGTTTCTAGCTTATGTAGAAGTAAAATATAGTACAGTAAAAGTGTGGGATTATACTGTTGTACTTTTTAACATCGTTAGTATAAATAGGAACAAATATGAAGATGACAGACAAACATAATATACTAAATTAAGGTGAACTAATTATGTATAAGTCAGAGATTATTAAAATGGATTTTTAAAAAATGGATTTGATTATATGCTGTTTCAAAAAAACACAATTTATATATTAGCAAAGATATTGAAAACAAAAACAAGAAAAAACATACCATGTGCACACTAAGCACAAAGAAGCCGTAGTGGTTACATTAATGAAATAGCGATTTTCACTAGAACTAAGGACATTTCAAAATGATGAGTACTACTGTATATAAACAGTATATATACAGTACATATACATATATATCAACAGGGAGCTCCTGTATAGCACATGGAACTCTACTCAATATTCTGTAATACCTTATGTGGGAAAAAGAAACCTGAAAAAAAATGGATATATGTATACGTATAACTGAATAACTTTGCTGGACTCCCCAAATTCTTACAACACAGTAAATCAACTATACTTAGCTGATTTATAAAAAAATTAAAATTAGAGTAAATTTGGAGTTCCTGTCACAGCTCAGCAGAAATGAATCTGACTAGTATCCATGAGGACACAGGTTCCATCCCTGGCCTCACTCAGTGGGTTAAAGATCCTATCCAGCATTGCCTGAGCTGTGGTGTAGGTCGCAGACACGGCTTGGATTTCGTGTTGCTGTAGCTGTGGCATAGGCTGGGGGCTATAGCTCCAATTGGACCCCTGACCTGGGAACCTCCATATGCTGCAGGTGCGCCCCCTGCCCCCCAAAAAGAGTAAGTTCTTTAGGAAGACCTAGAAAATTTAAATTTACAATTACATAAAAACAAAACATTCAAGTATATGAAGCATAATTTAAACACTCAAGGAAGAAATAGACAAAATCACGTACAGCTGGATATTTTAAGAACCTTTCCTTGGTAGTTAAAAGGACAAGTAGACAAAAATATCGGTATTGTTCCTGAAGACAAACAAGACTATAAGCTTAGTTGGCCTGATTGAGATTTGTAGAACTCTATACTGCACACCTACAGATACACACTTTTTTTTTTTAATAAGCATAGGTAGAATATTCACCAAGAAAGACAATATACTGGGGGGAATAAAATGAAAACCAATAAACTTCACAGGATCAAAATAATACAGAACAGTATTTCTGTCCACAAATAATATGAACTAGAAATAAGTAATATATCAAAACCGTCAGAAAATATTTGGAGATAAAAACACAGTTTTAAATAGTCCATCGTCGAGATGCAGAAATGGACCATTCTGGCAAACTTTCAGATGCTCTCTGAAAAAAAGATTGTGGTTGCATATAGCTCTAGACCTGGGTGGACTTTCCTTTATATGCACAATGGAATACTACTCAGCCATAAAAAGAATAAAATAATGTCATTTGCAGCAACATGGATGGAATTAGAGACCCTCATACTGAGTGAAGTAAGTCAGAAGGAGAAAGACAGATACCATATGATATCACTAATAACTGGAATCTAACATACTGCACAAATGAACATTTATGCAGAAAAGAAAATCAAGCACTTGGAGAACAGACTTGTGGTTGCCAAAAGGGTGGGGGAGGGAATGGGATGGTAGAGGGGTCTGGGGTTAATAGCTGTAGATTGTTGCCTCTGGGCTGGAAAAGCAAGGAGATCTTACTGTATAGCACTGGGAACTATGTCTAACCACTTGTGATGTGTAACCCTGTCACCACGCTGTACAGCTGGGTATAATGTAAAAAAATAAAATAAAATAAAATAAAACAAAATAAAACAAAACACAAATAAATGATGTCTTTCTAATGTGAAACAGAAATGTTCTCCTGTGTTTCATGATCACTGACAGTTAATTCCTGCTTTTAGGAGCCTTTATGTCATTCATTTCTGTCTGAAATATCTGGAATATTCTTTTACAGTATCTTCCCACCTCTCCCATTTTTTTCTTTATCTTCAGTAAAGTAGTTTTAGCAATACCAGAATAGTAGTGCAGCAAGTGGTAAATACATTTAGTTCCCCCAGGAGCCGCAACACCATACTTATTATTCTAAGAACAGAGAGTTTATAAGGGAAAGCTAGGTCCTGGGAATGGCTGTTATTAATATAATTGAATCATGATCACAGCTGTAATTTAAATCATAGAATATTGGCATAGCTAAAAAATGAATTTTCTAGTATTAAAAATATCTTATAATAAAGACAAAAGTAAAGAATGAGATAATATGAAAAAAATGGAATATAAAAGCCATAATGATAATTCAGTTGTGTAGCTGCATGAAACAAATGTGCATAAAAATGTTTTATTTTAACCTATCTTAGGAAAACTTGATGAAAATTGGTAAAGTATACAAAAATAAAGATTTTTAAAAAATGATTTTACATCTGATTGTAATATGTGCCTCTATAGAATTTCTGATCACAAATGTTTTCTGTTAAATTACTAGTTCGCATTGGGCCTATTTTGCATGTGTAATTAGATTTCTTTATTTGGAAGTTGTTTTTGCTCTTTATATTGTTTCCATAATGAAAGTAACTTTGTTGTCCTACTTTATAAAAGTATTGCTTGGATATCATTAAATACACCATATATAGAATGTCTAAACTGAAGAAAGGTATACAGGAGAAAATGAAGTTGCTCCTTAAATCACCCTAGAGATCATTTCTGTTCAACAGTCAATAAATATCCATTCAGACTTTTTTATGTACATAAAAAGTTGGAGATATATATGTGTATATATTCACATGTATGTATAAAACATTCATTAAATTAGCATATAATTATAAACATATATACATATATCCTGTAATCTGATATATTCACATAATTTTTAAGTACACTTATATACTATAGCTAACAAAATTAAACATTTATAATAGCTATATGCTAAGTATCTTTCTCAGCACTTGAAATAAATTAGCTCATTTTATCTTTGTGTTCATCAGTATTTTTGAAACAATTATTATCCTCATTTACATTGAGAAAAATGCAAAGAGATCAAGAAAATTGTCCAGGATTACATCACTAAGTGGAATGACAGAGGACTTCATCTTCTTTAACAGTTGCCTGGCAGCCAAAGTTATAAATGCACCTTGGTTTACTTAATGAATCCCCTAAAGATAAACATGTAAGTACTCCTACTATTAAAATAGATGTTGTAGTAAACATTCCTGTACATATATTTTTATTTATTTGCCCAATCATTTTAATAGGATAATTTTGTAGGATAAATAGAGTAACTGGGCTTTAGGAGATTTGAGTTCCAGTTGTGCCTTGATCACATAGTACTGGTCAGGGGCAGCTGAATCCATGTATAATGTTATAGTCCACCTTCCATATTCAAGGTTCCTCTATATCCCTGGTTCCACATTCATAGATTCAACCAACTGTGGATAGTGTAATACTATAGTACTTATCAAAAAGAATCCACGTATAAGTGGACCCGTGCAATTTCAAGTCTGTGTTGTTCAATGGTCAACTGTACAAAATAAAACAAATAAAGAAAAACAATTTTTGTTTTTTGAAGGACTATTGGTTAGGGTATGTATGGAGAAACATTAATTTGATGATAAATTTTATGTATCCATATAGGTATATTATACAGTTGTGTATATATAGTCTTAAAAATAGATTTTTATACACATATACCTATACATATATCATGTAAGTGTTATGTATGTGTCATATCACAAATATGTGTATGTATAAACGTAAAACTTTATGTCAAAGTGTATTTTTATCCACGCACAATTTTAGCAATAATCATTGCAAAAAACCCCACAAAATTGTGTTTTTTTACTATGACATTATGCATCTTTTCATAAAGTTTATTAGCTATTTGTCCTTTCTTTTCCAAGAATATTTGATCCTGTGTTTACTTCAATTCTGGAAGACTGTCGTTTCACATTTGTGGTTAAAATTGGGTCACTATGCTTCTAGGCTACTCAGTGCTCTCAAAAGGAAATCACATATTCCCTATAATTCATCTCTACTTAAAATACAAGTGCCTGAGAGTTGGCCTCTGTGGGAAGAACACCTGCCTGGATTGCAGGCAAATAGATGCACAAGTCCCCACGTGTGACATGCCCAGTTCTATTTGTAATGCAAAGTTTGTTAATAAGAGCCAGCTGTCTCTTACGGAGCCAGAGAGTTCCTGCTCAGAACACAGTTTACTAAAAGGCTCTCAAGATGACAACCAACTGGGCAAGTATCCTCAAGCTGTTTTTAGATGAGAGAAAAGAAGGGGAAATGGGGTTAAAGATGCATTTTATAGAACTCCTGCTGAACAACTTGAAGAAATTTCTGACAAATTTAAGGTGGTACTCAATAAAGGAAAACTTAATCCTACTTAGAAATTGCTTTCGAGACCCTTAATATCCTTCATTTTCTCTTCATTTGCACTTTCATCCAAGCAATTTCTAATCCAGTAATGATGCAGATCTCTTTACTTGCTCAAAATATGTATCAGTTACCTACTTTTTCAGTTTTATGCAGAAGTATTTAAAGGTCATTTTTCCTGCACCTAAAAAATGAATGCCTTGAAGTTAATTTTTCAAAATAAAGTGTGATTCTTACCCAATGTGCTGTATGAGGTGTGTGTGTGTGTGTGTGTATGTGTGTGTGTGTGTGTAAGCATTTTGAATAAAGAATAACACATTTTATCTGGAAAGATTTAAGAGGCCAGTAAATAACTTTTATTCATAGAAGGAAAGTTGTGGAAGAGATATTAGCAAGTTATTTAATGTGTGGTTTGTAATTTGGAATATCTGGAGAAGCAGGACCTAGTTGGAAAAGATCCTTTAGAAGGAATTCATATGGTAAACTATGTCAACTCAAGTAGCATTTTACTTATTTGGAAGTCACAGATTTTGAATAGTATAAACTATTAATTTCCAAACCACAGAAACGTTTCAGAATTCTACGGATATAGTTAGTTATTGCAGAAAGTTGAAAAAGGTCCAAATGCAAATCAAAATGTAGTATGACAGAGTTGTTGCTTTACATTTAAAGACTTCATAAAAATCAGTAACAACAACAACAAAAAATAGTGGTCCAAAGGGAGATATAGTGAGTAAGAAATATAAGTAGGGAATAGATTTTATAAAATTCCAGTAGCCAGGGTGCGAAATTTTGAATATTCCTTTTCCTTGAAAAGGTTAAGCATATTAGCTCATAAGTGAGAAAGACCTAGTTTCTGGCTATGTGACCTATGTTAACATACTTACGGTATTCTGAGTCAGTGTCTTTATTTATAAAAGAAAGATAGAATTGGAGTTCCCTTCATGCCTGAGCAGTTGATGAACACAACTAGGATCTCTAAGGATGCAAGTTCAATCCCTGGCCTCGCTCAGTGGGTTAAGGATCCAACGTTGCTATGAGCTGTGGTGTAGGTCGCAGATGTGGCTTGGATCCCACGTTTCTGTGGCATAGGCCAGCAGCTGTAGCCCTGATTTGACCCCTAGCCCGGGAACTTCCATATGCCATGGGTGCAGCCTAAAAAAGAAAAAAAAAAAAAAAAAAGAATAACTTCCTACTTCATAATGTTCTGTGAGAATATTTTTTTAAAAAAATGGAATGCATTGGTGGCTAATAATGAGATATTTTTCATTCATTATTTAGTCAAAGATTTAAATTATGCTATTTAATGTTTGCCTGATTTTGAGAAATGAACACACCATATTATATGTAGAAGTCTAAGCTGAATCATTTTGACACACTGGAGGGAAAGTCAGCAATATGAATCATCAGGGGAAGAGTTCATGATAAAGAAATAGAAAAATAATGAAAAGTATATGTGCAAGGTTGTTTGCTAAAGATTTCCTTATAGTAACAAAAAATAATTCTAAGAGTATAAAATTCAGATATAAATCATTGTAAATGTACATTATGGACTGTAACACATTAAAAATAATATGGTGGGAGTTCCCACTGTGGGTTAAGGATCTGGCATTGCCACAGCTGTGGTGTAGATTGCAGCTGCGGCTCAGATTCACTTCCTAGCCCGGGAACTTCTGTATGCTGCAGGTGTGGCCAAAATAAATAACAGTAATAATGATAATAATAATACAATGGATTGATTTAATTACATGAAAAGATGTTCATCCTGTATTGTTCACAATAGGCATAGGACAGTCCCATTGACTAAGAAGTTGTAAAATACATAGATACATGTATTTTTAAGTTTCTGATAATATATGAAAAATGTTGTTGCTTATTTCTAGACCGTAAAATTTGAGTTCTACTTTTCTAGTTTTTCAATAATCAATGCATTTTATTTACATACTTTTGAACTGTCTATAAGATGTATAGGGAAGAAATCCTAATTTATAGTGTATACAATAAATATGTGATACATATTATATATTACAGCAACAACATATTTTGCCACATAAAGCAGTATACGTTAATGCCTATTTACATGGCTTATACAATTCTCTCACACTAGCAGTTAAATTAAACCTATCAAACTGCTACTTCTTAATAAGTTCTCAAGTTCTATTTGCCCTGCCCTAAGTAAAAAAAGCTAATTACAAAGATAGAGGAAATTAAAAAAAAAAAATCTGTACTCTTCTCATAGGTCTACCTTTCCACTTGTGAAAAAAACCTCAGATTTCTTATATTTTAAATATGTTGCAAAACCCACTGGGCCGGTTGTAAAGAGTAAAGTCTATATCAATAATTTTGTCAAGGTTTCCTAAGTAATTTTTTACTCAAAAGTCAGAAGTTGATACTAGGTCACTCTTCCATTTATTGATTAAATACATGTTTATGGAATACCTACTGTGTGCCAGGTACAGACCTGTAGTGAAATCCTGAATGTAAGCAATGGCTGGATATATCAATTGATATCTAAAACAAGAGTTATATTAATGATTAAAAGAATCTGGTCATGAAAGAAAGCTATGATAATTGTATTACTCTTCCTCAATCACTAAGGTAGAGGAAGCAATTCAAAAATAAATAAACATTTTATCCAATGATTGATGTTCCTCTAAGTTTACTTGGTGGCCTTTTTTTTTTTCTATGTTGGCATTTATTTCCAGCTTACAAACTTTTGACTACTAGATTTGATTTGAATATTATAAAAAAGGTTGTAATGATTGCATTTCCATTACTCATATACAGAGCGGAGAGAAAGAAAATATGGAAATGATGAAACTATCATAGTATTTGGTGAATCCTAGATGAAATACTTTATATATGTCAGAATTCCTTTCTAACTCATGTTATGTATAATTTTAACGTACAAGAAAAAATGTCTTATCTAATTATGACTGAGCTAGAATTTGAGTTCAGAGACAGTGACTTTTCTTGGTGAAGCTGTTCCTGTTTTGTAAAATGAAGATTGTGAAGAGAAATGAACAACCACAGGAGGCTCAGTTCAAGTTTGTTGAGTCAATTCATTTAAATTCAACAAATGCTTATTGAACACCCACTGGGTGTCAAATCTTGGTGCTAAAGTAATCGATTCATAATGGTTTGGATGGTTTTCAATTAACATTTTGCTGTACATGTACTTGGGTGGGCTTCTGAGCTAATTAACATATTAAAATCATATAAATTCCTAGAGGAATGATGCAGAAAGAGAAACCAATGTTATCCTTTGTGCTCATAACTATCATTTTTTTTGGTGACCACCTATTTTTCAGAAAATTGTGCCTTAAAAACAAACATGGAAAACTCATAGTTGATAAAAAATGCAAATGGAATCAGATTTGCAAATTATTTTGAGACTTTACAAAAATCTTGATAAATCAACATCTGCTCCTAGAAAGTTACTCAGACATGCTAATAAATAAAGACAGATGAAATTATACATAAAATCATGAGGCTAAATGAGACTTCAAGATGTATCTTTATTTTTTATCTTTTCCAAAAAACTATATCAGATCCTTCACAGAAGATTGGCTATTCTATGTATGCAAACATCCGAGTTGTTAATTTTTTTTTCTTCCCCAAACTGTGGTAGGAGATTCGTTTATTCACTAAGTAATATTTATTGAATTTTATGATGAGCCACAAAATTCTCCTCACGTGGTCAAAACTCATAAAGTTTAAAATTTAGCTGCCAGTGATACTGAATTCCTTCATCACTTCATCACTTCTCACAGATTATCTAAAAATGTTTCACACCCATATACCTCTCTTCAGCACCTTCTTAAATCTACTCTTAAAATTCTCCTGTAGTTAATTTAATATGATAAAAGTCTAAGCATCTAGAATTTAACCAGTGTGTAGTCTTAGTAAATACATTTTTTTTAAGTTCATGTTTACTTTTGATTTTAAGCCCTGATTGCATGGTAAGCTATATTGCCATAGAAGAGCCAGACAAAAACCTTACTTATTTCTTCAAAGTAAGCACACTTCTTGGTGTGCAAAGAGAGAAACTTCCTTCTTGTATTCTGGATGTAAGTATCATGATTGTAATTTTTCATGCTTGCCGGAAATGTGAAATGATTCTCTTCTCTTTGGGTTAAAAAGCTGCATGTTATACCTGATCTTTCTAGATCATCTTTTCTTTAATGTTTTGTTGAGGTGTAGTTGATTTACAGTGTTGTAATAATTTCTGCTCTTCAGCAAAATGACTCAGTTATATATAAATCCACTCTTTTGCAGGTTATTTTTCCATACAGATCACCACAGAATATTGGGTAGAGTTCCCTGTGCTATACAGCAGGTCCCCATTGACCAGTTATTCCATATACCGCAGTATGTAAATGACAATCCCAAATTATTATGGTAGCAGACACATGGAAAACAGGAATCCAGGATTTTTCTTTTACATCCAATTTTGGCCTATCAATGATTTATCTCAATTCTAGCCACTGTTGGAGGAAACTACTGACATAGGATGCTTGGATGGTTTGGATCTGGGACATAAGGTTATACTTCTGTTAAGTGTGACACCCATAGGTGGTAAAAACAAGGAAAGTAATTCCAATAGAATGTTCTCAGAGACACCCATTGACAGCTTTGCCTGCTCATTGGCTACTCATAAAGCTGTTTGGCTTAGAAAACAGGTCCTCTCTCAGGACTGGGAATATAGCAGATCCCAAATCCACATCAACAAAAGCTGTATGTTGGGTTTTCACTAAGAAGGGCTGATGGTGGTGATAGGGCACCCTTTTGGAACCTCCAATATAGAGACCCTGATAGGAGTTCCCTTCGTGGCTCAGTGGTTAACGAATCCGACTAAGAACCATGAGATTGTGGGTTTGATCCCTGGCCTTGCTCAGTGGGTTAAGGATTCAGCGTTGCTGTGAGCTGTGGTGTAGGTTGCAGACGCGGCTCAGATCCTGCGTTCTGTGGCTGTGGCAACGGCCGGCAGCTACAGCTCCTGTTAGACCCCTAGCCTTGGAACCTCCATATGCCGCGGGTGCAGCGCTACATAAAGGCAAAAAGACAAAAGAAAAAAAGACCCTGATATTCAAATACCCTTTACCCTCCCACCCTACGCCCCTTGTCAAAGTCCTTGTGACTGCCATAAATAGGCTGAGCTCCGCAACCCTTCCAGAAGTGATCACATGAAATTACATTTACTCTAGAAGAAAGGGGTTTGTGCTTTGTAGTGACACCACTAAATGTTGAAGAGAGGCTGAAGAAAGAAACATGCTTGTTTAAGAACTGGCGAATAGAGCTGTTATGTCTCCCATAAAATAATAGATGGTGAAAATACATCAATATTGGCCAATTTGTTTTTTTTTCATATTCTCTGCCAACCAGTCTCATATCTTCAGAGGCCAAATTGCTTTGGATCGGTCAGTTTCTGGCAGTCTTGCCACAACTGAATTGCTCTCACAGTTCTGCTCCCAGCTGATGCATGAGTTAGAGAGAGGGCTCTTCAACACTAGCTGGATACAGAGTTCTATTTTTCAATGTCTTTGAATTTATAAAATAGAGAGTTAAATTGCTGAAGAGGATCAACACAGTTATTAGAACCATCTATATGTGCAGGACTTTGAGCTAACAACAATTTGGAAAAGATATAGTACATTCAGTGTTGAGGGACCTAAGTTTTTCAGTAATTGGCTGAAGATGGAATAGATAATTAGAAAATTAGATATTAGATTCTGAAAAAGAAAGTATGTCTATATGTGTAACTGAATCACTTTGTTGTACAGCAGAAATTAACACATTATAAATCAACTATACTTCAATAAAAGTTTTAAAAATAAAAAAGTTACACCTAGTTTTGTTTCAACAACACATGATAGGATTTTTTTACTGTTTTATAAAAATCAACTTTTACATGCAATGAATTCAAGCAAACATAACTCTGACCTTCTATTCTATTTCCAAGTCTCAAGTGACAATGATTCAGAAGTGCCATTTTTGGAATATAATTCACAGATAATTATGTTCCCTATTTGTAAGGAATCCAGTATATAAATCCTTAAATGGAGCAGTTTAACCAGCTTTCAAAGAATAACATCTGAATGGAACTGTAGTGATATAATGTAGAAGCATAAAAATTGGAAGAGTATAGTCACCTTGTAAATTTTCTTCATTTCATATTTATGCCCTCTCCTCTATTTACTGTATCATATATCAAATGATTCAACTTCCTTGAAAGTCCGTTTTCATAAGAATAGCCAGTGATACAGCCATAGCCAGTCTGGAGCAGGAACGTGACGGCCTTTACACTCCAAATGGCTTTGTATGCTTTCTTCAATTGTTTGGAAATGCAGAGCTCTATGGCATTGGTCAAATGGTGGCATTTAAGTGTTCTCTAACCTAGGATTTTCTTGGGTGAAGGAGGTATCTGCATAAATGTGCACGTTTGGAAAGCAGTGTATCTGCCCCGCAGCCCCGTGAAGTAGCCAGAATGAGCCAGGAGTGAGCCAATCAACTCCCACACAAAAGCTAATCATGTCCCTTGCACCACTTCTTTTTCTGTTTGTTTTTTGGGTTGTTTATTTTATTTTTTTGTTTGTTTGTTTGGTTGGTTTTTAGGGCCCTACCTGTGGCCTATGGAAGTTCCCAAGCGAGGGGTTGAAACAGAGCTACAGCCACTGGCCTACCCCACAGCCACAACCACGCTGAATCCGAGCCATGTCTGTGACCTAAACTGCAGCTCAGGGCAATGCTGGATCCTGAGCAAGGTCAGGATCCTGAGCAAGGCCAGGGATTGAACCTGCATCCTCATGAATATTAGGTTCATTTCTGCCGAGCCACAACAGGAACTCCTTGAACCAGTTCTTCATCTTGTGTTCCAGGTTAAAGTTGTTAATATATCCATTGGTCTTAGAAAACCTTGATAACTGTTGATAAGACTAGATTATTTAAATGGTCGCTAAATTGCCCCCTTTAGTTACTTTGCCATGATCAGTTAAAGGCTCGCTGAATTTTGTAAGATGGTGTCTAAGGCTGTTGTTCATGATGAGATGTAAGAAGCATTTAGTATTACCTTACTTAAAAGATACTTATCTCATACAGTATTCACACACACACACATACACACACACACATATATATCTTAAGGTATTCTGTCTGTTGCTAATAACTTTAAGTGTACTTTGAGTAGCCATTTCAAAATATTTGTATTTATTCCTCTGTCATGTATTTTTGGTTTCCTTAATCTCATTCAAGCGTATTCTTCTGTAAAGGAATAAAAATTATTAATAGCTTATTTCACAGAGAAAGGCTTTTCCTTCTTCATCTATAAAAGTAATTCAGATATGTAAAATGTTCACAGCGTACAAAGCAGGTGCATTTACAAAGCAGCCATAAGTCAGGAAATTCTTAAAGCCAAAGTACGTCTTTGCATAGCATTAATTTTACTCAGAGGTGAATATAAAACAAAATTGAATTACAGTTAACATAATATATTAAAGAATAGAGTTTAAAAGTCCTGTTATTTTCTATTTAAAAAAACACTAGTAAATTAAAGAAATTTTGTTTGCATAGCAGTTCAGACTTAGCCTCAGAGTCGCAGGGTTACACATTCATACCCCAGGACTTAAGACTTACATAGATAGAAACTGTGAGACACACCAAATACACATTATTTGTATATTTTCAATCATTCTAATAACTGTGTGTGTAGGTAGGGCAGAAGTTTAACAGTTTCATTTTACAGAAAAGGAAGCTGAGGCTAAAAAGAATTCCATAATTTGCCAGAATGTTGAATTATTTTTTTTGAGTCAGAATCCCAGGACTTTAAACTACAAATCTGAATCTCTTTTCTGAATTTCACGCTCATTTTAATAATAATGGTGTAAGATAAAAATTATGAAGAAAAAAGTAATAAAAGCATAGATAAGAACAGACCTAACTCTTCAAATCAGGAATTAACTTTCTTCCGCAATTTTAATATACTGTTTCTTTGATTTGTAAAAATACTATTTAAAAAATTTCTTAGTATAGCATTTTTAATGTGGCTCATTTGCTAAAATGATCTAGTATGAATTACCCACAAAAGTATCTATCGATTTACCTATTTAGTTATCTATATGGCTATGATGAGTGAAGTACAAAAATAAAAAGCTGAAAGGAAATATTTCCTGACCACAATAATGATTACAATAAAATTGTTCTCTGCAAGACATCCATGGCCTGGTGTGAGCTGTATTGGATGCTGCAATATGAACTAAATGCAGTGTATTAGCCAAAGGATCTCAGCAGTATATGCAGCTGTTAATTGACAAAAATAAATTCAGCTGGTACATGAACTCATCCCATGAACCATGTTTTATATTCCAATAATTTATGTGAAACTGAATGGGGCCCACATAGTATAACAAAACAATGGTGGTTAGAAAAATTGCCTCCTTCACCTCTCTTTGACTTGTATATTTAAGTATTCCCATGGTTTCATACTTCATGCAAAGTTTTTCCTTAAAGAGGGAATCAAGGAAGAAACAAATAGAAAAAACTTGTTGAGGACTTCAATTATTTTGTAGTGTTTTCTAAATAAATAATCCAGTTCAATCCAATTTTTTCTTATTTTTTCTTATAGAGGTGTAGTTTCAATCCAGTTTCTGAGAAGAAATTGTTTAAAATGTGACCTCTATCTTTGTTATTTCTTATAATAGAAATTTGCAAAATCGAAATTTCCAAACTGGCCTAAAATGAAACGTGTATTCAGTAAAATCTCTTTACATAGAGTATATTGCATGTTTGACAGATTGGTTTATGCTAACAGATACCATGTAAAATCGCTATTATTTTTTGCTCAGATACTCATTTGACTCTTGCCTGAGGATCAGGAAGATTTTTAAACAAAAATGAAAAGTATATGAAATAAGTAGTTTGTATTGTCTCACTTTACTAAATATGCTGCAAGTATTATGTCATTTAATTTTCGCAGTACAACAGATCAGTAATTTTCTCAGTACTTTCTGGAAGAGTTAGTCAAGGTTTACAGCAATTAAGCAACTACCCACAGCTTGCTCATTAGAACTGATATTCGATCCCAAGACTAAGCAAATAGTCAAGTCAGTGCTTTTAACCAATGCTTACCATATCTGCCTCAAAATGAGTATAAGAATTTTCTTAAAAAATTAACCCATGTCTGGCTACCTTTTCATTTTCTAAGCATGGAAAAACTGCATACAATCATGAAATCCTTACTTGGTTGAGACAGACCCTAAGGTGATCCCAGCAATCTCTACTGTCTGACAGTTATGCCCTCCCTGATCTTCTCCCCTTGAGTGTGGGTGAGATTTGTGCCTTGTTTCTAACAGACTAAGAAAAAGGAGATGGGATTGCAGTCCTGTGAGTCCACTACAATGTAAAAGTTTTCCTAACCAAACTGCTTCACAGCTTCTCATTGCTGGCTTGATGAAATAAACAGCTACGTGGAGAAAGCCCAACAGAGCAAGGGATCACCGGTGGTTTGTAGTATCTGAAGGCAGCCTCAAATGAGAGCTGACAGCCAGTAAAAAGTCAGGGTCTTCAGGTTTACAGTCACAAGGAAATGAATTCTGCCTGGATGTGCTTAAAAGAAGATGCATTCTCAGCTGAACCAGATGAAAATGCAGTTCAGACAACACCTTGATTGCAGCCCTGGTTCATCTTGATTGGACAACCCTGTCTTTGCCAGAACACCTGACCCACCCACAGAGACTAAGAGGTAATAAATATATATTGTGTTAACCACTAAGTTTAGGGTAATTTTCTTTATGGAGAATATAAACTAATACTCTGGATGAGAAGCAGGATTGACAGGAATATTTCAGAAAGGAAAATGACATCTCTCTTCTAATTCACCTGCATCTGAATCATATCTGTGTGTATTATCCATCCTGGAGATAGCTCCTGTAAGTCCTGGGGTTACCTCAGTGATTTTGACCTTGAGGCTTAGAGAAAATCCCAAAATGAATAGTGCTCAGAGACCCATCATGTCAAATGGACAGAAGTTTTGTTTTCTCTCAAGTTAAAGTATTTTTATTCTGCCAGTAAGAAATCATCTCCTGAGTCATTATTATTCAACATCGAATATGTAATATTTGAGTTGAGATTTTGCTAAGGCAGAAGGAGAAAAATAACAATATTCTTTTATTTTTCTTGTTGTCCTTTGATTTTCCTGGGTGCCCTTTATAAAAAGTCAAGACATACCCAGGGAAAAATAACTGAATTTCAGAAACAGTAGAGTTCTATTGCTTAATTTCAATGACTATTAAATGTCAGGAAGCCATCTGAAGGGAAAGGTGATGTTGATGTTAAATTCTTAATAGTGTTTCAAAGAAATTTTGATGTATTTTCAGTGTTTCTTTCTTGAAAGAATGACTACCACAAAGAATCACCATAGTCTTTACCTTTTTTCTTTCTTTCTTTCTTTCCTTTATTTATTTATTTTTTTAAGGGCCTCACCTGCTGCATATGGAGGTTCCCAGGCTTGGGGTCACATCCGAGCTATAGCTGCTGGTCAACACCATATCCACAGCAATGCCAGATCAGAGCTGCGACTGTGACCTACACCACAGTTCACAGCAAATCCGGATTCTTAGCCCATTGAGCAAGGCCAAGGATTGAACCTGTGTCTTCATGGATGCTAGTCAGATTCATTTCCGCTGAACCACAAGGGGAATCCTATCTTAGCTATTTAAACAACACAAATGTATTGTCTCATATTTCCATGGATCAGAAATCCAGTAGGTTTGGATGGTTTCTTTACACTGGGTTCCACAGGCCAAAACCAAGGTGTCATTAGGCACCGTTTGTTGTTGTTGTTTGTTTTTTTGGGTTTTTTTTTTTTTGCTGTTGTTTTGTTTGTTTATTTCTGGAGGTTCTAGAGGAGACTCCATTTCCAGATCCTTTTAAAATCTACCCGCTGGCAGATTTCAATTCCATGGGTTTGTGCTACCGAGGTTCCCATTTCCTTGCCAGCTATTGGCTGAGTTCCTGGTGTAACAGGGAAGACACTTTGTGTTTTATCACAAGTTAATCACTAAAAGGATGTTGCCTATAAGCTTAAATTACACATAATAACCCATCTCTGGGAACCCTGCCTCCCAGGTAATGAAGGTTAAGCTAAAATACCTTTGTTTAGCTCAAAGGAAGCATCTTGACAAGGCCCACCTGTGAATGGCTGGGGAAAGGAATAAATTAACGCATCTCTTCCGGAGTCCACCGGAACCAGGACTGTAGCCCGCCCCTTTTAGTATAAAAGAAGCTTGACTTCTAACCTGGGAAAGGTGTTTTCTTGGGATGCTAGCCTGCCATCTTTGCCTGCTGAATTTCTGAATAAAGTTGCTAGCTATTCCTTGCCCAACACCTTGCTTATGGACTGAGTGGTCTGTCATGCAGTGAACAGTTCAAGCTTGGACTCGCTAACACGAGGTAAGTTCTTTTTTTGGCTCATGACCACCTTCCTTCCATCTTCACCAGGTCTCAAGCCCTGCTAACCTTTCAGTTTTCTCTGCCTCATCTCTCTGACAACAGCCAGAGAAATTTCTCTGTTTTCAAGGGTTCATCTGATTGAATTCAGCACATCTGGATAATCCAGGCTGGTTTCCATATCTTCAGTACTGTAATCTTTTTTTTTTTTTTTTTGGTCTTTTTGCCTTATCTAGGGCCGCACCTATGGCATATGGCGGTTCCCAGGCTAGGGGTTTAGGGGTCTAACAGGAGCTGTAGCTGCCGGCCTTCGCCACAGCAACACCAGATCTGAGCCGCGTCTACAACCTACACCACATCCAAGTAATCTTTTTTTTTTAATTGCCTTTTGTCATTTTAGGGCCGCACCTGCGGCATGTGGAGGTTCCCAGGCTAGGGGTCTAATCGGAGCTGTAGCCACTGGCCTACACCACAGCCACAGCAACACAGGATCCGAACCGCGTCTGCAACCTACACCACAGCTCACGGCAAACCCGGATCGTTAACCCACTGAGCAAGGGCAGGGATCGAACCCGCTACCTCATGGTTCCTAGTCGGATTCGTTAACCACTGCACCATGACGGGAACTCCACAGCCAAGTAATCATATCTTTAAAGCCCTTTCTGCTGTGTAACCAAAACATATTCACCAGCTTAGAGGAATAAGAGAATGGGCATACCTGGGGGGGGAGCATTATTTTGCCTACCACACTATTCTTAAGTAAGTTAAAATTTAATAATAGACAGCTGCGTAGAGCCCACAGATATCTTTAAACTGGGGGAAATGTTGTCTCCAAGAAGTTTTCTGCTGTGTAGTTTTTCTGATATTTGTTTATAATTGATTCCATCAGCCCAGATTAGGGCCCACAATCTTGATTAAACTTAATAAACTTTCAAGGCAGAAAAGCATATAATTCATTACATCCCTTTTATTTCCTCTCCATACAGAGGCTTATTTGAAAGCTTCTCTCTAGTTAAAAACCTCTCCTAAAATTTTTGTTTTTAGGATCTAGTTTTTGTTTTTAGGATCTAGTTATCTAATAATGATACATTATTCTGTTTTTTTTTTTTTACTCTTTAAGTTACTCTTAAGTTGCAATAAAACTTACATGACAAACTACTAAATAAACCATTTTTAAGTGGACAATTCAGGGGTATAAAGTATGTACACAGAGTTGTATATCTGTCACTACTATTATTTTCAGAACTTTATCATCATCTTGGGTAGAAATTCTGTATCCGATAAGCAGCAACTCCCTGTTGCCCTTTCCTCCCAGATCCTGGTAATCATTTCTCTCAGAATTTGCCTTATTCCAGATACCTCATGTAAGTGAAATCATAAAATTGTTTTTATTTTGTTTCTGGCTTATTTCAGTTAGCATAATGTTTTCAAGGTCCATCCATGTTGCAACATGCATAAAAATAATTCCTTTTGATTGCCAAATAACATTCCATTTTATGTATATATCCCGTTTTGTTCTTGTCATCTGTTGATGGAAATTTGGGTTTCTTCTATCTTTTGGCTTTTCTCAATAATTCTATTATGACTATGATTGTACAACTACCTTCTTGAGTCCCTAACTTCAATTTTTTCTCCTACATAACCAGAAGCATCATTGTTAGATTATTCTGAGGACCCACTGTACTGTTTTCTATGGCAGATACACCATTTTACATTCCCACCAACGGTGTACAAGAATTCCAGCTTTTATACATCCTTGCCAATACTTATTTTCTGGGGTTGTTGTTTTGTATGTTTTTTGATAATAGCTCTATCAAAAAATATCCTATTGAGTATAGAGTAGTATCTCAATGTTGTCTTGACTTGTATTTTTTAATTGTTAGTGATGCTGAGTATCTTTTTTTCTTCTTTTTGTCTTTTTGCCTTATCTAGGGCCACACCTGCGGCATATGGAGATTCCCAGGCTAGGGATCTGAGGGTCTAACAGAAGCTGTGGCTGCTGGCCTTTGCCACAGTCACGCGGGATCCGAGCCGCCTCTGAGACCTACACCACAGCTCACAGCAACTCCGGATCCTTAACCCACTGAGCAAGGCCAGGGATCAAACCCGTGACCTCATGGTTCTTAGTCGGATTTGTTAACCACTGAGCCACGACGGGAACTCCTTTTGTTTTTTTGTTTTTATTTTTTGATGTTGAGTATCTTTTCACTTGTTTATTGACCATTGGTATATATTCTTTGGAGAAATGTCTGTGTAAGTTCCTTGCCCATTTTATAATTGAGTTCTTTTCATCTTTTGGTAAATTGTAGGCCTTTTTTTAATATTAAATCTGTGTTAACCATATGATTTGCAGAAGTTTTCTCCTATCCTGTGGGTTGTCTTTTCACTCTTTTTATAGTATCCTCTGATGCACATAGGTTTTTAGTTTTGATGAAATCCAGTTTATCTATTTTTTGTTGCTTGTGAATTTGATATCATATTTGAAAATCTTGGTCATGAAGATTTTCTTCTTAAATTCCCTAAGAGTTTTATAGTATTAGCTCTTAAATTTAGATCTTTGATCCGTTTTAAATTTTCACTTAAGCTTATTACTTCATTTATCAAGATTTCATTTCAGATAGCAAAAATTTACATTTTTTAATCGCTTGGCAGCAGCAAAAAAAAAAAGACTTCCCTTTCTGTTTCAAATGAATATCTAGGAAATGAACAGTATTTCATTGCTAGATATTGTGTAATTCATTTTAATAAATGTAATTGAGAATGAAGATACATATACTTTATAAACTATGGCCACTGCCATTTCTCTCATGAGGCATACAAGGATATATAGAAATCTAAAAAGCTTAATTTTCTTCTGCTTGGTCAGAGTGTTTGCTAAATTTGTATATTTACCGCGGTGTATATTTATTGTTATGTAATAAAGGATTTGGCTGGTCATTGTCTTCAGTTGTGAGAAAATAACCACCTAAGCTTCGGAACTTGCCAAGTGACAGGACTATTTTTGTTATCCAGGGTAGGTCCTGGGATCCCATTTGATGGTTCATGCTAACAAGATGAATCATGGTGGGGCCTTAGACAGTTGATGCTAATAAGATGACTCAAAATGGGGCTGGCCATGCCAGAAAGACCAATCATGGAATTAGAGCATTCGGCATTTGAGCCAGGTGATATCCTTCCTGCCTCTGAGGAGGGTAAGGAGGGTGGAGATTGGGTTCAGACACTTGTGCAATGTTTAAACCAGTCATGCCCGCAGAATGCCAACACTAATGAAAACTTTGGACACCATAGCTTGGGTGAAGAACCCTTGTTGGCGGTTCTTTTTGAGTATTGTCACACTTTGATTCTGAGAAGGTAATACATCCTTAGAAACTTTGCATTTGGAACTCTCCCCAGCTTACCCTATATATCTCTCCTTTTGACTGGATTATTATTCTATTGCAAAATGAAACTAATTCTAAGAATGGAACTTTGAAGTTTTCTGAGAAAAAGACTCACTGGTAAATCTAAAGGAAAAGTTCATGGAAATGAAGGACCGTTAGTGGAAAGGAGAGGAGCTAGAGTCAAAGGTTCAAGTGGAAGATTAACCTTTACAATTGATATAAATGCATCATGTGCTGAATATGAGGACTAAAGATTACTCTGGATTGAGGTATCTTAAGAGAACTTCTTGGAGGTGACAAGTCTTGTTCAGAACGTGGAAGGTAGACCAGAGTGAACAGGAGAGAAGATTTGAGCATCGTAGGCAGGGAAACTATGTGAGCACAGTCACACAAACTCGTCAGTTTTAAGAGAGACTTCTGGCGTGAGGATCTAGAGGAACAAATTGAAACTAAGAAATGGTTTTATCTTTTTCCCAGAATTTCTCTCCTAAATTAAATGACAAAAATCTGATAGCTAGTGGAATGTCCTAGGCATATTGCTATGTTTTTCTTATTTTACTAGTACATAAAAAACTGATCATTAAAGAGAGATCATGTGCTACAAATCTACCACTTCAGCTTACCACATGGAACTAGGATACCTAGGGTTTTTTTTCCTTTTTAATGGTAGGCTATTTTTATATCTTTATTATAAAATTATACAAGTACAGTATAAAAGCTAATGTTATTAAATGTATAAAGAAGCAAAATAAAATAATCCATACCACCTATAAAGAAGCAAAATGAAATAATTCATGCTACCATCTAGAGATAATAGTCATTAAATATAGTATATATAAGGTAAATATCCTTCTAGTCTATATAATAGTCATTAAATATAGTATATATAAGGTAAATATCCTTCTAATCTATGTAGGATTCTACTTTAATTACATCCATTTATATACGCAATTTTCATGTCTTTAAAAAGTCTCATGAAACATTTTGAAGGACTGAAAAACGTACTCTAATATGTTTAGCCGTTTGCCTATTGTTAAATATCTTGTATTCCTTTTCATAATTCCAAATATTTACATAAATCATTATATATGTGACAGATTATTACCTTGAAATAAATACTTAGGCATTATATTATAAAATAGTAGAACTGAGATATCTTACTTTGACAACCAACCTTTTCACAAACTTGCAAAATGTTTTTTATATAATTTAATGAATGACCAAACATTAAACCCATATCCTCAAAGGGAAGACTGTTTTCTCCTCTTGGGTCTCGTTAACATTGCAATGTTAAGAATGACCTTGTGGGAAATTATTTTGTGAAAGCACTTTGTTCAGCTGAGCTGAAGGAAAAGAAATAACACAGTTATACCAGATAATCTGGAACAGTGGTATAATCTACTGTGATATGTGTAACTAAAATAAAGTATGATTTATAATGGCATTTAGAACAAGAAGCACATTCTGTCAAGGAGCACCCATGGAAGAATTCTTGCCAGGAATCTGAGTCTGTCTGTACCTCCCAACCCACAGCTGAAACTAAGAGCTTCCTTTCATCCAACAGCTTAATGCAAATCCCATGACAAAAAGGTAGTATGCACTCCTAGGTAGGTAGGTATGAAATTTTATATGTCAGCTTGACGAGGGTCCTAGACTTTGGCCACGTCAGTCTAAATATTGCTGTAAAGGTAGTTTTTAGGTATGACTAACATTTAAATCTGTAAATTTTGGGAGTTCCTGTCATGGCTCAGTGGTTAACAAATCCGACTAAGAACCATGAGGTTGCAGGTTTGATCTCTGGCCTCGTTCAGTGGGTTAAGGATCCGGCGTTGCTGTGGGCTGTGGTGTAAGTCACAGGCGTGGCTCGGATCCCATGTTGCTGTGGCTGTGGTGTAGGCCAGCGGCTACAGCTCCGATTTGACCCCTAGCCTGGGAACCTCCAAATGATGCGGGTGCCACCCTAGAAAAGGCAAGAAGACAAAAAATAAATTAAAAAATCTGTAAATTTTGAGTACAGGAGATTAACCTATAATATGTGGATAGGCCACATCCAGTCAGTTAAAGGCTTTCAGAGAAAAGACTGAGATCCTTGAAAAGGCAGTCCTTCTCCTTCTCAGTGACCTTCAGATTCCAGGCTGCAACATCCATTCTTGCTGCAATATAGGGCTATATCTACATTACTATAGCTATATTAATTCTATTGGTTCTTTTCATTTATTTAGTATGTGTATGTATCTTTATGTACAGATAGAGAAAGCATATGAGATAAATCCATATATATCCTTTTGGTTCTTTTTTTTTCCTGGGGAACCCTGACTAATAGAAATTGTGATATAGGTGACTCTATATGGATGGAGAGAGTGAGAAATGGCCAGATAGGAGTTTTGCTCCCAGTGACATGACAGCATGAGTTGAAAGTACATTGGGATAATAGTCAAAAGACTGGGGTTTAAATTTTGGCTCTGCCATTGACAGGTTGTATGGTCATAGGAAAATCTTTTAATGTAAATGAGTTAGTTTCCTCATCTTTAAAACATCAATGGTCTCTTTGCCCATCTTCCCAAGTTGTTACAATAATTGATACAAATAACGTGGATAATGTCTGCTAACATTTATTCAGTCATGTTCATGCATAAGCCAGTGGTAGTCACTTTACACACATCATCTCATTTAATCCTCAACAAAAACCCCTCAAGGTAGATATGATTATTATCTTAACTTTATAGACAAAAATCTCAGCTCGGATGTTATTTCCTCAGGGAGATGTTCTTGATTATCTTATCCAAAGTAGTGCCCCATCTATGCAACTTTCACTCATTCCCCTATATAATATCTTAAGAGCACTAAACATAATCCAAGATTTTCTTGCTTAAATGATTGTTTACTATTTTGCTATTAAATAGAGGCTTCTATACAGTACCTGAAAAACAAATAGGTGAATAAATGAATGAAATTTGTTTTGGGGAGATGTGAGCATATTTTAAAATTCAACATGTAGCCATTAAAAGTTTAGAAAAAAATAGAAATAAAAGCTGTAGATATGCACATTTATGTAGTCTACACTATTGTACAAGCAACAGGGCCTGAAAGAGTCATCTCCACTTTCTGAAGGAGCCTGAAATGCAAAGCCTCTTCCTATTTCTCACCTCCACTGTTCTGTAGAATCCGAGCAGGGAAGCCTGGCTAAGAAAGGAGATGCACTCCACCGTGGTACTTTCTCCCTTTTAGCATTTAGTCTGGAAAAGAGATTTAGTGCACGCTGTTGATTTTTGTCCTCCCCCATTGTGATTTCTCATGTAATATGCTTCAGTCCTTCAGTAATATAGTCCTTTGGCCCTGGTATCTTGGTATTATGATCTTGGTTTTATTTGAAAGACCTAGATGACAAGGAGAATGACTGTCACCTCTTACACTAACTCTGTGGACGGTAGGCTGTACCTGAGAGAGGAGGAGTTCTAGAAGATGGTCAGCATCACCATGAATGCAGATCCCAGAGATGCTGGGTACATGTGCAATTAAAAGCAGACAAGGACTGATCTCTGTATTTCCCCGCCAGAGTCTAAAAAAATCAAAACAGAGATTTAAGGAAGAGGTATTTAAACTGCCGCTTTCCTGATGGGAACACTGAGCAGACAGGTCATGAATTGTCCAGGTTTACACATTAGTGACAGAAAAAGGTCTAAAATGCTAATAATGCTTTCTCTTATATGCTGCATCCCTTTTTATTCCCCCCATGGTTGCCAAAGAGTATTACAAAGCTTGTTCTCAATGAATTCATTTAAATAATAAAGAGAAAAAGTGATATTTTAGAATATGATAGATGAATACCTGCATTTGGCAAGGCATCCTTTTCCCTGATGCCTAATTAGGTTATAATTTCAAAAGATTCTTCATATGACTCTCTGATGGTGCCTCTGCTGTATTTTCATGCTTCGTTTCTTACCCCCTGAAATGGTGTTGCAAATAGTCTAGCAGCTGTTATAACCAGGCATCACATTTTCCTTTCCTTTATAATTTTGTAGAAATTTGAGTCACTGTTAACTCTAAATGCCAAGTCAAAGTTGGGATATTGCTTTCCAACCTTCTATAAGTAATGCTTTCAGAGGCAAGTTGTGAGTGAAGGGTATTTTCTATTTGGCTAGTATTTGGTGTTTTTTTTGGCTAGTCTATGGTGTTTTATGGTTGAGTTTTGAGATCTCCTCCAGCAAAATTAAGCATTACTTGGTTGACTAGTAGTTCTCTTTGTTGGGAAGTTGTGCTTTAAAGTTGTATAAACGATTAGTGAAATGGTTCAGACCTTCACAAACCGAGACAAACTGAGTTCAGACTGATATGGTGTATGCTCTCCCTGCAGAGTGAGAGGGCAGCTTGTGAGCATTTGGTCTCATGGAGCTCAACCCATAATTTAGTAAACTCTTCTTCTCTAAACATATTCATATCCAGAATCCCTGAATCTTTTCTCTGCTTTTGTATTTGTATTATTTTTGCATTATTACTTTTGTCATTTTTTTAACTAATGAACCTTCACTCTAAACTTATTCTTTTTTTTATTTTTAATTAGTTTATTTACAATAGTCTGTCAATTTCTGCTGTACGGCAAAGTGACCCAGTCATATATATATGTGCATATGTGCATATATGTATATATGTACATAGTACGTATGTACATATGTGCATATATGTATACATTCTTTTTCTCACTTTATCCACCATCACGTTCCATCAGAAGTGACTGGATATAGTTCCCTGTGCTATACAGCAGGGTCTCATTGCATATCCACTTCAAATGCAATAGTTTGCATCTAACAACTCCAAAGTCTCAGCCTATCCCACTCCCTCCTCCTTGGCAACCACAAGTTTGCTCTCCATGTCCATGAGTTTGTTTCGTTTCTGTAGATAGGTTCATTTGTGCCATATATTAGATTCCAAGTATAAGTGATGTCATATATTTGTCCTCTTTCTGATTTACTTCACTTAGTATGAGAATCTCTAGTTCCATATATATTGCTACAAATGAATGGCATTATTTTGTTCTTTCTTTATGGTTGAGCTAAACTCATTCTTTCCATCACTTTTGAGCAAACTGTTTACATAAAGTGAACTTTGTTTTACTGCCTAGTTGATTTAGCATACTATATTTTGCAAGAGTGTAACAAATGTGGAAGCTGCTAAAAAATGTGCATGGTTTCCCACTGGCCCGAACCATATATTTATTTTTATAAGACAAGATCGTCCACTAATATAAAATTTCGCACAGTATAATGGTGAGAACAGTAGCTATCAAATTGTCTTTCCTTAGGTGACAGACATCAGATAAAAACAGCTAGGTGGTCTTCGATTAACATCTAGTCTACTCTTTCTCTAAGTTTCATTTATCTTACTTTAAACAAACAGGGGCAAGGGAGCACTTATTTGTGAAAGTGTAAAGAAAAACTTAAAGTTTAAAGGAAAAAAAAACAAAAGTGATCACCAGTGACTGGTGAAATATGTTCCGTAGTATGAAGTAGAATGTAGAGAATCCAGGTACCTGCTGTTCCAGTGTTCCCTTCAGATATATTAATAAACAGACTAAAACACAGCAAAAATGTATATATTCTGTTCTGCACTGAGAGGAACACGTTTGTAAATCAAGATCATCCAGGGAGAATATGTTTATAAAAATGGACCACACACACATCAGTGTTTTCAGGAAATCCTGTTAAGTTTCCCTTAAGATATATACTGCCCTTGTCCTGTTCGTACCCATTTCACTGCTACCACCTTAAAAGAAAACATGGAACTCACACCTCAGTTACATCAGTGGCCTAATTTCCTTGTTTCTACCCCTTACCCTTTGTAGTGTTTTACCACACTAGCACTTAGATTGATTCTTTTAAAATAAAGTCAGATCCTAACCACTTTCAGCTCAAATTGGCAGTCCCTATCACTCAGGGTTTAAACCTGATAATGGCCTACCAAGCCTTCCTGGATACAGGACCTGGTGCTCTGATGATCCATTGCAGTGGGCAAATCACCCCACAGTAATCATTTCATTATTCTCTCTCACAGTTCTGGAGTTTATTGGGCTGAGCTAGGTGGTTCGTTCTAGTACTCTTGTGGTAGGAGCTGGAACTATCCTACAGGCTTCCCTAGTTTCAAGTCTTACAGCTAATCATGGCTGTCAGTTGTCTCTTAGCTGGAATCTACACAAGGGTCCTTCACATGGCCTGCACATCTCACAGTTCCAAGACCAAGCATCCTAAGATAAGTAAGCAGAAGGTGCCAGCTTCTTAAGGTCTAGACTGAGAAATTGGCACAGCATAACTTCAGCCATGTGGCCCATCAGTTACCAGGCCTCAGTTCAAGGAGGAAAAACCTAGGTTCTACCTTCCTACAAGGGGAGTGTCAGAGCGTTTGGGAATTATGTTTTAAAACCACCACAGCTGGCTAACTCTCAGGCCTTACCCCTGTAACCTCTTCTCCTTGCTGACTCAATTCTAGTCACACTCACTCCTTTCTTGTCCTCAACACACTAGCCAGCCCCCTTCCTTGAGATCTCTGTACTACTGCACCTCCTACGTACCACCTCCTCCCATAACCACGCACACACTGTTTAAATTCCATAGTGTCCCTGAGAGCTAACTCTAAAATTTCCCCTTTGAAACTGTGCTATTTTCTCTAACGAGGTTATTTGTCACTTAAAGAAGCTTCATCTCTCTCTTCCTTTGGTATGCTTAATGAACCAAGTCATTACTGAATATAGAGTAAGTTGAAGGGTGATTAATCATTAATATTTATAATAATGACTTAAAGAGTACAAAACTAAGGCTTGAATCATTGAAAAATTATGTTTGGTATGATGGAGTTAGTAAAGCAAGGGATTAACAATTTGATAAGATTTTCAATAACGACTATTGATAGAAAGAGAAAATTCTGGTTTAGGGTTAACCAGAAAACAATTTTTAAAATACTTCTCAGATTTATTTTACTTCAACGTTCCTTTGAAGTCAACATCAACAGTGTAAAGCTATATCACAATTGATGAAAACTGTATCTTGTGTTCAACTTATTTATACTTGAGTATTCAAGGGTTTTTCTTTTTTCTGGAAAGTGATGTGATAGCTTGCTCAAAGATACATTTTATTTTTGCTGTCTTAGGAGGAGCTGACAATAGGAAAATCATTATAAATGGATGAACATTTTAGGCTTTTAGCAAAGTAATTGAGAAATGCATGCTTTGGTGAAGAAGTGTAAAACATAGAGTAACACAGCGTCGCAAAGATGTCTTTGATGAACTATGAAGGAGGAAGGGCTAGGCATAATTATCCTGTGTCCTTCCTCATTTCCAGTTAACAGCTAAGTGCTATCTGTTCAGCCTCTCAAATCTGTCCTTTTCTCTCTACCCGAGCCCTAGCACCTTGAATTATGGCGTCATTGTTTCACAGTCCACTATGGTACCAATTTCCTAAATGGTTTCAAGGATGCCTATCAGGCCTCCATAAGTTCACTTTTCACACTGTCACCAATGTAATATTTCCTAAATCTGAATCAGGCAGTGGCACAATTCCTTTCTTAAAACCCTTCAATAGCTTTCTGTTGACCCAAGGGAAAGGAGAGTTTAAACTCTCCAGTTTGACATCTAGGTCATTTTATGGCTTCATCCATGATTTTCTCTTCCCTGTCTCCCATACTGGCCACTCAAAATCCACTCATTCTGAAGCACTAGCAGTTCCCAGAAAGAGCCATACTTTTGTTACCTTATAGCCTTTGCATTTGTTATTCTTTCTGTCAGGACACCTCTTGACTCTCCTTTCATTGCTGTGCGAACATGTAAAGGTGGTAGCATCTGTCTGTTACTGTCTTCTCTGTACACATGAATTGGGAGTTGTAAATACAGAATACTATTAAGTCATATGCTTCCAGACAAAGCAGGACCAAGACGAGGGAGGACTGATCTGAATGAGTGGGCCCGCATGGTACCCAAGTTAGAAGGTCCAACAGTATGTTGCCATGAAATTGAGACTTGGCTGCAGCTGGATACATACTCACTTGCTCTCAAGTGGGAATAAATGAACGTGCATTATCTTTGGCTTATGCCTAATAGGAAGGCTAAGTGTGTATGAAGTCGCTAGGAAATTCTTCTGACTACATTTTGTTTTATACTTGCAACTTGGGACCTGTGGGGAAAATGGAGTAACCCAGGCTCTTTCTGCCTAGCTGCCATGCTCTGCCTGTGAGGAATCATGCAGCAACTGTTAGATAATCGTAGCTATGTATGTGCACAGTAGAATAGGATGACAACCACCTCTTATGTAACATTTTGGCAAATGCTGGTTTTATTCTATACTAGTATAAAAGGGAGGCAGGACTTTCTGTGCTGCCACTAGCCACTTGTGAAGCCAGTAAAGTGGTGTCTGACCTACCCACAGTGCCTCAGCAATTCTTTTTGTTGCCTGAATCCATATTGAACCTACGTGGTCTCGAGAGACTGCAGAACAGGACCTTATGGAAAAAAAAAAACTACTGGATGGCAGTCAAATCTGAGGCTGAATATTCAACTGTTACTGGAAGACTTTCCTCGTTTCCCCCGCCTCTCCTTTCCAGGCTAGGTTAGTGCCTTCCTATATGCTGGTGGCAGCCTGTGCTTATCTCTGTAGAAGCACATTGTCTACCTCTGTTGTAAATTCCTATTTTACTTCCTCCACTTTATCTGTATGTTCTGTAATGAAAAGAAATATAGATAATTCATCATCACCTAGCACAGTGCCTGACACATACGAGACACTGAATTAATAAAATGGATGTCTGAGACCTTAAAGGACACCAGAGTTTGAGCTATCACTACTGTAATTTATCTTCAAATCACTAGTGGGGAAGAAAAACACAAGTAGAGTACAAGACTTTCCTAGATAAGAATGCCTTAGCTTACTTACTGAGAACGTGTGAGGGAAGGCAGTCTCATGTTTACAGTCTTTTGACCCTGCTCAGCCCCATAAGAAGGCCTTGGGCCTGAAACACCTTATTACTAAGAAAAAGGGAACCCTTGTACCCTGTTGGTGGGAAGGTGAATTGGTGCAGCCACTGGAAAACACTATGGAGTTTCCTCAAAAAGCTAAAAATAGAAATACCATATGCCCCAGCAATTCCAGGAGTAGAATTCACTCCTGGAATTGCTGGGGCATATGGTGTATCTAAAAAAAAACAAAAACAAAGGAAAAAAAAACTAATTTGAAAATTACATGCACCCCTATGTCTGTAGCAGTGTTATTTATAATTGCCAAGTTATGGAATCCACCTAAGTGTCCATCACAGATGAATGAATAAAGAAAAATTGTGTGTGTGCGTGCATGTATGTGCACAGTGGAATACTACTCAACTATAAAATATGTAATTTTGCCATTTGTAGCAACATGGATGGATTGGGGGGCACTATTCTAAGTGAAATAAATTAGAGAAAGACAAATACTGTATGATATTACTTACATGTAGAATCTAAAAAATACAACTAGTGAATAAAACAAAAGCAGCAGACCCACTGATATAGAGAACAAGTGGAGAGAGGGAAGGGGGAGGAGGGGCAATATAGGGGTACAGGATTAAAAAGTGTAATAGGATGATATGAAATCATGTGTGTGAATTTTTTTGAAAATTGTAAGGCACTATAGAATTTAAAGTCTCTTTCATTCAAAAACAAAAAGTTTTTTTTTTAAGTCTTTTTTAAAAACAGCCCACACAACCTGAACCTTGTGTGGAAATATCTTTCCATGTTTCAAGTTGAGTGCGTGCTCTTTGGTTCTGCGTAAATGTGTGTGTCATAGGGCAGCTGTTCAAACCTACCCCTATATCTGTCTTTCACAGGGAGGCACAGAGTCCTTCTGCTATAGCACAAGAGGGAGGCACGTAGGAGAACTGACCCACATCGGCTGCTGAGAGAGACCAACAGGCCATGGGGAATCAATGCACACCGTAAATGCTGATCTTGCTCTGTTCCTTCTATATGTAAGTAAAACACTGTTTTATCCACTACTTGATGCATGTTTTCCTTGCAAACTCCAATACCAAGATGCAATGGACTGAGATGTTTGGACTCCTGTTCCTAGTGGTTGGCGCAGTGATATTCCTTGCTATCCTCCATGGAGTTGATGGGTCTTCTCCTAGGATTGAGAACCATCAGTATGCAGTGTTCTTCTGTGTAATATGCTGCTTATTCTCTCAAGCTTTTGGTATAGGGACTGGAACTAATGTAGTCTGCATTTTATTTTGTCTGACTTTTGTTGCATCTTTCATTAGACCCAGTTCACCATTGCCTTCAGTTACTTGAGGGCAAGATCATAATCTTCAGAAGAAGCTGAGAGGCTAAAAATGCATAGCACTGTTTCTGAAAACCAGCATTATGATTTGGGAATGATCTTTGGAGAATGCAATACGTTTTTAATAGCCTTACTGTAAATACATTTTTGTTCTTTAAGTGGACTTGTAGTATTTTAAATATATCTTTAAGTCAACTTGGTTAAATAAGCTTGTGTGACCAAAGGGTACAATGTTATGATTACAGTAAGGTAGTGTGGCCACAAAGTGAAGATACTGATTTCTTCAGGTGTCTTATGATCTGTCCCAAAGCAAATTTCATAGCAGATTTCAAGCAATGACGATTTCTTTGGACAAGGTGTACTAAGGCACCAATTGGAAAAGGGCAATGTGTCTGAGTCAGCAATTTGTTCTAGCCTAGCACTTTTCAGAATATAGCATGCATACAAATCATCTGGAGGTCGTATTAAAATACGGGTTCTAGGAATTCCATTGTGGCTCAGCAGGTTAAGAAGCCAACTAATATCCATGAGGATAAGGGTTCGATCCCTGGCCTCACGTAGTGGGTTAAGGATCAGGTGTTGGCTATGAGCTGTGCTGTAGGTCACAGACGTGACTCAGATCCTGCATTGCTGTGGCTGTGGTGTAGGCCAGCAACTGCAACCCTGATTTGACCCCTAGCTGGGGATATCCATATCCCACACCTGCAGCCGTAAATAATAATAATAATAATAATAATCTATAGACTATAATTCAGTAGATGTGAGAGGAAGCCTGAGATTCAGCCTTTCTACTCAGCTCCTAAGTGATGCCACCCCTTGGATCATACCTTGAGTGGCAATGGTTTTGTCTCTTCCTAAAGTCACAATGCCTAACTTCCCACCTATGGTAGCTAGTTTCCAATATGGCCCTCAATGACCTGCGCCCCCTGGTTTTAAACCTTGAGTTGTCCCTTCCTATATCTGTGTGACCAATTACATATGACAGATTAGATGGTATGCCACTTTCAAGATTAGGCCACCAAAGGCACTGGGGCTTCTGCCTTGGTTTCTTACCTTCTATCTCAGATCCCTCACTTGGGCGGATACCAGCTACTGTATCGTGAACATCCCTCTGAGGAGGCTGACCTGGTAAGCGAATGACTTCTAAAACCAACTGACAGTGCAGAACTGAGTAAGATTCAAAGTGGGTCCTCCAGCCCTATTTAAGCTGCCAGATGATTGAGACCTCAGATTTTGAGCTAGGACCACCCAACTAAGCTGGTTCAGGACTCTTGACCCTCAGAAATTGTTAAATAATAATAAAAGTTTATATTTTAATTGGGAGAGTAATTTCTTATGGAACTGATAAAAGTTGCTTAACTTCTCTGTTTTAAGCGCAGTGGTGTCCGTGGATTTTAGAAAAACTCGATCAGAACTTTTTACTTTGGGTGCTGTAGAGGGTTAAATTATGTCACACCTTCCCTCATGCCCCTCCCCAGATATATTTAATTCCTAACCGTGGGTACCTATGAATATGACCTTATTTGAAAAGAGGGGTTTTGCAAATGTAATCCAGTTAAGATGAGATCATTCTAGATTAAGTTTGGCCCTAAATCCAATGACTGATGTCCTTATAAGGAGAGATACAGAGACACAGACTCCCAAAGAAGACCATGTGAAAAGGGAGGTAGAGAACTGAGCAGTGTAGCTGCACGCCAAGCAATTAGGAAGGTTGCCAACAACCCCCAGAAGCTAGGAGGCAAGGAAGGATTCTTCCATTTCAGGGCTTGCAGAGAGAGCATGGCTCTGCTGACACCTTGATTTTAGACTTCCAGCCTCCTCAACTGTTAAAGAACATATTTCAGTTGTATCATACATACCCAATGATAATTTTTATGGCAGCTCTAGGAAACTAATGTGCCCATCAGAATGATCTGCGAAACATCTAAAAATACTCATACCAGGATCCCATTCTTACTCATCCAGTGAATAAGAATCTCAGATTCTTATTCATACCTAACCGAAGCTCAGGTATATATGCTTTGCCTCCAAAGATTATTATAATGCATATTCAAGCTTGTGAATCACTGGACTAGATGATTTTGAAGTCCCAACTTTAAAATTCAATGACTTCAAGTCCTAATGGACTATTTTAAAAGAAAAAATAATGTATTAATGTGTCACCCACTTTGATTATTCATGCAGACACATGAAAGCCGTTTGCAGTCATTTATGTGGATACATACATAAACCTAGTTAACTATTTTGTGTTGAGTTGTTCACATTAAATTGTTTGTTTTGGAGTTAATACAAGCTTTGAAGACAACTACATTTAAATGTGTAAAGATTTATAATTATCCCAAACAAGAACAGCATATGGTTTTGCTCCTCTAAGTGCTCCACAAAGAATAACTGGCTGTATTTTGCTGCATATTTGAATTGTGTGATAAAGCTGAAAATTGTCAGGATCCGGCTCTTCGGTTTTTGCTGAAATAATTACTGAAAAAATTGAACAGATGCTGGATATAAATAAATTTTGTAAACTCAGATATTTAAAGATCTGTGGATTCTGGGCACCACTTGTAGAGATGTAGCTATATTTATGATGGCCTCAATGAAACAGTTACTTTGTACTTTTCCAGGTCAGAGCAGAGAGGTGATCTCTCTTCCAAAAAATAACCCACCATGGCAACATAGTGCCAGACTATCCTAGTTTTTATCTGACAGGAGAAGGGCAAACAATCTGATACTTACACACCCAGAACCTCAGCAATCTTAAATTACTTCGAATGTAATACTGCTCTTCTTTTTCTGTTCTCTACTGGCAGTACCCAAAGCACAGGAAGCAAAAATTTCCTCCTAAAAATAGAGATTCTAAAACTTGTTTCCATGACATAAAAAGATGGGTGATGCTGATAGTATATAACCAAACAGATTTCAATACGCTTGGTGAGGGCTTGGTGAGAAAGGCTGCCATTTCCACTGCATCATTAAACTTACCAAAGAGGAGGATTAGCCCAATGACAAGTGCCATTCTTGGGGAATTAAATGTAAACTGCTATCACTGCCACACTCAGAATAATGATGGTAAAATAAGTACAGACAGCAAAGCTGAAAAGTGTGATTGTTTCTAACAACAGACACTTACCACAGGGCAACTCTAGATTTATGATGATTTCTGCATAGATAGGCAGAAGGAGCCAGCATGCAGCAGAAGATGTGATTCACATGTGGGCTACAATTAAGGCTATCAAAGAGCAACAAGGGAATGAGATACAGGGGTAGGAAAGTAATTAGAACTTATTTTTAACATTCCCTAATTGCCAGCCTTTATCAGTAGCAGATGGTAGGTGAGCAGAAATTTGGGGAAATAACCACCTTTTTGACATTATGTCTAATTAAGAAGGCTTTCTCAGTTATCAGGACAAAGTTTGAAATCATTGTATTTTTCCCAGGTCAATATTAACTCAGACGGTGTAACAAATTCTGTTGCCCTTCTGTCTATCATTTCCTCTAGCTGTTTCCATTTGTTTTAAGGTGAAAAGATGAACTTTTCAATGATTCTAGTCTAGGCTGCATGCTCAGGGGCCCCTGATGACTCATGAGTGTTACTTCTCATTGGATAACTTCTAGGGGAAAACTGTCCTTATTGTACCATTGAGACAAACCTGGGAGAGTATAAGATAGGCTCCAATATTGATAGACCACTATTATGTGACAGCATTGCAATTTGCTACAAAGCAACGGTGAAACAAAACATTGCTACTTAGCACCAAGCTTGAATGCAATACTGTTGTGGAAGAAGAAACCATCTGAGGCCAATACAAGACCAGTGCAGACTGGGTGAAGACGTTTGTATACCTCTTCACAAATTCTATTCTTCAAAGACCCCAGGTTAAGACCATAATAATAAAGGCCCTTTTCTTAAATGTCTCTGATAGGCATATCTGTCAAATGATTGTGTTAAATGTTCTTATTACAACCTGATTACTTTGACAGCTTCTCTTTTTACAGAACACTCGTCAGTTACTCTACAGCAGTAATTCTCAAAAGTGTGGTCCTCAAACCGACAGCATCAGCATCACTAGGGAAGTTATTAGTAAATGCAGGTACTTGGGGCTTATCCCGGATGCACTGAATCAGAAAGTAAAGTTGGAAGCTGAAATAGGAATAGACACCAGTTACTGGGTGATACCCATATACCACTCTAAACACTTCTAAGTCTGTCATCGCAATAACCGGGTGAATCAAGTTTGATCATTACTCACATTGTGTGGATCAAGAAACAAAGCCTTAGTCAATATAAAGTAACTTGGCTGAAGTTGCAGAACAACAAGTGGTAGACAGATTTCTAACCACATTCTGACCCGTCTAAAGTTCATATTCTGAACCACTGGAGAATATCCAATGAGAAATGGAAAGGACCAGGATTTCCCTAGTGCTATGCAAAGGTACATTCAAAACCCTAGAGAAAAGTCAACTGTGGGCCCAAAATAGAAAAGGCTTTGTAAGACTTTTCCAAATACAAGTTTCTGGGGGGTTAGTAATTCATCCAGTGGTAATAAAAAAATTATCTCCCTTATGGAGGGAGCAAAAAAAGTCCCGTATTGTAGAATATAATAGCTTTACCCATATTTAATGTATGATTTAAGGTTATAAAAGTATTTTCCAAAATTCCAATTTGGAAGCAACTAATCTAGAACATAAATAAGTTATAGTTTTGAAGACTGTGTCAGGTGGCTTCTGTACTCCTTCTTAATTCCATCTGATGACCATAGGAAGGTTATATGTAGTCTACCTTCATTCATGACCATCTTTAACACATTGTATTTTAGTGTTAATCATTCACTTAAAAAAGTTTGAAAGCATTTAAAAACCAATTCAGTATTTGTCTTTTTTGACTTGTGTCTAAGAAATGTTTAACATATTTTCCTGTGTCCCTATAAGGACCCACATTGAATAAGACTTTCATGACTTTTCCATAAAGATGATTCATGGTAGGTCATTAGTTATGCAAGGTTATAGTGAGTCTACCAGAAAACATTGTTCTGCTATTGAGCAGGTCTGCAAACACTAGATTATAACTAGTTATACTTATGTCTTCATTGTATATCCCAGAGCCTTTGCATACTGATGGGCTTTGTGGATCTCCAAAGAAGTTATAACGTGGGCAAAGTTCCCCATTTCATTAAGCTATGGAATCCTTTTTTTGATAATTATTTTGAGAGATTATAGTTCTCTGGAATCAGTGCAAAGACAGCTTTTTATAATTGAATACCAAGAGGAATGTCTTCCCTGAGGTATCATTATGCTCCATTTTTGCCCTACGTTACGGAACTCAAAATCAGGTCAGATATTCAGCTGTGCAAAGTGGTAGCGTAATGTAGAGAAAAAAAGCATTAACTCCAAAGCCTGTCTACCAGAACTCAAATTCCAGTTCTACCTCCAATTAGTTGTGTGAGTCTTAACAGGGAACTTAAACTCTCTTGTGTCTCAGTTCCTTCAGCTGGAAAATGTTTTTCTTTTTTTGTTTGCTGTTAGAACAACCTCTTTGGAGATTTTTTTTTTTATGATTAAAATTCGCCAAGGACCTAGAACAGTATCTGGCACGTGGATAAAACAACATGAGCACTTTTTGTTGTTGTTATTCACAAGCAATTAAACTAGGTTTCTTGTGGCTACTATTGCTCTTTCTCTTTTTTTGATCCAGCTCCTTCTCATCAGCATCTATTTCAGCATCTGTATGCCACCCACAAGTGATAGAAGTCACTTGTGGGTGGCATACTTTTTTGGAATTATATAAATCGTATAATGGCATGTTTCAAAATGAAGCAGATGGGATAAAACAGAATTTTCGAAATAAACCTGATCAGTGTTTCTGAGAAGAGTTCAGGGTAGTAAGTGCTTTGTGATATTCCTCTGAACGTACTATTATCTAACTCTTGTTGCTCCCGCCATAATTTCCCAAGAAAACTTTCCTACTGGGATAAATAGCTATTATAGAAATATTGTATCCCTCTGAATGGTGTTTCTGTGTCTTTTGTTCCTTTCTGCCTCTGGGTGTTGTACTTTAATTTATCAGAGTTTGAACTCCTTGAATGAACCAATAGAAGTGTGGTTTTATACTGATAAATATAAGAAGTAGAAAAGGTTGCAGAGGAAACAGAAACTGAAGCAGTGCCCATGAGCAGGAGACAAGGTCTTACGTATACTGGTGAGGATAAGCAAGGCCTCTGCTTTCATTCCAAGGGCTGCACAGACTTGGAGGGCTGTGCTTTACAAGTAGATCTAGTGATGAAAGCATGTTATTTGAAGAAAGGGAGAAAAAGTGTTTACCACCTGACAAGAGTACAGTTGTGAGACAGTAATTAAATCAAGATGGAGACCGGGTTTGGAACCTGCCAGTGTTAATGAAGACTTACTCACTAGTGACATTTGACCAGATCTCCTGGGTGGATTCTTAGTTTCATTAGTTAAAGTCATAAAGTTGTCTGATTAAAAAGGGGATAAACAGTAGGGAGCACCCATAAATTATGATAGCTCAATTAGGTACAGACAGTTTGGTGAGTGTTTATTACTAGTACAGAGGAAGATTTTCCAATTGGATTAAAAGGTTTTGAAAACAAGTTACAGTGATTTAGACCGATGGCTAAAATAATGCATCATGAAAAGTTTATGGCTTAAAAGTAAACTGATAAGTTATTTGTAGATCATTGTTTATCAGTAGAACCACTGCTATGAGGTACAATTTCCCTCACAAAATCAATGAGAGGACTGGGCTAATTTCTTCCTGCTTTGAAAATTGATAAGAATACAAAGAGCACTGCTGAAAATACCAGCATGATTTTTTCCAGTTAATCATCAAGAAAGTGACATTACATAAATCATCAGGAATTTACGTTGCCAAACTGGGCCCTTTAGGCTGGTTTCACTGTGAAACAAAAGTTGGACCAAAGGAAAAAAAATGCCTAGGATTTATTCAGAAAAGCCTTAGCCCACTGAATTGCCATAAGCTATTGTGAAACTTGGAAATGGCAAGAGATCCAAGGGAAGTTACATAGATACCTTCTCTGATTGTGACCACTAGAATTTGACAATAATTTGGTGAAATGAAGCCTAAGGTGCAGGTTGCTCAAGTATCTCCTTGTCTTCAAGTATCCATGTGACTTCTAAGTGCCTGCCAGAAACACCCTCCACTTTGCCAGACATCTTGGAATAGGCATTTCACCAGCCACAAACTACCACTTGCTCATTACATGTGATTTAAGCATGAATAGAGAGAAAAGCAAAGAAATGATAGCTGAATTTCTGAATTCTGCAAATGCAAGCAATACTAATGCATGATAAAAGCAGATATCATGATGTCTGTTACCAACATTCTGCATGAAAAATGGGATTCCAAACAATTTTTTTCTTAAAAGTCTAGCTCTTAAAAAGTAGTTTATAGATAAGCAGTAGCTCTTTTTTCATTTCCTTATTGAAGAAAATAGTGAATTGGTTTTTCTTATAGATTTTCCCTCTTGTGGTTCTATTCTTTCTCAACTAGTTTTTCTAACTTTGATTTTCTAAACTGAAACTTTGAAGCCAATAGCAGGAAAGGGCAGAATAAGACAACAAAGTAGACTTCCATCTGTTGTGACGTTTAGTATTTGCTTTTCCTAAGAAACCAATTAGTGAATCAATTTCATATTAACATTGAGAAATAAAATCTCAGTTCACATGATACATGCAGTCTATTTTCCTTGCTTCTGGAATTCAGCTGCCTTTTCTGAATGCCTGAAGTGTTATTCCTAGCTGCATGTGTATACCATTGGACAAGTTCTTTTTTTTTTTTTTTAATTGCAGTTGATTTACAGTGTTGTGTTACATTCAGGTGCACAGCAAAGTGATTGTTATTTATATATATCATACATATATATATATGATATATCATTTTTCAGATTATTTTCCATTAGAGGTTATTACAATATCAAATATAGTTAGTTCCCTGTGCCGCTCAGGAAGCCCTTGTTTATCTATTTTATATATAGTATTGTGTATATTAATCCCAGACTCCTAATTTATCCCTTCCCCACCTTTCCCCTTTGGTAATCACAAGTTTGTTTTCTATGTCCGTAAATCTGTTTCTGTGGGGTATTTTTGTTTGCTTGTTTTGGCCCTGTATCCCAGCCCTTGAGGATAGAACCCACAGATGAGGAACTGGTAATACTGAAGACATGGCACCATGGGAGCCAGAGCCCTTTCCTTCTACCTCTGACATTACAGGGACCAGGGCCACATACCCACTGCCCGCTAAGTAAAAGACTGTCTGTTTTGTAAATATTTGTATCATTTTTTTTTTAATTTCACATATAAGTGATATATCATTTGTCTTTCTTGGTCTAAATTCACTAAGTAAGATCATCACTAGGTCCATCCAGGTTGCTGAAAATGACATTATTTCATTCCTTTTTATGGCTAATACTCCAGCGTGTGGGTGTGTGTAGGTGTGTATAAACACACACCACTGCTGCTTTATCTGTTCATCTGTCAACAGATACTTAGGTTGTTTCCATGACTTGACCATTGTAGGTGGTGCTGCAATTAATATTGGGGTGCATGATCATTCAAATTAGAGTATTCTGCAGATATATGCCCAGGAGTGGGATTGCTGGATCATATGATAATTCTATTTTTTTTTTTTTTTAGTTTTTTAAGGACCGTTCTTTTTTTTTCTTTATGTCTTACTTTCATTTTTTATTTTTATTTTTTTTACTTTCTTAATGGATTTTATTTCAATTATAGGTGTACATAAATCATCACAAGTCAATTTTACAGATTTTGTATCCCAAACACACAGTGCATTCCCCCACCCCCCAGATTGTCTTATTTGAAAAACCAAGGTTTTCCAAATTAAGGACTGTTCTTCATAGTGGTTGAACCAATTTACATTCCCACCAGTAATGTAGGAGGGTTCCCTTTTCTCCACACCCTCTCCAGAATTTATTGTTTGTAGACTTTTTGATGATGGCCATCCTGACTAATATGCGGGCAATACCTCATTGTAGTTCTGATTTGCATTTCTCTAATAATTAGCAATGTTGAGCATCTTTTCATGTACCTGTTGCCCATCTCTATGTTTTCCTAGGTGAAATGTCTATTTAGGTCTGCCCACTTTTTTTTTTTCTGCCTTTTTAGGTCCACACCTGTGGCATATGGATGTTACCAGGCTAAGGGTCGAATCGTAGCTGTAGCTGCTGGCCTATGCCACAGCCACAGCAACTCAGGATCTGAGCCACATTTGTGACTTCCACCACAACTCATGGCAACACCAGATCCTTAACCCATTGAGTGAGGCCAAGGATCAAACCTGCATCGTCATGGATACTAGTTGGGTTTGTTACTGCTGAGCCACGATGGGCTCTCCCAATTTTTTTTTTTTTATTAAATTGCTTTTTAAAAAATATAAAGCTGTATGAGATGTTCGTATATTTTGGAAATTAAGCCCTACTTGGTTGCATCATCTACAAATATTTTCTCCCAGTCCATTTTTGTTTGTTTATGATTTCCTTTGCTGTCAGTAGCTTATAAGTTCAACTAGGTCCAATTTATTTATTTTTGCTTTTATTTCTAATGCCTTGAGAGACTGAACAAAGAAAATGTTGCTATGATTTATGTTAGAGAATGTTTTACTTCACTTCTCAGAGTTTTATGATGTCGTGTCTTAATGCTTAAGTCTTTTTAAGCCACTTGGAGTTTATTTTTGTGTATGGTGTGAGGATGTATTCTAACTTCATAGATTTGCATGTGGCTGTTCAGCTTTTCCTCTACCACCTGCTGAAGACGGTCTTTTCTCCATTATATATTCTTGCCTCCTTTGTCAAAGATTAATTGACTATAGATGGTGGATTTATTTTTGGGCTCTCTGCTCTACTCCATTGATCCATATGTCTGTTTCCATGCCAATACCAACACGGTTTTGATTACTGTAGTTTGCAGTATTTTCTGAAGTCTGGGAGCGTTATGCCTCCAACTTTGTTCTTTTTCCCTCAGGACTGCTTTGGCAGTTCTGGATCTTTTGTGGGTCCATATAAATTTTAGGATTAGTTGTCCAGTTGTTTGAAAAATGTAATGGGTAATTATATAGGAATCACTTAAATCTGTAGATTGCTTTTGGTAGTATCACCATTTTAAAAAAATTGTTTTGGAGTAAAGTTGACTTACACTGTTATACTAGTTTCAGATGTACAGCAAAGTGAATCAGTTATACATATATCTATTCTTTATTCCCATATAGGTTATTACAAACAATTGAGTAGATTTTCCTGGGCCACTTGTTAATCGCCCATTTTATATTGTGCTGTATATATGTTATTCCCACCCTCCCAATTCCTCCCTCCCTCTAATAGTTTCACCTGTGGTAACCATAAGATTGGTTTGGAAATCTGAGTTTTTTCTGTTTTATGAATAAGTTCTTTTGTATCATTTTTATTAGATTCCATATGTAAATGATACCATATATTTGTCTGACTTTGCTCAGTATGATAATCTCTAGGTCCATCTATATTATTGTATTATTGCAGATGACATTATTTCATTCTTTTTTTTTAATGGCCAAGTGATATTCCGTTGTATATATTTACCACATCTTCTTTATACATTTTTCTGTGGATGGGCATTCAGGTTGCTTCCATGTCTTGGCTATTGTAAATAGCATGCAATGAATATTGGGCTGCATGTGTCTTCTCCAATTACTATATTCTCTGGATAGACGCCCAAGAATGGGATTGCTGGATCATATGGTAGTTCTATATTTAAGAAACCTCCATACTGTCCTCCTTAGTGGTTGCGCCAATTTACATTCTCACCAACAGTGTAGGATGGTTTCCTTTTCTCCACACCCTTTCCAACATTTGTTGTTTGTAAACTTTTTGATGACTGATTATGAGATGATACCTTATTGTAGTTATGACTTGAATTTCTCTAATAGTGATGTTGGCATTTTTTTCATGTGTTTTTTTGGCTATTGTCTTTCTTTGGAGAAATGTCTATTTGTATCTTCTGCCATTTTTTGATTGGGTTTTTTGTTTTTTTGAAATAAAGTTCCATGAGATGTTTGTATATTTTGGAGATTAATCCCTTGTTAGCTGCTTCATTTGCAAAGATTTTCTCCCATTCTGTGGGTTGTCTTTTTGTTTTTGTTTTTTTCTTTTTATGATGCACAAAAACTTTTAAGTTTAAAAAGGTCCCAGTGAGTTATTTTTGTTTTTACTTTCGTTACTCTAGGAAGTGAATCAGAAAAGATATTGCTGCAATTTTTTGCCAGTGTTCTGCCTATGTATTCTTCTCAGAGTTTTGTAGTATCTGGCCTTATATTTAGGACCTTAATCCATTTTGTGCTTATTTTTGTATATTGTGTTAGAGAATATTCTGATTTCAGTCTTTTACATGTAGCTTTCTAGTTTTCCCAGCAACACTTAATGAAGAGACTGTCTTCTTTCCTCCATTGTCTGTTCTTGCCTCCTTTGTTATAGATTAGTTAGCTATAGGTACTTGGGTTTATTTCTTGGCTTTCTATTCTGTTCCATAAATCTGTATTTCTGTTTTTGTACCAGTACCATACTGTGTTGATTACTGTAGCTTTGTAGTACAGACTAAGTTCAGGGAGTGAGCCTGATTATTCCGGTACCATTTTCCTTGTTTCAGTAGTGCTTCGGCTCTTTGGGGTCTTTCTGTTTGCATACAAATTCTCAAATATTTTTTTTTTAGCTCTGTGAGGAATCTCATTGGCAAGTTGATAGGGACTGCATTGAATCTGTAGGTTGTCTTGGGTAGTTTAGTCATTTTGATATTACTGATTCTTCCAATCCAAGAGCATGGTATATCTTTCAATCCAACAGCATGTGGAAGTTCCCAGGCCAGGGATCAAACCCATGCCATAGCAGCCCCCAAGCCACTGCAGTAACAATGACAGATTTTTAAGGCCACAAGAGAATTCCCAGTATAGCCAATTAAACAGTATTAATTCTTCCAATCCACAAGCATGGAATGTCTTTCTATTTCTTTGAATCACCTTCAATTTCCTTTATCAATGTTTTAGAGTTCTCAGCACAGAAGTCTTACACCTCTTTCATCAGTTTTATTCCTAGGTATTTTTGGGATGCAATTTTAAAAGGGATTTTTTTTCATCCTTTTAGGGCTGTACCCACAGTATATGGAAGTTCATAGGCTAGGGGTCATATTGGAGCTGTAGCTGCTGCCATATGCCACAGCCCAAACAATGCCATATCTGAGCGATATCTATGACCTGCACCACAGCTCACAGCAACGCCAGATCTTTAACCCACTGAGCAAGGCCAAAGTTCAAACCCACATCCTCATAGATACTAGTTAGGTTTGTTACTGCTGAGCCACAATAGGATTCCTAAAAGGGATTTTATTTTTTGCTTTCTCTTTCTGATATTCCATTATTAGTGAAATGAAATGAAACAGATTTCTGTTTGTTAATCATGTATCCTGCTTCCTTGCTGAATTTGTGTAGAATCTTAAGGGTTTAGGAATGTGATTAAGAGAAAAGATTTAACACTCTTCTAATCTGGTCCACATAACCAGTAATTTAGAGGTCAGAATAATCTCAAATATATGAATATACTGCCTGTCATGAATATGCTGCCTGAGGAATCAGCATCCTTCAAGGGATCAATGTGTATAATCAAAAGCAGTAAGTGTCACTTTGCATTAGCTAAACAATCACTTTAAGCGGATAGAAATCAGTGATCAGTAAAACATAAACTAGCCTGTACTCTTTGTATATTAATAACAGAAAGAAAAAAAAAAGCCACAAGCAGAAGACAGCAGAAGATTGAGAGCCAAAGACCTTGACTAGAAATCGGGGTGGGGGAAGAACAGCTATTTTTCATGTGCTAAGTACATGAACAAGATGCTAAGTCAATGATTGTTTCCTCCTTGTAAAACAACTGTGAAGAAACACTGCGAATTCTATTACTGGCTTCCTGGAGGAGTATATTACCTAATTAAGCTGGACGTCCTACTGAGCATTTGGAATCAACCCATTCTTTGGTCTTGCTATTAATCATTTTTCAGGGAAATAAATGCCTTGTAGAAAAAATGGCTTAATTTCTCTCCACTAATAACTTCTGCCTTCAAATGGAGATATTTTGAGTTATGAAATAAAAATTAATTTTATTACTGGCTCCAGGTAAACACTGATTTAAGTTCTCAGACATTGCATAAGAGCTGTCCAGAACATATTTATTGAGATTTACTCTTTCAGAGAAATGCTGAGTTGCCACAAACTCTTCAGATGTCTACTCAAAATACTTGAGTGTAAGAACACAAGAAGGCTATGAACAACCAATTCTGCTATGTGAAACTGATTTGATTATTTTTCTCATATGCATATTGAAATCAAACAAGTAGCCTTATCCTGAAAATGGCTAGCAATCTGAAAAATAAGCTTAGAAACTGTCATCAAATCCTGTCCATAATGTCTTCGAAATAGTACAACATTGATTCTATTGTTCATATTTACAGTTTTCATTCCATGCCATTATTTCTTTTATTCTAAAGTAATTATTTCAGAAATCACTCTACTGCTTCTGTTTTTATTCAAATCTATGATCCTAAAATCTTTTGTAAGCTACCGTTTGCTGAGGACTTAATACATGTCAGACACCAAGGCTTGACAGGTAGAATCTCATCTAATCCTCACAATCACCCTGAGAGTTAGGCAATGATAATAACATTTAGTCTAACTTCTTCCCAGTGTACCTTCCTGGGCTGGAAGGTGGAAAGCTAAACGCCACATTTCCAGATTAATTTCCAGCCAAAGTTTCAATACATCATTCACGTGTGTTCATGCAAAACTTGAATCAGAACTGAGTGAAGCTGAGAGAGATGTAGAACTAGAGGTGTACATTTTCTGTTATAAACTGTAGCAGATATGTCGTGACTCTGGACCTGAGAAATGTGACTTCTCGATATAGCAGTGGCTTCTTGATCATGGCAGAAGCATTAGTTTCCACATTGGTTCAATTCTCCTGTGGCTTTGAACATCATTTTTAAAAACTGAGTATAAAAACTGTTTTCTAAAGTCTAGCCAATGCTTCCAAATGCCACTTACTGTTCTGTAGTAACTCTCTCCACACTTAAACTAGCCAGAATGGGTTATGATAACTGCAAGTAAGCACTAAACTCTGTAGGTAAATTAAATTCCCATAGTCTGCTTGATAGAGTAGGTAAATATCTATTAGATTGGTATAGATTATAAGCAATGGTTTAGGATTTAAATCTAGGCAAAACGATCTACAACATTTTCTTTTAACCACTATGGCATGAAGTGTGTTCACTATTCTAATCTCTATAAATTCCTTGCTGTTGGGAGTTCCTGTTGTGGCTCATCGGGTTAAGAACCTTACTTAGTGTCTATAAGGAGGCAAGTTGGATCCTGGCCTACCTCAGTGGATTAAAGATATGGCATTTCCACAATCCGTGGTATAGGTCACAGCTAGAGCTCAGATCCAGTGTGGCTATGGCGTAGGCCTCAGCTGCAGCTCTGATTTGACCCCAGCCCCAGAACTTCCATATACCTCAGCAGCAGCTGTAAAAATAAAGAAAAATAAAAAATTAAAAAATAAATTCTTTAATGCTGACAAGAAGTCCAATTACCTACGATTTTTATCAATAGCCATTTTTAGCTTATCCCAAGCTCCTTTTTTGGTCTGGTTTTGCTTTTTTCCTACCCCAAAGCACTCTAAGCTCTACTCATGCTGAACTTACTCCTGGCTTTGCCCTTCTGTCTTGTTTTTCACCCTAATTCTTTGTTTGGAATTTTTCCCATTCACTTATATTCTTTGAACTATTAACTCTAGTCTATTCCTCTGAGAAAGCTGTGGTGCTTAATGATCCTTTCTTTTAAATTTCCTATCACTTATGATATATCATTTCCTTGATACTTAAACATAGTGCCTTATATCTCGCTTACCATTATCTTATGTAGTGACTTTTTAAAGTTGCATCCATGTTATCTTTATGGCTAAATCAGGAGGTTTTTGATAAATGGTTTTCTCTTATGGTTCACTGAATCCTCAAAAATAGAGATATCCTGGTGACTTCTTTTATTTGTATAATAATTTTAAGGTGATGATTTTCAAGCTGTAGCTCTTATAAGGATTCCCTAGAGAGCCTCTAAAAAATGTGGGTTCCTGAGCCCCATTCTCAAAAATTCTTACTCAGTAGAACTGGGATCTGGGAATTTGAATTTTTTTTTAATTTATTTTTTATAACAATGAATTTTATTTCAATTATAGGTGTACAAAGATCATCACAAGTCAATGTGATAGATTTTGTGTCCCAAACCCACAGTGCATCCTCCCAGCCCCCAGACTGTCTTATTAGAAAAACCAAGGTTTTCCAAAATCTGTGAGTCATTGTCTGTTCTTCAAAGAAGGTCATTGTGTCTCTTTAGTTTCCACATGTAAGCTGTAGCATTGGGTGTTTCTGTCTAATTATCTGACTGGTTTCACTTCGCATGATAATTTCTAGGTCCATCCATGTTGCTGTAAATGTTGTTATATTGTTCCTTTTAATGGCTGAGTAATATTCCATTGTGTGATGTACCATATCTTCCCTACCCACTCCTCTGTCGATGGGCATTTAAGTTGTTTCCATGACCTGGCTTCTTCCTTCTCTAGAAGCCTTAGATGTAAAGTTAGGTTGTTTATTTGAGCTTTTTCTTGTTTCCTGAGGTAGGCTTCTATTGCAGGTAAGAAAACAATTTATTACACTACTTAAAAAGCATGAGTGGGACTTAAAACAGAAATAAAATGTACAATTCTAGCATAAAGATAAAAAGATCCAACTGCTAAGCGATAATTGCCTACAATACTGAGAATCTCTGAAAATTATTCTCAGTCAGATGTTCCGGAATGGAAAACACTCAGTTGCAAAGGGTCCTC